>JAKSZU010000008.1:40313180-40625680 GCA_026018925.1 Tupaia tana
AAGCATGGAAAACAACTGTGGATGCCAGAAACAGCGTGGGAAAATAGTCTTCTAAAGTCAAGGATACTTGAAGGTAATGTGAGGAATACAAAGCCAAGGACATATCCGGAACCAACTCTGGTTCAGCCCGGATGGTTCAGGACGATGATGTGTGCAGTCATTTGAGCAGCTGGCACCCTCTTGTCATCAGCCCCTTTGCAGATGCCTTCTCTATGAGGAAGCACAAATCGGTGCCTGGTGCACTGTGTTTCCACTGACATGGTGTAGGTCAACATACTTCACTTCAGATGACTTCTTGACTGGTAAGCACTTTGCCAGGTCTCAAAACAGTCATCCATGAAAAAGGCATCACTCAGGCTTAAGGATCTCTTGAAAGACTAGATAGGAGATTTAATGAGTTGTGTGAACTGTTGACATAATGTAATCCAAAATGTAACACATGAGCTGAAGCATGTCAGAGTTTGGCTCCAGCATTTTGTCACAATTCAAAAAGAAATTAGCAAAGATGGTACCTGTATGCATTATAGTCAGTTTACTGAAGTAGTTGTTAACTCTTCTGACAATTTCTTCCTATCTTGTCAGGTTCTAAAGTGTCTTGGTGGAATAATAACAGTAACAATCGTTTTTTATTTTAAGTTATTTTTGTTTGTGTTTTTTGGTTTTTGGTTTTTTCTTTTTTTTTTTTTGCTATAGTGTGCATGCATTCACCAGAGAGAGAGAAAGTGAGAAATCACCCCCAGAGAGGTTGGCCATGCTACAATCCCTTCTCCACCAGGCCCCTCTCAGGATTTTGGTAATCATACACATGTACTTGGCATGATTTTCAAGTCACCAGATCTGGCACTCAAATCAGAGTCAGCCATATGGCATCCAGTATTTTAACCTCCATGCCACCTACTGGCCCCAACAATCACTGTTTTAAGAAGTATGTAAATTAGGGACCAGCAGTTAGCATAATGGCTATGTCGCTGGACTCCCATGTAGTCAACCGCGGTTCGCGTCCAGGACCCGGTGGCTTAAAATTCAGGCCGGGCACGTGTGCGAGCGTGCCCAAGATCCCGAGAGGAGAATGGAGGAGAAGGGATTGTGGTGTGGCCATCCCCCCTGGGGGGTGATTTCTCGCCTTCTCTCTCTCTCTCTGTCTTTCTGGTGAACACACGCGCCCCATAGCAAAAACGTCTCCAAAAAAAAAAAAGTATGTAAATTAGAACAATATTCCTTGAAATGCTATCTATAAATGCAACAAATATGAAGTGTCTGTAACTAGTTTATTAACATTTTCTATGACCCGGGGCATTATCATGGCTTGCAAAGTGTCCATAGGTCTTTAATTTCCAAAAGGAGATATTAATGATGATATCACATTCACATTACATAGACTCAAGGAAATGTATAAAAGAGATCCTTTCTCAGCAACCTCCTTCTAAAACTTCTGATCAATTTACTTCTTTTTTATTTATTTATTTTTTTAATTTTTGCCATAGGACATGGGCACTCCCAGGGGTTGGGGTAGGGGAAAGAAGCACCACCCAAGGGGGATGACCATGCCACAGTCCCTTCTCCTTCATTATCCTCTTGGGATCTTGAGCATGCACGCACAAACACCTGGCATGTTTTTCAAACCACTGGATCCCTTGAATCATGCAGTCAGCCATGTGGGATCCAACCACCTTAACCACCATACCACTGACAGACCCACATCATTTTACTTTTTGATCTCACTAAGTAACAGCCTAAATCTTCTCTTTTTCCAAGTCCACGTTCCTAATGAATATTTTTAATGCCTAGAGTTTGTTAAGCAGTCTTTTCAATATTTACAGGAAATTGTCATATTCAGTCTTTATATAAATTACTCACATAAAAATATGATGTATCTATCAAGTAAGATGATAGCAATACTTGATACTGCAATTTACTAACATTTCTTTGTAATTGTTTTGGTTTGGAGCTACACACTAAACAATGAACATTTCTTTTAAGAAAATGCAACATGTACTTTGAAAATCAATCACAATGACAAGAAGATTCAGAATCATGTTACATAAGGAGCAATTGAAAAAATAGAGAATTGGGGGCAAACAACAACAATGAAAAGATTTGGACTGTCAATTGGAAAAGGAAAAGAAAGGAAGCAATGGGGTGGAAATTACAGATACAGATTTGGACTCAATTGAAAGAAAGAACTAACAAGATCTGTTCAAATGAAATGTGATTCCCCAGGAGGCATAGCAAATTCCATCACTAGAGGCGTTTAAGGAAAAAGGAGACAAGCCTCTGTCTGGATAACTTAAAGCAATTTGTCTGGATGACTTCTAAGCTCTCTTCAAGATGTGAAATTCTCTGATTCTTTCATCCACTCTGAAAGTAGTGAACAGAGTGCTCTTCTATACACAAGCCTGGCCATGAGCATCTTTTTTTATTTTCATTTGAGGGAGAGAGATATTTTTGCTATAGGGTATGTGTGCTCACCAGAGATAAAGACTGAAAGCAAGAAATCACCCTTGCAAGGGGGACGGCCATGCCACAATCCCCTCTCCTCCATTCTCCTCTCAGGATTTTGGGCACACACTCACACGCACCCAGTGTGAGTTTTAAACCGCCGGTCTGAGACTCAAACCACAATCGACTACATGAGAGATCAGTGACATAATCATTATGCCATCTCTTGGTCCCACCATGAGTGTCTTTTACAAAATGAAGAAACATCAGTTTTCTCCAAACTCAATAATTACAAACATTGCTGTAACTCCTTAAATTTATGCTGTAATTTTTATTTGTTAATAACTCAAAAACAAGCCAAATGATGTATAGCGACCAAATGTTTTTTAAAAAATAAGAATAATAAGAATAATAAAATGGAATTTAAAAATTTTCAAAAAGCTTGAAACATTTTTAATTCAAAGTAGTGAATTTTTTATTTTTCCATTTCATTAGTTCTTCAATAAGAGGCTTCCAACACTTTAAGAGTTTTTCATTCTCTGCTACAAAGCCCTAACATATTTCATCTCTATGGAGACCAGAGTGTACATTTAGTCCTGAGGAAGCAAAGATTTCCTCTGGGGCAGTGCCAGTGCTCATCAGGCCACTACTAGGGCACTGGTGAAGAGCATGCTGGTTACAAACACCTTTCTTGACATCTAACAGACATGGGTTCTCGTCCAACTTGCACTGCTGACTTAGCCAGGTACAGCTCTGCCAGTCAAGCTTTCTGGCTGAGCTCCTGTCTCTTTATCTATAAAACATGGATGATATCACTGCCTATCTTTTAATAGTGTAAACCAACTGCGATAATGAAGAGAAAGCACCTGCTGCACTAACTTACAGCAACGATTCACTACATGTTAGCTATTATTGCTGCTGCTGTTGTTTTTAAAAGTTAGACCAAGAACATGAAATCGTTTTCTACATTTTATGGACTCTCCAGAAATGCTACTGAGGAGTTCCTTGATATTTCAGCACTCTGCTGGGAAACCATTTTCAAAAATTGGGAGCAATTCATTTTTTGCTGCTTTTTTTTTTAAGTCTGGAGGGTACGTGCACTCACCAGAAAGAGGCAGAGAGAGAACAGAGGGCAGAAAGCACTCCTCATGGGGAATGGTCACAACACAATCCCTTCTCCATCTCTCTCTCCTTTTAAGACTTTGGCCATGCACATGCGTCAGGCATGTCTCTTAAGTCTGGAACTCCGACATTGTACTCAGCAATGTGGATCCAGCTTCTTTAACTACCAGGCCAGGGAGCCAGTCCTTGCTTCATTTTTATTCTTAATTTTGGTCTATGTAATAATAAGGCAAATCTTTCCTTCTTTTTATTTGCTGGAAGGCACTGGTGTTTGCCACAGAGAAACAGAGAGAAAAAGAGAGGGAGAAAGAACCCCGCAATAGGGTATGGTCACACTGAAATCCTTTTTCTTTTATTTCTCCATCCGGTCAGGATTTGGGGAACCCACACATACATGCCTGGCCCCAGGTTTTCAGCCCACAGGTCAGATTTTAGTCATGTGTCCAGTCACAAGCAGTTCAGCTCCTTTAACCACTAGGCCACAAGGTGTCCCAAGGCAAATTTCCAACATAGAAAACTTCTAAAATTTATATCAGAGCTATATTTAAACCAAATATTATAAAAATTAATTTCCATTGGTCACATGTGTTACCTAAAAGTTGTGCTCACCCCAACACACACTGCTAATAGTATTTTGTAGTATTTGTCAAAATATAATTTCCATCTACTATGGATATCAAATTAGCAAATACTATGAACAAAGCTATATTTTACTTAATTACTTTAAGAATCCAAAAACATTTGTCCAAATTTTCTATATGGTATGTTCAAACAGAATATTATTCAGTTTCTAATGGTATTCATGGTTGTATGATTGTATTAATGAATTTATGCTCAGAAATAGAAGAGAAAAAGTTCAAAATATATGTATTTTCAGTGACTTAGCAGAATATTTTGGAAAAAACTATAATTTTTTTCAAGAATTTATCACAATTGAATCTATTAAAATTCCATATTGATATACACCCTATCACTTTTATGTATAAGGACACTTCAAAAAGTTTGTGGAAAAAATGGAATTAAGGTATGAGTTTATGTTGGTGCATGCAGAAAAAATTTGAAATCCCATGTAACAGATACAAGAATGCAAGGAAACAGGCAAATAAGCTATGGAATGGTACGCCACAACAGAATTTTTAAAAGGGCATTTCCAATCTTGTATGTTATCTTGGGAATAAACCTAGTAGAACGAAGCTCAAAGGTGCACAACATAATGTAATTTTTTTAAATTTTTTTGAGTTTTTTTTTGTTTGTTTTTGTAAGAAAAAGGGGCTTTATCAAGTAAAAGTAAAAGTACACTCCTGAGAGGTAGGAGCAGGCCTGAGGAGATAGTGAAAGATTGGCTCAAAAGGCATAATAACATAATGCTCTTTGTTGAAGATGATGAATATAGTAATATCTTTTATTTGATTGTCACATAGTGCATGCATGCTTTAAAAAATCACATTGTACACACAAAGATGTACAGTTAAATGAAAATAAGAAAATATAAAAAATAAAACTTTAAAACATTTTGAAACCCATGCATAATTTTTTCCATAATATATATTTTCTATGAGCTTTTCAAAGACCTTTGTATGTTATATAAATGTATGTGTGTGTGTATATATATATATATATATATATATAAAATATATATAGAGAGAGAAAATTTGTATGTGAGAGAGTCTTCCATACAAATATTTTCTTAATCTGGAGGCAACCTTTATTAATAATTTGGTATCTATAATTTCAGTCCTTCCTATTTCCCTCTCCAAATTTGGCATAGTATAAAAAGAATTTGCTTCATTTGGGACAGGCCTTAGAGCCTAGTGGTTAAGGGAGCCAGATCCCATATGGCCAAGTGCAGTTTGAATCCTGGCCCTGGGGATTTGAAAAACACTCAGTACACATGTGAATACATGTTGAAAAATCCAACAGGGAGAGAAAATCAAGGAGAAGGAATGGCCACCATGCCCCATTGGGAGGGTGCTTTCTCTCTCTCCCTCTGTTTCTCTGCCTCTCTCTGGTAAGTGCACACACCCCTGCTAATTAAAAGAGAGAGAGAGAGAATTTGCATTTTTATTCACCTACTCTAGAAAGTTAATTTATGGGGACCAGCAGTTGCCGTAATGGCTATGTCGCTGAACTCCCATGTAGCTTAAACTCATGCCGGGCACGTGTATGGAAGACTCGCTCACATACACATTTCCTCTCTCTCTCTCTCTCTCTCTCTCTCTATCTATCTATCTATATATGTATATGTGTATGTATATGTATATACACATACATTTATATAACAAGATTCCGAGAAGAGAATGTTGGAGAAGGGATTGCAGCATGGCCATCCCCCCTGGGGGGTGATTTCTTGCTTTCTATCTCTCTGTCTTTCTGACCAGCGCACATGCCCTATAGCAAAAAAACTCTCAAAAAAATAAATAAATAAATAAAATAATAGCACTTACCTGATAGATTTCTTGTAAAGATTAAATGAGGTGATGCCTATAAGGTGTCTATTTCAAAAATAAATAAATAAATAAATAAATAAATAAATAAATAAATAAATGTTTGTTTATGTAATTTAGGTTTTTGCCATAGGGCATGTGCACACACAGGAAAGAGACAGAGGGAAATTGAGAAATCACTTCCCTGGGAGGATTGCCATGCCACAATCCCGTCTCCTGTCTCTTCTCAGCATTTGGGGTGCACACCTGCACATGTAGAATGACTTTTAAGTCACCAGGTCTAGGACTCAAACAATGGTTGGCCATGAGGGAGTCCAGCACCTTAATCACTACACCATCTGTTCACCCTTAAAAAGTTTAAGAACATACATATAGCTTTTTCTCCAAATTCAATGTGTTTTATTAACAAAAACTTCCTTCTAAAATAGTGAAAATACAGGAATAGAAGACATATTTCACTTTAGTAAGTGATAACACCCCTTCCCTACAAATTAATTAAACTATCTTTATAAGATTGGTATAAATAGGTATAGCAAATAATAATTTGCTAATTTTCAGACACTGAAATTAGAGCAATAAGGAGGAGATGGAAGAAAAGAAGAAGAAAATGTAAAAGAAACAGATGGATTTTATTCCACATAAATCAAAAAGGAAATTTGGATGATAACTCAAAGTTAATGACTTTTGACTTCATATTTTATTTAATAGCTCATTCGCTCTTATTGTAATATGAATATCTGGTACTGAAATAGCTAAGATTTTCTAAGCCTTTGATTGAAACCAAAAGGAAGATCTAAATTGGCTCATTAAATTTTATGCCATTAGTATTATATTTCAACTCAGTAACTGTATTTTTTCATTCAGTGAGGCATGGACCAATATGTAAGAAATACTCATAGAAGACAAAGTACTCAGCCAAAAAATTTTAAAACGGTGAGTGAAATTGCAAATAAAATATTTACAAAAATTCTAAAATCAATTTTGAATATAAAAATTCTCTCAGTTGTTAGAGAGAAAGAGAAAGAGGCAGAGAAAAGAGGGAAAGAAAAAGAGAAAGACTCAGAGTAGCATCATCATTTCCAAGCAAAAATCTAAAAAGTATGACCAAAAACAATTTAAAATTATTCTTGCTGGGCCAGCGCTGTAGTGTTGCAACTAAGCACTGTGTGGGGGAAGTCTGATCCCTCTAGCCAACCAGAGTTAGAATGCTGGCCCCAGGGGCTTGAAAAATACACCAAGTGGGTGTGCTCATGCCCATGATCCTGACAGGATAGAGAATTGGAGGAAAAAGGATTGTGGCATGGGCAGGCCCTGTCGAGGAGTATTCACTGTCTATCTATTTCTCTCTATCTCTTCCTCTTTTTCTTTCCCTCTCCCTCTCTTTCATTCATGTGCATACATCCTCTGGCATAATAAAGGATAAAAATGTATATTAAAATTTAAAATAAATTTTTAAAAATTATTCTCACAAGTCTCAGGAAGATACACTTGGGTTTAATAGATCTGTGAAGAAATACAGGGGGCTCCAAGACCCTGGAGGTGACAGCAGAGCACAGAGGTTAAGAGTTTCATCCTTAAAGATGCAAAGGCCTGGGACCAGCAGTTGGCGTAATGGCTATGTCACTGAACTCCCATGTAGCTGACTGCAGTTCGAATCCCAAACCCAGTGGCTTAAACCAACGTGGGGCACATGTGCGTGCGTGCCCAAGATCCCGAGAGGAGAATGGAGGAAAAGGGATTGTGGCGTGGCCATCCCTGCTGGGGGTTGATTTCTCACTTTCTGTCTTTCTGGTGAGTGCACGCGCCCTATAGCAAAAACCTCTCAAAAAAAAAAAAAAAAAAAAAAAAAAAAAAAGATGCAAAGGCTTGAGTCAACTTTCAACTCCATCACTTCCCAGCTGCAGGGTCTTCGAGATCTCTGATCCCTAGTTTCCTTTTTTTTGTGAACTGAGAATGACAGTACTTGTGACCATGATTGAAAAAACGCTTAGCAGAGTGCCTGCCTATAACAATTAGTAAATATGATTATTAAAACTGAGATATCTTAGGCAAGCTTGATGGCCACTTTCTTTGCTTACTCAAGGATAACCAACAAAAAAATTCCTGCTTGAAAAGAGGTTGAGTCTGAGGATTTCAAAAGAGACTCCGTGATCTGACAGGCCGAAAAGCAAAGCAGAGGAAACAAACCTCTAGAGAAAAATTGCCTCTAGCACAAAAATGCCTAGTTTCCAGCTCTGCATTTTATGAACACATGGGGAGAAATTTAAAGTAATCTGGTATAGTTCTCAAAGTGGGGTTTTTCTCACATCATTTCAACAGTACCTTTCAACACTCAAGTAAACATATCCATTTGGGACTTAGTCTACCACAAAAACAAATGAGGAAGGAAACAGTTTTCCGTGTTGTCAATCCAAGTCATCACATGCGACTATGATGGAAGAACCTGGAAAAATGCCAGGGATATAAAAATGATCATTTAGGGACACTTATTTGAATAGTCTCTTGCTGTTTTTCAGAATCAGAAATTAAGTGATTTTTCCAGAAAACTACAGAATAAAAATAAATGAGCTGCTTTCACTGTGGATGATGTGAGTAGAGGAAAGGAGTTATGGCTTGCTCATGACACACACCGAAATTTAAGGGCTTTGCAAAATATTTTGTAAATAAATAAATGTCTTCAATGTATGAGATGATTTTTAATAAAATGCCTTCCAAGGGCTTGATCTTTTCTTTTTACTTTTTGGATCCAATCAAAACTTTGGCTCTATGGCAGTACACTGAGCTCCATAGAGACAGTGCTGGGGCAAGTGAGAGCCAAACGGGCACTGGGCGACCCTGTGCCTTGAGGAGGAAAGATAATTAAACCTGGACAAAGGAGAGCCTAAGAAGCCGAGAGGCAAAATGTCATCATATGCATTCATTGTGCAAACTTGCGAGGAGGAACACAAAAAGAAGCACCCAGATGCTTCAGTCAACTTCTCAGAGTTTTCTAAGAAGTGCTCAGAAAAGTAGAAGACCATGTCTGCTAAAGGAAAGTTAAGTTTGAAGATATAGCAAAGGTGGACAAGGTTCATTATGAAAGAGAAATGAAAACCTACATCCCTCCTAAAGGGGAAACAAAAATGTTCAAGGATTCCAATGCACCCAAGAGGTCTCCTTCTGCCTTTTTCTTGTTCTGTTCTGAATATCACCCAAAAATCAAAGGAAAACATCCTGGCCTACACATTGGTAATGTTGGAAAGAAACTGGGAGAGATGTGGAATAACACTGCTGCAGATGATATGCAGCCTTATGAAATGAAGGCTGCTAGGCTGAAGTAAAATACGAAAAGGATATTGCTGCATACCCAGCTAAAGGAAAGCCTAATGCAGCAAAAACGGGAGTTGTCAAGGCTGAAAAGAGCAAGAAAAAGAAGGAAGAGGAGGAAGACAAGGAAGATGAAGAAGATGAGGAGGAGGAGGAAGATAAAGAGGATGAAGAAAATGATGATGAATAAATTTGTTTTAGTGCCGTTTTTTTTCCCCTTGTCTATAAAGCATTTAACCCCCTGTACACAACTCACCCCTTTTAAAGAAAAAAATTGAAATGTAAGGCTGTGTTTTTAAGGATGTAAGGATTTGTTTTTAAACTGAGCTCTGTCCTGGTGGTAATTTCAATAGTCACTAACCTTGCCTGGTACAGTATGGGGATTTTAAATTGGCATGGAAATTCAAGGCAGGTTCTTGTTGGTACACAGTACAAATTAGTTATATATGGGGATGGTAGTCATTTCATCTTTAATTGTCTCTGATGCAGCTTATACAAAATAACTGTTGTTCCGTTAACTGAATTACACTCTGTAATTGAAAAAAAAAAAAAAAAAAAGTTCCAGGTGCTTTGTTGACATTCTGAATGCTTCTAAGTAAATACAATTATTTTTATTTTAAAAATTTAGCTTTATAAGTTCTGACTGCTAATAAATACATTTTATTAAATAAGTGACAATCTTGTAAGGTAAGTTATAATTATATAAGCCAAGTTTATCATTTTAATTTAATCATGATTAAATGGCACATAAAACTTAAGTGACTTGGGACTAGCAGATGGCATGATGGTTATGTCACTGGACTCCCACATGGCCAACCGCTGTTCGAGTCCCAGACCTGGTAGCTTGAAACTCACACTGGGCACGTGTGCATGCATGCGCAAAATCCTAAGAGGAAAATGGATGTGGCATGGCCATCCCCTCCGGGGGGTGATTTCTTACTTTCCATCTCTCTGTCTCTCTGGCAAGTGCACAGGCCCTACATCAAAAATCTCTCTTGAAAAAAAAAATTAAGCGACTCCTTCAGAGCTATGAGGCTTAGCAAGGTAAGGAAAAGCATTAGTTATGGTGGGTTTGATACCAAGGACACCTTTCATTACTTCTTTAAAAAATTTTTATTTTAAATTGACATTAATAATTGAATGCATTTTTATGGAGTATGAGCTAAAATTTTTTGCTATGTAAAGTAAATGTAGAAAAATGTAAAAATAAATAAATGAAAGAAAAAAAAGAAAGTAAAAAAAATTTAAAAAATTTAAAAAAATAATTGAACTTATTTAAGGGGCATAGTATGAAGTTTCAATACATGTATGCAATGCGTAATGATAAAATTAGAGTATTTAGTATGTCTGCCACTCCAGACATTTATCATGTCTTTGTGGTGATAACATTCAAAATCTCCTCTTCTATTTATTTTGATATACACAGGATATGACTGTTAACTCTTGTCAACCTACTATGCAATGTAACGCAAGAACTTACTCTTCGGGGAACCAGCAGTTAGCGTAATGGCTATGTCGCTGGACTCCCACGTAGTCGACCGCGGTTCGCGTCCTGGACCCAGTGGCTTAAAACTCACGCTGGGCGCGTCTGAGTGCGTGCCCAATATCCCGAGAGGAGAATGGAGGAGAAGGGATTGCAGCGTGGCCATCCCCCCTGGGGGGTGATTTCTCGCTTTCTGTCTCTCTGTCTCTCTCTGTCTGTCTGGCGAGCGCACGCGCCCTATAGCGAAAACCTCTCCAAAAAAAAAAAAAAAAAAAAAAGAACTTACTCTTCCTATCTCACTATTACTTTGTACTCAAGGACTCATGGATCAATCTCAATCCCTCTCCATCATTCTCTCCCCACTACTCTTCTTGGCCTCTGGTAACCGCTATTCTACTCTCTGTTCAAAGAGATCACTATTTTAAATTCCATGCAATAAAATAAGGTGTGGAATCTAAAATCCACAAGTAACCAATTACACTTCTGACACTTTAAGCTCTCTAAACTTCAGCTTCTTCCTCATCAAATGGGAATAGCACTAACTACTTCAAAGTTGTTTTGAGAATATGCAAAATGCACATGAAGAGCTTGGCACTTCATAGGCTTCAGTCATCATCAGATCTAACAGACATTCTGTATTTCAAAGGAAAGTTTAGGATTGTGTACTCTGACAGGTGTTTTCTCAGCTCCCAGCTATAGAATTCTCTTGCTTTCTAATAGATGCAAATCGAAATAACTACATTTAAAAAAATGTTGTCAGAAGGCATGTGCACTCACCAGAGAGAAAGAAGGGGTAGAAGGAGTGTTAAAGCACCCCCATGGGGACATGGTATATAGCAATCCATACTCCTCCATCTCTCCATCCTGTTGGGATTTTGGGCATGCACACACATGCACCTGGTGTGTTTCTCAAGCCACCGGGTCCAGGGTTCAAACAGTACAGGTGGCCATGCAGAATCTAGCTTCCTTAACCATCACACCATAGGTGGGCACAAAACAACTGCATTTTTTAAGAGGTTTTTGCCTTAGGGCATGTTCACTTGCCAGAAAGAGAGAGACAAACAGAAATAGTGTTAGGTAAAGTGAGAAATCAATCCCCCACACACAGGGGGGATGGCCATGCTGCAATCCCTTCTCCTCCATTCTCCTCCCAGGATTTTGGGTATGCACACATGCGTACCAGTGTGAGTTTCAAGTCACTGGGTCCAGGACTAAAACTGTGGTTGGCCAGAGATATAACTGCTACACCATCTGCTGACCCTAATAACTGCATTTTTTGTTTGTTTGTTTGTTTGGAGAGAAAGAGATTTTTGCTATGGGGTATGTGTGCTCATCAGAGAGACAGAGAGAAACAGAAATTGAGAAATCACCCCCTGGGGAGATGGCCATGTCACAATCCCTTCTCCCTCATTCTCCTCACGGGACTTTGGCCATGCACTCATATGCACTCAGAGTTTTAAGCTGCGGGGCCTGGGACTCAAACTGCAGTTGACTACATGGGAGTCCAGAACGTAACCATTATGCTATTATGTCCTAGTAATTGCATTTTAAAAAAATAGTGTAGGGACCAGCAGTTAGCATAATGGCTATGTTGCTGGACTCCCACGTAGTCGACCGCGGTTCGAGTCCCGGACCCGGTGGCTTAAACTCACGCCGGGCGCGTGTGCGTGCGTGCCCAAGATCCCGAGAGGAGAATGGAGGAGAAGGGATTGCGGCGTGGCCATCCCCCCTGGGGGGTGATTTCCTGCTTTCTATCTCTCTGTCTCTCTCTGTCTGTCTGGCGAGCGCACGCGCCCTATAGCAAAAACCTCTCCAAAAAAAGAAAAAAAAAAAAATAGTGTAGATCGTTTCTGTGAGGAAACTATAGACTGCCCATCAGGACTCCAGGTCAGTTAAACTAGAGTAGACACCCACTGGAGATTTGGTCCTGCTTAAGAGAGCTGAAAACCAAAAGGGAAGGCTTAGGTTAGTGGGCAATGGGACAGAGACTCAGAAAGGACCCAAATCCACTGGTTCACAAATACCATTAGGAAAAATTTTGACTAGTGTTCAGTATAGGGAGTAAAGGAAGAAGACAAGTTGTTCTACCTCTAGCTAAAGCAATCCTTTTGCTCTGCAGAACCTGGGCAGATTCATGTCTATTTATGTTATCTCTAGAATTTCCTTTCTTTAATCAATGAACTAAATGCCATTGGGTGGGAAGATGTCTTGCAGCCCTACTGAGTCTCCAACTGTATAGGTGCCCAAAAATCTGCAAGTTGGAAGCTCACGCTTCTTTTCCAGTAACACTTTATGTTTTGTTATCTCTCGCTTAGCTCAGGGGCATTTGCCCAGTTCATCTTTCAGTCTAGAGGACATATATTTTCCATTATTTACTTTCTAAAACTTCATTCCTACACTCCACCGTCTGCTAGTTGCTTTTCTTTCCCCACAGCTGCCAATTATTAATAATTTATAAATTATAAATTAGACACATCTCAGCTGTTTCCTTTTAGCAACATCTTTGCAATGATTCTCCACAGAAGCCTGGCAAAAAGATTCCTTCAGAAATGATTCCAAGTAAAATTTAGTAGTTACCAAGTAATAGAATCCAAATCTTCAAACTTGTCATTTTTGAGATAAAAACTGAGTCTGTGAGAATGAGTATCTACAGACCTTTATCAATTTATTACAAGAGCCAAGACAGAGCACCAGCACCTAGTTTTTTTGTTTTGTTTTGTTTTGTTTTTCTAGCATGTGCCTCTCCTTTTAAAAGTTTAGTACCATTTAACAAAATGCAAAATGTTTTTAATAGCAGTACATGGAAACTTGGGGGCAAATTGTGTTGATTTCATCAGCTATGCTCCAATGAGACAAATGAAAATAGTTAGACACAGTAGCCATAAAAATCAGTGAGCAATGGGGAAAGAATGGATAATTTGAGACAATTTGTTAAATCACAAAACTGCATCCTTATGTGCACCCTTAAGAAAATACTTGTGAGTCACCCAACATCTACAACTGTAAGATGACAAATCTCTATGTAAACAGAGGAAAGTATTATGCCACTTCCACCTGTAAATACTAATTGCATAATACTGACATTTACATGAGTCAATGAGACAGCAGAACAGAAAAACGTCAATTAAATATGTGATTAAACAGGTGCATAGTCCTCACAAAGATAGCTTCATACTCCTTATGGCAAACTTGTTCACACACTGCCAAAGAATACTCCCTAGAGACTTACTGAGCTGAGTTCTATACGATGAGAGTTATGAGAGATATAAGATTAGTGTTATAAGACATGGGGCATGCATTCTTATCAGGCTTACAAAGGTAAATGTATGTAGAATAATTTAAATGTCGTATTAGAATGTTCTAATTCTTAAGTGTGCTTTCACGTATTAATTGCCTAAATCATTTAAGTTGAAATTATTCTATGTTAAGACTATTTGTCTTTTTTATTATTGTTTAGTTACTGTATTAATTAGCATCTCCAAAGAAACAAACAATAAGCAATAAGCATATATAGAGAGATTTATTTTAAGGAAGTAGGAATTGGCTCATGCAATAGTGGGGTCTGGCAAGGCTGAAATTCATGGAGCAGGCTAGTATCCTGAAAATTCATGTAGCGGTTGATGTAGAGTCCAAATTCAATTCAAGGAAAGTTTCTATGTTGCAGTCTTGAAAATTCCTCCTTAAAGAAATCTCAGTCATTGCTCTTAAGACCTTCAATTGATTGAATGAGGCTTACGCAATTATGGAGGACAATCTGCTTTAACTCCAAGTTTACTGATTTAAATGTTAATCATAACTAAAAAATACCGTCATATCCATATCAACGAGGTTGTTTACCAAACAACTAGGCACCACAGCCTAGCCAAGTCAACACAAATTTAAAGATTATAGTTATACACACTCTTTTTTTTTTTTTTTTTTTAAAGAATTATTTATTTATTTAATTCCATTTGTTATCATTTTTTTTTTTATTTGACCAGAGAGAGATAGAGAGAGAGAGAGAAAGGGGAAGAGATAAAGCAAGCCACCAGGTCCAGGACTTGAACCATGGTCGGCCATGTGGGAGTCCAGCGACCCCAACCACCACGCCATCTGCCGGCCCCAGTTATACACACTCTTATAATAACTAAAGAAATAAGTACTTAAAGGAAAAATCACACTCATTAGTACTATCCATAACATATGACATTTGACAACATAGCCTTGAAAGTCTTTGAAGTTTCTCCTACTAGGGCCAACAGGTGGTGTGGTGGTTAAGGTGCTGGACTCCCACATGGCTGATCATGGTTCAAGTCCCAGACCTGGTAACTTGCTCTCTCTCTCTCTGTGTGTGTGTGTGTGTGTGTGTGTGTGTGTGGTGAGTGCACATGCTCTATAACAAATTTAAAATAATAATAATAAATAAATAAAATTCAATAATTTTAAAAAATAAAGATCTCCCACTGAGAATTTACAGGAATGAGGGTCAGTCGGGAACCAGCAGTTAGCGTAATGGCTATGTCGCTGGACTCCCACGTAGTCAACAGCGGTTCGCATCCCAGACCCGGTGGCTTAAAACTCATGCCGGGCGCATGTGCATGTGTGCCCAAGATCCCGAGAGGAGAATGGAGGAGAAGGGATTGCAGCGTGACCATCCCCCCTGGGGGGTGATTTCTCGCTTTCTGTCTCTATGTCTCTCTCTGTCTGTCTGGCGAGCACACGTGCCCTATAGCAAAAACCTCTCAAAAAAAAAAAAAAAAAAAAGGAATGAGGGTCAGTCAGTGGCATGGGGGTTAAAGTGACTGTATCTCCCATGGCTGACTGTGATTCAAGTTCTGGACCCAGCAGCTTGAAGAACAAACTAGGCACATGTGCGTGCATACTCAAAATCCCAAGAAGAGAATGAAAAAGAAGGGATTATAGCATGGTCATCCTCCTTGAGAGATGCTCTGTGAGTGTGTGTGTGTGTCTGTGTGTGTGTGTCTTTCTCGCTTTCATTCATATGCCCTATAGCAAAACAAACAAACTAAGAACTTACATGGATGTTCTTTATATGTGACTTAAGCACTCTCACATCATGGTGGATGGGTTCCAAGAGGGAGTGTCTTAAGGAGGAACTTTTGAGAAGCATTTCAAGTTGCATTCCAGGAGGAAAATATGTGACATTCTATAACCTTGACACAAGTCACATAGTGTCACTTCTCTAAACTATTGATTGATGCAGTTATAAGCATTCCCTAACTCAAGAGAAAGGGGCATAGATTCCATCTCTCCCTGGGAGGAATGCACAAAAAAACTGTAGCCCTTTTTTAAAAATTGCCACAATTAATTAATATTAATGGAGCTGCTACTTTCTCCAAGGCTCTGTGATGAACTTTTATATTTCATTTAATCCGCCAACCTCTCTCAAGTGTGGTTGTTACATATAAGTAAACTGAGACTGAGAAATGTTAAAATTTTTCCCAAATTTACGAAGTTAGCAAAGTTAGCAGAGCAAATATTTTAACCAAGGCATTCTGGATCTAAATCCCACACATTTTGTGTAAGAAAACTTTTCCACCTACTCAAAAAAGAGAGAAGGAATGAAAAATAAAAACAAAATTAATAGCAAAAAATTTTAAATTGCCACCAATGTAGACCATTTTTAAGGTTTATTTTTTCCATGAACAAGAGAGAAAAATAAAAAGAAAGAGAGAGACAGCATCCCCATCAGGGTCTTAATGCTGCAATCCACGCCCAGCCTTCAGTAAGGCCTGGATTACAGGTTTCCAAAGTTAGCATCCATGATTCTGTGATTTTCTATTAAAAAAAAAGAGCAGAAAATGTCCTAGTAAGTTACTTCTATTCAGATTACCAAATAGCTCTGTAGTACTGCCACCTGGTGACTCGTCGCTTCAGCTATATCTCTGCCTTTCTCATCAACAAATAAGAATGAATGCAATTCTACAAGCTTCTGAAATAATATTTCAGATATTGAACATATGCAACTAAAATAAATAAATACATTTCGGCAAATATGTTATCGAACACCAACTGATCGCAAGTCTCTATGAAGAGCATATGAAAGTGTCTGAAAGAGTCTCTTTCACCTCAGAAGTTTAACATCAGAGGACATTATATACTTAGTGCTATAAGGGGATAACAAAAAAAGTGATAGAGGGGCCAGCAGGTGGTGTGGTGGTTAAGGCATTGGACTCTCACATGGCTGATTGCAGTTCGAGTCCCAGACCTGGTGGCTTGAAAATCACACCAGGTGCATGTGTGTGCATAGCCAAAATTCCAGGATAATAGTGGATAAGAGATTTCAGCATAGTCATACTCCCCAGAGAGGGTGATTTATCACTTTCCCTTTCATTGTCTCTCTTTCTTTCTCCAGCAAGCACATAAACCCTATGGCAAAAACCTTTTAAAAATGTTTTAATTTTAGGAACCAGCAGTTAGCGTAATGGCTATGTCGCTGGACTCCCATGTAGTCAGCCGCGGTTCGCGTCCCGGACCCAGTGGCTTGAAACTCATGCCAGGCACGTGTGCGTGCATGCCCAAGATCCCGAGAGGAGAGTGGAGGAGAAGGGATTGCGGCGTGGCCATCCCCCCTGGGGGTGATTTCTCGCTTTCTGTCTCTATGTCTCTCTCTGTCTGTCTGGCAAGCACACACGCCCTATAGCAAAAACCTCTCCAAAACCAAAAAGTTTTCATTTTAAAAATTAAATTAAATTTAAAAAACAAAGTGATAGAGATAAATGACTTGAAGGTCACAAACACATGAGGAGTTTAGAAGTATTAGAGGAGATGCATGAGTATAGATTTGTAAAATCTACAATGGGAATAATGTTACTATAGAAGCAGAAAAAAAAATATGGGCTAAAAGTGATACAGTGACTCATCACAGCAGCCATTTCAGGAATATCTGGAGACCACTTGCGATGGAACATGGATGTGCTCAGGGAACCAGTAGGAATAAAGGCTAAAAAATAGCTGTAGGTCATATTTTAGAAAAACTCTAAAGTTAGTTTAAGAAAGCAGAGCACAGAACAGAACAGCAGTAGGAGTCAGAATGGAAATACTGGCTAGGGCAGAAGGCAAATAAGATGTCATGAGAGCCTACCCTAGGGCTGTGGTAGCAAGAGGACAGGATAAAAGAAACAGATACACAACACGTATCAAGTTAGAATTCACAACGTTTAATAATTGACTGAATTTGTATTAGGAGAAAGGAACTCATTAGAATGGAGAAATACAATCCCAAGATTTTGAGACAGGACACCATAAAAACAGTATGCTATTAAAACAATGGAATACTCCTCGGCTATAAAGAACAATATCTTGTCATTCGATGTAAAGTGTACAAACCTACAAGTTAAAATGGTAAGTGAAATAAGCCAAGCTCTGAGCACAAATGTTATACGTCCCTGCTTAACACACCAAATATCCACACTCTATGGTGGAAACTGAAGGGAAAAGGGAAAGTGCTAGAAGCTGCATAGTTGGTGGGGAGGGGAGAGGAGTGTTCAGGGGGAAGTGATTAACAGACACAAGAGTACAGGTAAAAAAGTGGAATAAAGAAGCCAGCAGGTGGTATGGTGATTAAGGCTCTGAATTCTCACATGACTGACTGCAGTTCAAGTCCGAGATCCAGCAGCTAGCATGAAAATCACAAAAAATAAAGATAGATAAATAAATAAACAAATGTTTAAAATATTTTTGAAAGTGGAATAAGTCATGAAAAGTATGCCACAGCAGAGTAAAACACATCACTGACAATTATATATATATATATATATATATATATACACACACACACACACACACACACACACATATATATATTTTAAAATCTATTCCTATATGTGCACAACGTAATGTTCAATGTCAAGTAAAATGAATAGAAGTATATCCTTGATTTGATTGTTGCATACTGTATGCATATTTCTAAAGAAATATACTGTTCCTCCACAAAGATAAATAATGACTATACCTAAACAAGAAATTGGAAATTGTAAATAAATAAATAAATAAATAAAACAAAGGACTCAGTAAGGGAAGCATTTAGTTTAGATGAAGGAAAAAGGAAAGGATATCTTAAACTCACATTTAGATATGGTAAGATTAGAGCTCAGAAAGATTTCTGGTGGGAACCAGCAGTTAGCGTAATGGCTATGTCACTCTGGACTCCCACGTAGTCGACCGCGGTTTGCGTCCCGGACCGGGTGGCTTAAAACTCGTGCCGGGTGCATGTGTGTGCGTGCCCAAGATCCCGAGAGGAGAATGGAGGAGAAGGGATTGCGGCGTGACCATCCCCCCTGGGGAGTGATTTCTCACTTTCTGACTCTATGTCTCTCTCTGTCTGCCTAGTGAGTGCACGCGCCCTATAGCAAAAACCTCTCCAAAAAAAAAAAAAAAAAAAAAGAAGATAAAAAAAAGATATCTGGTTAAAGATATCCAAGTTACAGTCAAAAATAAAGGTCTCAGTCACAAAAAAGGATCAAAAAGCAAAGATGCAGGGTTAGAGACCAGATGGTGGCACATTGGTAAAACATAACAATGGAGGAGAAGAGATCGTGGCATGGTTCTCCCCCTGGGGGGGTGATTTCTCACACATACCCCCTTTCAATCTCTCATCAACAAGCACACACGCCCTATAGCAAACTATAAATAAAGAAAAGAAAAAGAGAGGTAAAGGTAGTATCAGGATGGAGCAGTGTCCTAGCTGCCATAAAGAAAAGCATTTTGAGAAAATAAGTTGGCAAGGGAAAAATACATCAGAGAATCTGGAGGAGTGAAAAAGTAAATAATAACAAAGACTATTACTCAGATCACTTGCTGATCCTAAGAGAACTGTTAGGGTGCAAAGCTGAAGACCAAAGCAAGGAAAGGGCTAATGTGGCAGTTCAGACAAAGTTCATAGCCTACTCTCAAAAAAAAAAAAAAAAAAAAAAAAAAAAAAAAAATTACAGCAGCTAAGGAGAAAAATAGGATCATAGTTTATAAGGGAAATGGTTAGTGGAAGTTGTTTTTCCTCTGTTGGGGAGAGACAAGCTTGCTTCTAAGTGGAAAGAAGAATCTTGGTGAAAGGGCAAAATTCAAAATGACAAAAAGGAGATATTACTGTCTTGTTCAAAGCCAAGAGCCAACATATCAGGATACACCTGTAGGGTTTCTATTTGAAAAGAAAGAAAAATAACTCTTCCTATGGGAATAAGTTATCACAAAATGGAGAAGTCATAGAATAATTTTATGACAGAAAAAGAATACGGTTCTATAAGCTATCTCTTAGATTCTTACTCTCTAAGGTCAGCAGGTAGCATGATGGTTAAGGCACTGGACTCCTGCATGGCCAACCACAGTTTGAGTCCCGAACCTGGAGGCTTACTATCTCACTTTCTCTTTCTCTCTCACTCTCTTGCTCTCACTCTCTCTGGTGAGAGCATGTACCCTATAGCAAATATTTAAAATAATAATAAATAAAATTAAATAAATAATTTTTTAAGAGATTCCTACTTTTTATAAATAAAATAGGAGTACCCAGGGTGACCAACTTATCCCAGCTTACCTAGCACTAAACAGTTTTAGCATAAGAAATCTGCTTCCTAGAAAAATCTATCAGTCCAGGGAAAATGAGGATAGTTAGTAACCAAAACTGTGTGTCAACTGAGTGTTGCTGATGTCATGTGGGCTAGTACTTTATTATTGAGTTTAGGGACAGAAACTTAAAATACTTTTTATAAGGAAAATTGACAACAGTTAACTAAAAATGGGTAGAGAGACTGCTGATCAATAGGGAGGGGCCACCTTAATAGCAAACACGAATTCGTACATTAATTATGTCAGCAGCCTAAGAGCATGAACTGAGAGAGCAAAAGAATAGACCTTGCAGTAAGGTCATCTTTTGCTCTTGGATCTCAGGCCGTCTGGTTTCTTTGCAGAACACTTCATGGAGTCTCTTCTTGCAAGATCACTTGTGATACCCTAATTATTACATAGAATGGTTCCTTGGTTGGCTCCCTCTTTCATGAACTTTTGATGTCATTTGTCACAGTTGCCCACTTTTTTCTGGAAATATTTTCCTTTCTTAAGTCTTTGAATACTTGGCCTATGATCATGCCTGGGTTTTCCTTCCCTCTGAATCAATTGACGTCATTTTTCACTTTAGAATCTCTTCCAGAATAAAGTTCTTTTCAACTATTACTTCTTCATCCAAGACACAAAGCTGATCTCTTTGTGTTCCTAAAGTACCTAGTGTTCACCATTAATACTGCACTTATTCAATTATCAAAGGTGTATTGAACATCTCCTGTGGGTCAGATACTGTGCTTGGCTATGGCTAGGATATCTGTTCTTACAAACAGAACAGACAAAGGCTGTATCCTCATGGAGTTAACCTTTTAGAGGATAGAGGCAGACAATAATCAAATATGTAAGTAAATGTGTAACATGAAAGACTGCAGTCTTTCAAAGGAGAGGTTAAAAGTTCTAAGGAAGGGCTATTTTATAAATGGTTATCAGAAATGAACTCATGGGGGGCCCAAGTGGTGGTGTGGTGATGACACTATTGGATCTACATGGGAGAGGTCTTGATTTTGCATCCCAAGACCTCCCTAAGCACACTGGGTACACAGTTGTGTGATCATGATCTGGGCTGGCTGAGGCTGGGGGTGGATCACAGTGTCAAAATCCTTTTTGGGATCCCTATCTCTCTGTATCTCTCTCTGTATTAGAAGAAATAAATAAAAATAAACTTAAAAATAACATAAAAGAACCCAAAGAAAGTAAAATTCTAAGTCATCTTACATCTGAGTGAAATGGAGGAAATAGCAAGCACAAAGGCTCTAGGTAGAAATACACATGGTGAATATGTGGATGGTGGGTTTCTGGTTCAAGGAATAACAAAGAGGCCAATGTTGTTAGATAAGAATAAGAGAAAGAAGAGTAAGGTGATATAGAGCAAGAGGAATGACCGAGCAGGTCTTTGAAGTCCTGTAGGCATTGCAAAGACCTTGACTCTTACTCAGATGGAGTTGGAAAACCGTAGCACAATTGTGAGCAGAGGCCTAAACTGAACTAACACAATTTAAAAGTTTTACTCCATTGAGAATAAACTATGGCTACAAGAGCAAAAATTATAGCATATTTATATTTGTGTTAAGAGTGGTAAGAGAATATTATTTTAAAGCTGGCAGCAGTCTCTTAGGGAGAAAATGTTTGTTCAGAAAAATAAAGCCCTCAGGACATGGCCGGAATGGGCTAAGCCAGATATAGAGAGAACTATAGATTGTTCTGCATAATAGAGTTGGAAAATGCTGAGCTCTGGGAACTGTATGAGGAAAAGATTAATGAATAGGAGAGAGTGGGACTGCCTCAGGCAGGAAAGTGGGAGATTCAGGAACAAAGTCAGCTAGGGAGAAATTCCCTGTAGTTGGAAGAGAAACGCTTATTAATTTTAGATCATCTAACACACTATCCTATAAAATGGAAAAATCCTTCCTAATCTTTATAAAATAAAAAGTCAAATGTACACAAATGCCTATGTGAGTTGAGAAGATGCAGAGAAAGGACTGTACAAGGTGGGGCTGACTTGCGTGGAGAGAAGAATCAAGAATAGAAGGCATATGAGTACTACTGACAACTCAGGGAAAGTATAAATAAAAGCAAAAGAAGACTATAGACAAATTTTCATGAGAAAGATGCTGAGTATCTCATCATGGTAGGAAGGAGTCCAAGACAGTAGTTTGTGAATAGTAAAGGAAGAATTACCATCCGACACTGGAGTGGATAGGAGCTGGCAATAATCCAGTGTCACCATCTGGATTACAGAGCCCAGTGCGCTCTGCAAAATAATAAAGAATGGAATTAATAATCAACCAATTGATGTCAAGGAATGAAATTCATTTAAGAAATCAGATTTTTAAATCACTAGTCATGATTTTTTGCTAAATAATAATAATATCATATGTGTTAAATTGAACTAAATTGACTTAGGTAGTCAATAAGTTTGACTTAGGCAACAAATTTGGCCCAAAGCAGTCTTGTATACACTGAACTGTAACTTAGCATGATATACAAGCAAGTTGTAACCGAACCTAAGCATATACCCTATCAACTGAGTCTCAACCAATCACAGCAGCTGAGCTTTAACTAATCACAGGCTTCCAACGCTTCAGACCATGACCATTTTAGGCAAATTCAAACTACAGCCAATCAAGTTGCATTTTCATTTCCCTGGTTTGCAAGTCATTTTCTTTTCTCTGGTTACACATCTAAACCGCACATGTGGTTGAGTGGAACATTCTGAACCAACTTCAGTTAGAAGTGTTGTTGGATTCTGGAATCTATCCCTTGCTCAACTTAAATCTGTTAAATTCCTTTAACATATGTGTGTGTGCACGCACAAGAAGACTTACAGTTCATTATGTTTTTACTTCGTAAGCTAAGATGTATTTTGAGCTTGTCATGTTCTAAATCCTGTGCTGAGTACTCTGTAAGAACTTTTAAGACCTTAGTATCATTCCTTTCTTTTTTTTTTTTTTTCATTTTTTTTTTCCAGAGTGACAGGAGCTTCCTGAAGAGAGACAGAGAAACAGAAAGAGGGAGAGGGAGAAAGTGTCTCCCAATGGCATGGTCACTCTGCAATCCTCTATTTCCCCATCCTGTCAAGATTTGGGGTATGCACCACATATACTCATAAATCCAGTGTGTTTTCAATCTACTGGGACTGGGATTCAAGTTGCTCAATCAGCCATGTGGGTTTAGGCTACTTCAACTACTAAGCCATTGGGGGCTCACTATCCCACTTTAAATATCAGAACAGAGTCTCAGATAAAGGAAATTTCTCAAGGATGTACAACCAGGGTGGCTGTACCACCAGCAAAGCCAGGATTTTAATCAAGGGTGCAGATTCCAGAGACTATTGTCTTAATAGTGCCCTTGTGTATCTGTCACACACGTCACATAGCCATTCTCATATCTCGGTGCACAAACATCCCATTAATTTAAAACATGGAAGAAATGAATCTTTTGTGGAGTAAGTCACTAATAATTACCAAAATATATTGGAGGATATTTAAATCCTGTCAAAAACTGGGAACCAGCAGTTAGCATAATGGCTATGTCACTGGACTCCCACGTAGTCGACCGCGGTTCGCGTCCCAGACCCAGTGGCTTAGAACTCACGCTGGGCGCGTGTGCATGCGTGCCCAAGATCCCAAGAGGAGAATGCAGAAGGGATTGTGGTGTGGCCATCCCCCCTGGGAGGTGATTTCTCGCTTTCTATCTATGTCTCTCTCTGTCTGTCTGGCGAGCGCACACGCCCTATAGCGAAAACCTCTCAAAAAAAAAAAAAAAATTAACAAGTATTTGCCTAAGAGTAAGTCACAATATTGTAAAACAAAAGGGAAATGGAGAGTGTGGCCACATACCAGAGAGACATAGCATTAATGGGACAAAGAAATGGGGTATTATCTGTTGAAGATAACTTTATAGTATTTCAACTGGACTGGGGAGAAATGTACACATGCTGGAATATTCGCTTTGCAAGCTAAATAATGTGATTGAATGTATAAAAGAACTTGAAATAAAGTAAAATAAAATAAAATAAAAAATTTTTAAAAAGAATTCAAAACAAGCAAAAAAAAAAACATTAGAATTTTGAAGATACACATTTTTTTAAATATTTATTTAAAGCTCCATGTCTTCAATAACCATCTTTCCAGTCTAATCCAGACACTGATGCTGTAGTTAGGGTACCCCGAAGACAAGAGAACTGGCACTTATATAATTATATCATTCATGGAACAAACAAGAGTTTTAACTGACTTGTCTTGACTAAGAGTGTGTGAGTGTGTGTGTTGGGGGGAGGGGGTGTTCCTACAGCTGCTTCCAAGATAAACTCAAAATGATGGCTCAGCCATCTTGGGCTTGTGTAAGACTCACAATTACAGCACACATGATTAGATAATCAGGAAAAGGACAAACTGTCAGGAAGAGATTAAGAAAGGAGTGCCCTGAGATACTGATAAGACTTAAGCCTACGCTGGCATTTTTTAAACTTCTACTGAAAAAGCTGCAGCTTATAAAGTGAGTTTGAAGAAATTAGTTTTTTTGCCCTTGAAATATTTTTTTAATGAAAAAAGATAAAATTTAAGTAGTTCAAATTATATGATAAGATTGACTCCTGAGGGAGGAATAAAAGATCTTTGGAAATTAATGGATGGCTAGTGTTTTAGGAGTTTCTGTAACTGCTTGGGTTGATAGCTTTTTTCTGAAAGCAGTGTTATTTAGGTATCCTTTTCTCTCACTATAAGTTCAGGCAACATAGCTGTATGCGTTGTCACATACCAGGGAGATGCTAGAAATTATTTATTTATTTACCCAACAAATATTGATTGATCACCTACTATGAGTACGTGGGGTAAAGGAGTCAGGCATGCATTAAATCCTAGTGTATGCCATGCAGTATATTAGTACCACCTTACATTCAAATAAGGGAATCAAAACAACATGGATTGAACTATTAGTACATGCCATGTATGGGGGGGGGAGGCTTCAAAAGATCATGGAAAAATGAAATTAAAATAGAAGTTTATTTGGGTGCAAAATAATTTTGAAATCCATGCTTAGGTTTTCATAATATATAGTCTTCATGAACTTTCTGAAGACTCTTGTATAGATCTAATCAAGTTATTACTCTACCTAAAGCCCTCTGGTGGTTCCACAAACCATTTTCCAAAATGGAAAATATAAACATCTAAACATAGTATAAAGCCCTTTACAATCTTGACCCAACCCTCTCCACAATTATCCTCTAATTTCCTTCCCTGGTATTCTATGTCCCATTTACATTGAATTACTTATCTACATTCCACATTCCCTGATATTTCATGCTCTTCTACACCTCTGTTTTGCTTCTGCATTTCTACTCCCAAGAATGTTACTCCCTCTGTACTCACCTCCTTAATTAATCCACTTTGCTTTAATGTTTGACAGTTTTTACAACTAGAATGGATTTGTGTACTACTATTATGGTTAAGACTAAGTAGTGCTAGTAGGTGGCATGAAGGTTAAGGTAGCTGGAACCCACATGGTTGACTGCACGGTTCAAGTCCCGGACCTAGTGGCTTGAGAAACATGCTGGGTCCATGTGCATCCATGTCCAAAAGTTCTGAGAGGAGAGGAATTGTGGTGTGGCCATCCCCTCAAGGGAGTGATTTCTCACCTCTCTCTCTTTCCAGCAATTGCACACACCCTATAGCTAAATCAAAAAATAAAATTAAAAGGCTATATAAATATGTTACCCTGGAAAAAAAAAAAGTATGACCATCTTTAAATGTCATCTTTACTGTTAAAATTTCTTGATATTCCTTCCTTATTTACTTTTGTTTCTTTGTGTAGTTTATATTTTCCTCTACTATTAATATCCTAACTAGTTTCTGTGTCTAACTTTACTCTGAGTCACTGAAGCAGTCAATGAGGTAATCTCCCTCATTACTAAACTCAAGAACTAGACCCATAATGAATTTGCAGAAAGTACCTATGAAAAAATAAACAATATGGATTCAAGATTGTTCCTCTTGAGCAACCCAGACTGTAGCACATTAAAGCTTTCCTCTTCCAAGGAAGAAAATAGAGACTAGCATCAAAGGGCACAGTTTATATTCTCATCTTGTACTTTAACAGTAATTCTCGGGAACCAAAAGTTAGCATAATGGCTATGTCGCTGGACTCCCACGTGGTCGACCGCGGTTCGTGTCCTGGACCCAGTGGCTTAAAACTCACGCTGGGCGCGTGTGTGTGCGTGCCCAAGATCCCGAGAGGAGAATGGAGGAGAGGGGATTGTGGCGTGGCCATCCCCCCCGGGGGGGTGATTTCTCGCTTTCTGTCTCTATGTCTCTCTCTGGCTGGCTGGCGAGGGCACGCACCCTATAGTGAAAACCTCTCAACAAAAACAAACAGTAATTCTCCTGCTCTGAAAACTGTCGGGCATCATGTTGACCAATGCAGTGTAGAAAATACTAGATAGCCCCTAAAAGTTTTTAATTCGTCTAAATTAATAACATCAATGTGGCTTTTTCTCTGTTTCTCTTTAGAGGTTTCAGCCTTAGGGTGCACGTGTTCACCAGAGAGAAAAAGAGACAGAGACAGTGAAAGAGAAAGTAAGAAATCACCCCTCTAGGGGATGACCATGCCACAATCCCTTCTCCTTCATTCTCCTCCCGGGATCTTGTGTATACATACACATGCCTGGCATAATTTTCAAGCCACCAGGTCTGGCATTAGAACTGTAGTCAACCATGTGGAAGCCCAGCGATGTAACAGAAACATCATCTGCTGGTCCTTTAATGTGGCTTTTAAAAAGTAAACTCTAGAGGCCAGAAGGTGGGATTCCTACATGGCTGACCATGGTGACCATGCCTCTAATCCAGAACGTGGCAGCTTGCTTTCTCACCTTCTCTCTCTCTCTCTCTCTCTCTCTCTCTCTCTCTCTCTCTTTTTCTGTGTGTGTGTCTCTGTCTCTGTCTCTATCTGGTGAGTGCATGTGCCCATTATTTTAAAAATAATGATAAATAAAAATAAATAAATAATTCTAAAAAAAAAAAAAAGACAGACTCTAGAGTGGTTGATTAACTTCAGCTAGGCACTACACATAGACTTTGGATGTGTAACACCTATGAATCATCAGTATCGTATCCTCTACCCTACCCACAGATCCACTATCTATGGTTTCAGTTACCCATGGTCAACTATGGTTTGAAAAATTAAAAATTTCAGAAATAACAATTAATAAATTTTAAATTCCACACTGTTCTGAATACTGAAGAAATCTCATATTCTCCTACTCCCTTTGTCTAGGACATCCACGCTGTACACACCACCTGCCTTTTCATCACTTAGTAGCAGTCTCAGTTACCACAAGGAAAAAAAGAACATACAAGGTTTAGGTATTCACTGGGGTCTTGGAATGTATTCTGCAAGGATCAGGGGGAAACTGTTGCTTAAGAACCACTAGCTTGCTTTTTCTCAGTGGATTTCAAAAAGTTGCAGAGAGCATATTATTCATTGATAATTTTTTTAAAGAGAATATAATTGTAAATATGATATAAATAATAAATAAACACTTCCCAAAGGTATCATTTTACTCATTAATTTTTGAGAGAGGCAGTAAGATGTTATAGCCTATTTGAAGGATAACTCAGAATGTGCACACAGTCTCTGGATGTGTGCAGTTTGAAATAACAAATTTGCTTAAAATATGCAAAATAGATCAATATCAACAGTACAAAAATCAACTGAATCTTCATGAGACAAAATTTACCTTTCTATAGAAAAGAATCATCGCACTGTTATCAGCATTCTACTACTTAAAAAGTTATAATATGAGAGAGCTTCAAATTTACAATGGATAGCTTAGAAGTATGTGCTAGATGGGACCAGCAGATGGCATAATGGTGAAGTCGCTGGACTCCCATATAGTTGACCGTGGTTCAATTCCAGGACCCAGTGGCTTAAAACTCATGCTGGGTGCATGTACATGTGTGCCCAAGATCCCAAGAGGAGAATAGAGGAGAAGGGATTGTGGCAAGGCCATCCCCCAAGGATGATTTCTCACTTTTTAATCTCTCTCTGTCTCTCCAGCCAGTTCACACACACTATATATATATATATATATATATATATATATATATATATATATATTTTTTTTTTTTTTTTTTTTTTTGACAAAAAAGAAGACTCAGAAAAGTTACAAATTTCTAATTCGTTCCTTAATGGATCATAGTAGTTTTAAACTCACTTTCTCATAACTAAATTTTTAAAATTTATTTTATTTTATTATAAAAGATTTTATAATGCATTCAAATTCTTAAGTTACTAATAAATGGAATGTTCTAAATATAGATGCTTTTATAGAGCCATCTAGTGTTTATTTTCTTTAGTGAAACTAGAAATAAGGCCAAAACACCTACAATGTACTCAACAGTAAGAAATGTATCATCTCCATCTAACAGTAACAATTTAAAGTATCTACTAAATACTTGAATGACATTTTCTACTGACTCTTGAGCTATCTCTGCCCTTCACCATATAGACATCAAATTAGTCACTCTAGAATTCTGGTAGCTAAAAATCCAGTGAGATATTGAACAGAAATGCTGCTAATTGCTCCCTCTTGAAAGCCTACTAAAGTGACAGTAAAGAAATAAAACACACACAATGTGCAAGGGTACTCCAAAAAGTTTATGAATAATTGAATTAAAGTATGAATTTATCAGGCCAGCAGGTGTCATAATGTTTAAGGTACTGGACTTCCACATGGTGACAATGGTTCAAGACCCAGACCTGGTAACTTGAAAATCACACTGGGCACATGTGCATGTGTGTCCAAAATCTCAGGGAGAGAATGGAGGAGAAGGGATTGTGGCATGGTCATCTTCCCTGGAAGGAGGAGGCAGTGATTTCTCACTTTCCCTCTCACTTTCTCTGGTGAGCTCACATGCCCTATGGCAAAAAACCTTTTAAAAAGAAGTATAAATTAATTTTAGAACAAAAATAAAATTTTGAAATCCAGGTATAGCTTTTTTTTAATAATACACATTTTTCATGAACTTTTTGAAGTCTTTTTGTATAAGGATAAAGAGAACCAAGTAGGAAACAACACCAGATGTTATAAGAACAGAATAAAACTTTAGAATTTAACATTGAAAAAGTATGGTAAGGGACCAGCAGTTAGCGTAATGGCTATGTCACTGGACTCCC
Source organism: Tupaia tana (assembly GCA_026018925.1). Taxonomy (NCBI): domain Eukaryota; kingdom Metazoa; phylum Chordata; class Mammalia; order Scandentia; family Tupaiidae; genus Tupaia; species Tupaia tana. The sequence goes on from JAKSZU010000008.1 coordinate 40,342,698, forward strand.
ACGTAGTCGACCATGGTTCGAGTCCCAGACTTGGTGGCTTAAACTCACGCCGTGTGCGTGCGTGCCCAAGATCCCGAGAAGAGAATGGAGGAGAAGGGATTGTGACGTGGCCATCCCCCCTGGAGGGTGATTTCTCGCTTTCTATCTCTCTGTCAGTCTCTGTCTGTCTGGCGAGCGAACGCGCCCTATAGCAAAAATCTCTCCAAAAAAAGAAAAAAAAGAAAAAGTACGGCAAGACCATTGTAGAAAGCTGAAAACTAAGACAACCATGGAGGAAGCCAGTAAGAAAATGAACCTCAAAACAGCTCAGAAACTGATGGCATTAGAGCCGACTCTGTGGTGCAGGGATAATGTGCTGCTCAAGAGAAGCCAGACTCCACACTATGACTTCAGTTCAAATCCCTGGCCCACCAGGCCCAAAAAAATGCACTGGGTGAGGCAGCAAGTGCCCAATATCTTGGTAGGGTGGAGGGCTGAAAGAAGGGAATCACTGTGTGATCACACTCTTTGCAGGTTGTGTCTTTCTCTCTCTCTCACTCTCTCACATATGCATATGCTTTATCATAAATAAAGAAAAATTAATATTTAAAAAAATGGAAGGCACTAGGTCCTCTAAAGTTACAGCCCTTCTCTGGAATCCATGGTCAGATGTGCACTCCAGCAGAACATAAACCAAGAACAAAATGAAAGCATGGTATCCAGGACACAGGATACCCAATGAAGGAAAGAAGTAAAGGGAATTCCCAGGCTGATCATAGGGAAGAATCTCTGGATTCTCCTGAGGAAACCTCAGCATTCCATCTGTGAAGCATAGAAAGCAACCAGTACAAGGAGAAGTATTGGGGAACTTTGAGAAAATACCTAAAAAAAATAAATAAAATTGCATTTGGACAACTATGGAGGAGATTGCCGTTCTGTAAAAACATTCGGGAATGAATTCCTCATAGATGCATGCAAAAATTAAAACAAAACAAAATATAAGTTGCCCAACCTCAGTAGCATTGGTGGTAAAGCATTGAACATCAGTGGTAGAAGTCACAAGGCTGATCAAGGGTCTAGATGCCCACTGGCCTGAAAACATGCCAGGGTACATACACTCATGATCCTGAGAGGCTGGAGGGGTGGGGAAAGGAAATTATGGCCTGATGAGACTCTATCTAGAGGTTCTCTCTCCCTCTCTCTCTCAAACAAATATATTTTTTTAATTTCAAAATTTTAAAAGAAAAAGAAACAATGTAACTATAAGAAAATATCCAACTGAGAATCATAATTATAAAGTAATAACAATGTAAAAATTAAATACCTATTTAATCAATTGTGATATAAGTACTTTGGGAAGATGGGAAAAAGAAAAGTAGTGCGCGTGGTGGATGTATGTAAAAGAGTTAAATCTCTTTATCTATTATCTAACCCCCCCAAAATTTAAATAACAGTAAAGTTATATTATCTAGAAATGTGGAAACAAATTTTGAAAAGAACAGAATGTGTTTACTCTGAAAGAAAGAATGATGAGTGTGACTGGTGATAGAGCCATGGTGTGAGGCAAATATTTTAATGTTATATCTAAAGGATACCAATATTGATAACCTCATTGGTCTCTTTAGGAACTTTGATTAAATAATATCAAAAATAAGACATTTTTAATGCTTTGATAGGTAAGATATACACAAATAGCAAATACCCCTCATGACTTTTGTAAAATCCCCTCCCCAGTGATTGCTTGAGTATAATGACCAACTTATTCTCTCTGAGTGGGGAAGTATTTCATGATGTCTGGCGTTACAAAGCACAAACCACTTTCCTGAAACCATCCGACATACCCACAAGATACCCCCAAGGATCAGTGACACTACCATGCAGGAGGCTCACAGAACCTCAGTGGACCACCCTGTTTTTGAGTAGAGGATATTGGGCTGCAGCAATGAGGGTTTCCTGAATGGATCATGGTAGAACTGCCATATTGTTAAATTCCCGTAAATATGACCAAAGCCTAGTCAAACAAAGCTACATTTATTAGAAATTGCTACAGTAAGGTACAATTCTGCTTCAACTTTTTAGCAATCAAATATATGGGCAAGAAAGGTGCTATGTTTTGAAATCTCTGATTTGCTAACCTCTGATATAAGCACGTCTCTCTTTCTCTTCTCTCTCTCTACAACACATCTTAGACAGTCCTCTGGGCATACATTTCAATATCTTTTAAATATGTCACTGATTAAGAAAAAGTAGGTTTTTTTGTGAATTCAGACTATGCATAGTTGGCCACATAAAATTGTGCAAGACAGAGCAGCTCCACCTCTACCTGGTGAGGCTCATGTGTGTGACACATCTGACCACACTGTGCTAGTTGGATGGTAAAGTAACAAATGGGCATAGCATGCCACCCAATAGTAAGACAGACAGAGAGAAGAGAAGAAAGACAAACAACTGACAGAGTCCTGTTTCAGTGATCCACCCCCAGCCTCAGCCAGCCCAGATCACAGACATGTACGCACACACCTGGTACACACAAGGAGGCCACAGGATATGAACCTGAGAGTCCCCATGTTGGTCCAGTTGAGTAACTGCTACACCACCATCTCACCTCACAAAATGATTTTTTTTTACTTCATTATTTTTTCTGATGTTATTAAGTGGCATTCTACAAAGTTTTTAAATCCTTGGTGTGGTCTGGATCTTTATAATCAGATTCTCTAAATGTGAAGTAAAACAAAACAATACAAAAATAAATTAATTAATTAAATTTAAAAAAACTTAGCTTTACTTTGGTTTAAATCTGATTTTATAGAGTTTTTTAAATTACAAATTTCTTCCAATGTAAGAGTGAATCACTAAGCATATAGAAGATAATGTATAAACCCAATATTTCTTTAAACACTAAATGCCAACACTTCCAATCCTTTGTTAACTTAGTTCATTTTGTGTCACCAATTAACATGAGTTACAAGTTTTAAAATAGATTAACTGGGGCTAGCAGGTAGTATGAGCTGAGGTACTAGACTCCCACACGGCCAGCCACGTTCGAGTCCTGAACCTGGTGATTTGCTTCCTCCTTCTCTCTCTCTCTCTCTCTCTCTCTCTCTCTCTCTCTCTCTCTCTCTCTCTCTCTCTTTTTCTCTTTAGGGAGTTCACATGCCCTATAGCAAAAATAATAATAAATAAAATTAAATAAATAATTCTAAAAAATTTTAAAACATATATACCTAAGTATTTCTGAAAAACAGAAAACCCTGAGTAAAATTATATCAGTTTAAAAAAATGAGTAACAATCGAAGCACAGAGAGAGCCAGGAGTTATCTAATTTCCACACTTTCCAGGTGAAACAAAGTCCCCACATGGACAGGTTATTTGTACAGAGACATATAAATAATTAGTAACAAAACAGATCTAGAGCAGAGATCTTTTGTCTATTAGCTGTTAAGTTGTCTACAAGAGATGTTAATTGTTAAACAAGAGGAAAACCTCCTCATACATAATAGTTAAAAAACAATCCTTGGTACTTCTCTTCACTTATGTGAGATCTTTTGAAAGCCAGATAGAAAAAAAAATTATTCTGATTAATGACCTCTTGAAAATTATTAAAATTGTAAAGAGGGAGTCCACCAACCTCCCAAAGACAATTGTGTATTTTCCTGAAATCGGAGCTTTTATTTAGTAGCATAATAGGTGCAGGGATCTTTCTGTCTCCCAAAGAGGTATTGAAATATTAACTCAGTGAGAGAATCACTCCAACAGATAGGAGTCCCTGTCCAGCAGTAGCTCTGCTGGTGGCTCTCAGGCATGCAGGGATGGGAGACAGCTTCCCAGAAGTGGAACAGAGTTCATCATCATTAGATCCCAAAGTTCTTTATCTTTGATTACCTTTAGTGTCTCAGCAGCATGAGGTGCTTGCAAAACTTTGCTGCCATCTGAGACTATGGTATTCTAAAGACCTTCTAAGAAATTATTTCCTTTGGTCATTTTGTTGTCTTCAGGCATTTTGATTGTTTGAGGATTGAGGATGACTCACACAAGATAACTGCCATCTACTTTCCTTCCTTAACTGGAACTGTGCTTGGCTACAGGAAGAAAGGAGAGAGCATGACAGTGCTCTTAGTGGTGAGCTTTCCGATTCTTCCAAGAGCTCAGATGTAAAGTCATGGAATGTATAAAATAAATTAAAATAATTTTTAAAAGAATTCAAAGGGCCGGCAGGTGGCATGGTGGTTAAAGGGGCTGGATTCCCATATGGCCAACTGCTCGTTGGAGTCCTGAACCTGGTGGCTTGCTTTCTCGCTTTCCTTCTCTCTGTTTGTCTCTCTCTAGTCCAATTAAAAAATAATAATAATAAATGGAATAAATAAAAATAAGTAGTTGTTTAAAAAAAGAATTTAATTCATTGCACATTTGTACCTGGAGATCCTGGTTCATACAGCTGGGAAATATATTTCTCTGAAATCTATTGTTTTCTTTCTTCATGCCTTAGTTTACTCACAAATATACAGTAAATAGCTACTATATGCCTTGCACTCTTCCAGGAGTTGATGATGCAGCAGCAAACAATTTGAAAAATGTCCCTGTTTTTATAAAGCTTGTATTCTAATAGAATAATAGGAGATAGACAGCAAATAACCAAATAAATATTAGGTTGTCAGGAAAGTCATGACTTTTTTTCTGTTTTTCTATGCAAAAATGCATCATGACTTTCCCAACAACCCAATATATAATATGTCCAGGGATGATACTTGTTATAAATATACATTGAACAAATTAAGAAAAAAGACTCTAGTAAAGTTGCTTTATATAGGTGTTCAAGGAAAGTTTTCTGATTAAGTGACATTTGAGAAGGAATCTGAAGTGAGGGAAGGAATCACCCATTAAATATTGGGGGAAATACCCTTCAGAAAGAGCAACATCATGGCTTAAATTGCAATCATGTCTTATGGATTCAAATATTAACAAGAACTTGGGGCTGGCAGGTGCCGTGGTAGTTAAGGTGTTGGACTCCCACATAGCTGACCGTGATTCAAGCCAGACCTGGCAACTTGCTCTCTCTCTCTCTCTGTCTGTCTCTCTCTGGTTAAATTAAAAATAATAATAAATAAAACTTACTAAATAAAGAAACAAGAGTTTTTAAAAATAAATATTAACAAGAAGGTCTTTGTGATTTGTGCAACGCCATCCAGGGGAAGAGAGATAGGAGATGAGGTCAGAGAGGAAGCAAAAAAGAAGTGGAAGACAGGCTATGCAAGGCTGCCAGGGCGTGACTGACTTTGGACTATCACACTGAATGAAATAGGATAATGTTTGGAATTATGTTATCTGTCTTAAGTTACTAAAAAATGACTAGCTTTTGTATTGAAAAGAGATTATAGAAAACCAAGAATGAAATACAAGAAACAAATTGGGAGCCAATTAGAGTAATAATCAGAGGTGGCTTGAACCAAAGCAGTAGCAGTAGGAGGGATGAGACAGGATCAGAAACTGAATATATTTCTAAGGTAAAATAAACATGATATCCTGACTGAATAGATATGGGTTATATTAGAAGAGTCATCAATGATCATTTTGAGGCTTTTGGTCAACATAATAGCAAGAGTTCTGTTAGTAATTGAGATAGGAAGTCTGCTAATGCAACAGGTTTCAGGAAAAGATAGAGTCCAATTTTGGACACATTAAACATGAAATACCTAGCAGATAACCAATTAGGTGTATAAAATAGACAACTGGATATATGAATCAGAATTTTAAGGAAGAGGACCAACTTCAAGAAATATAATTTCTAAGTAGAGAGTATATAAATACTAATTTAAGCTGAGCATCTGGAGGAGATTTGCAAGAAAAACGTACAAAGTAGGGAAGAACCCTAAAGCCTAAGTTCCAGTGCACTTTCATGGTTTTTGGGTCAGGAGAGGAAAAAAAGATGGAGAAAGAGCAACAAATGAAGTAAGAAGAAAACATGGTGAGTGTGGCATCTTGTGTTAAGTGAGGAAAATGTATCAAGGAGAGTTGACCCAAAACAAATGTACTAACCAGTCAAGTAAAATGAGGGTTGAAATTCAATCATTGGGTTATTAATTTATTTATTGCTATATGGTGAATGTACTCACTGGAGAAAAAAAGAAACAGAGAGAGAAGAAAGGGAAAGTGAGAAAGCACCCAATGGGAGATGGTCACACCATGATCCCTTCTCCTCCATTCTCCTTTTGGGATTTTGGGCACATACACACACTCACCCACCATGCCTTTCAAGCCACTGGGTTCATGACTTGAACTATGCAGTCACTCATGTGGGATCCAGCTGACTTTACCTCCATGCCATCTTCTGGCTCAGTCATTGGATTTTACTAAAGTGAACAAAACTGGAGATCTTGAAGGAGTATCAGTGGAATCATGGAGATAAGTTGTAGAAGGTGAATTTAAGAGATCATAGAAAATAAGGATCTGAAGACAATGAATATAAGCAAGGATATCAAGGACTTTTGCTGTAAAGGGAAGCAGAGAAATGAGATGGCAATTTGAGGGGAAGCTGAAGTCAAGAGAGTTTTTTTAGAGAAGAAAAACTAACAAAATATTGTTATGCTTATAGATAGTATCTAGGTGAAAGGAAATCTGACGATGTAGTTAAAACAGAAGATTTTATGAAGAGCTTCTATAGAAAGGAAGAGGTTGTAATCAGTGCAATATTGGTGAAGATGACCTTAGACAGGAGCAAAGCAGATAGTTCATCCACACAATGGAAGTGAAGGCACAGTATTTGGACACAGGTCCAGCTAGTGAGTAGAGGTGATAAAGAAGCTTGGGAATTCTCTTTTCATAGTTAAATTAAAAGCAAAATCACCAGTTGAGCATAAGGATGAATGCCAACGTGTTAGAAATGTAAGAAAGAAGAAGCAAGAAATAATTGCCCAAGAGAGAGGAAAATGAAAGGATTAGACCATCTGATGTTCAAAGTAAGCTCTGTGAGCACCTGCGATTACCTTGAACATTCCCAGAGGGTCTGTGGAATCGAAAAGTTTTGAATAATATTAAGATATTATTTATCTTTTTCATCAGGTTAATAGTTTCAAAATGGTACAAGAGCAATAAAGGATAAGACTGCTGGTACTTAGTACAAATCAAGGCAATGGAACCAAACTGTACACTAGCATTCAGATGTGTTTCATGTGCTATGATTTAATTGTGATGGGTCTCAGAGGACAAAAACTTAGTCAGACTATGGTATTAAAAGACAGGATCTTGGGGCCAGCCCATAGCCCATAAATGCATGGAAGTTAAGGCAGCTGGATCTCACATTGCCCACCATCTGGTTTGAGTCCCAGACATGGCTGGTTGGAAAATCATGCTGGGAGAGTGTGTGAGTCCAAAATCCTGAAAGGAGGAAGAAGTAGAGGAGAAAACATTGCAGTGTGATGATGCCCTATGGGGGGGGGGGTGCTTTTTCACTTTCCTTTTCTCTCTCTTTCTCTGGTGAGTGCAAACAAATTAAAAATAAATAAATATTGATATTTTCATATGTAAATGTGAGTGGTAGGTATGACTGTAAGGTACACTGAACTTATCAGATGTTCACACTATAATAGGTAGGCACTTAAGAGTCTGGACTTAAGAATATTAAAAGATAGCTCAGGAGAGGTGGCACAGATAGTAGGGAACTCTACCTCAATGCTGAGGTCACATGGAAGATTGTGGTTCAAATCTAGGGTCAACCTGAAACACACAGAGTGCATATGTGCACCCATAATTCTGGCTGGCTAAAAGACTGGGTAGCAGGGGGATTGTGGCATGATAAGACCCTGTCAAGAGTGCCCGTTTCTCTCTCGGTCCACAAATAAATTAATTGAAAAAGAAAAGTTATCCTGTGTAAGAAGTAAGGCAAATGAAAGAGAAGTAGAGATACATATTAGAATAAAAATTAGCATTTGAGCAAGGAATAACAGACTAGACTCATTTGGATATAATTGTATATAACAAGATAGAGAAATAACTTTAATTGAAATGGAAGTAACATGTCAAAATAGTTATGATACGTCAAAATGAAGAAAATAAGAAGTATGATATCTTACATATGAGCTAGGCCTATTTGTAAATGAGATAGCAAAATAATTTCCTCAATAATAAATATAAGATGGGGTAAATGGGTATTACAGAACACTTACTTCACATCTGAAAAATTTTATACATGTCAAGGCAAATATTCAGTCTAGTCTTTAACAGAAATATCTATTTATACACACACTACACATATATATACATGTATGCATACACATACATTATATATATCTTATAGGAAGGCTTAAATAAAAATGATTTCAGTAACTCAAGACTCTGATTATCATAGTAGAAAAATGAATTACTTCAGGAGATTGTTTAATTCATTACTTTTTTTCATATGTGACCTAAGTTTGATAACTTATGGGGTTGGTGGAAAGATGCTTTGAATTAATATCATGTTTTCAAAAGAGATGAGGATCTTTCTCATTTAGCATGACCTACTTCCTAGCAAATAGTGTAAATATATTTGGATATTAAAATAAGATCTAAATCCCAACTTCAGACCAGATATTAAATATCATTCAGTAATTTACCTAGGGGGTTATTAAATTTTGAATAAAATTTATTCTGCTCTCTATGAGAAAAAAAAATCATTAGCTAGTGGTATCAAAGAGTCTCAATTCTAATATAGAGGATTTTCCTGAGGGTCTCTCATGTCAAATAGATAAAGGAAATGATAAAGAAACAGATGAACAAATTTGACTACATAAAAAAATGTAAATTGTGATTAACAAAAAATCTTTGTTGTTGGTTCATTTAATTCCTGCCATGTTTAACCAAGGATATTGGTAGCTGAAGTAGCCTAAAAAATGTGCTAAATAAAAGGCAAATAACCTTTAAAAATGTTTTAAGTATATATGCATAATTAATTTCATAAATAAATAGCACATAAAATTTGTAAGAAGCCCTGGTGACTTGAAAAATATGCCAGATGTGTGTATGCCTAAGGCCTTGATGAGATAGAAGCTGGAGTAAAGAGGATTGTGGTGCTTCTCTCTCTCTTATGTGTTCCTGTACATACATGTTCTCTGGCCTTAAAAAACGAAGGAGGAAGTTGGGAAAGCCTAACGTAAGAACAATAAAGGGCTGGCTCAGTGGCACGGAAGTAATGCACTGCCCAAAAAAGCTGGATCCCACACGACAACCATGGTTCCAATCCCTGGCCAGGTCAGGCTAAAACATGATGGACATATGTGCAGTTACTCAGGATCCTTTGCGTCGCTTTTTTTTTTTTAATAATATGCACTTTCTGTAAACTTTTTGAAGACTCCCTTATATATTCCAAGTTTCCTTATCATCATGTTCTTTTCCTTAAAGAAAGAATAGCACAAAAAGGGATATATGAATTCAGCAATTCTTCTTTTAGCAAAACTAGAGGGCTTGTCAAACTGAAGATTTCTCATTCTGTATTTACAATGTACTTAAGTTCCTCAAGCAAATGAAAAACATAAGAGGTTTTAGTAAATGTGCAGCAGTCTATCTGGTGAGAAAGGCATATTATTTGAAGCAAAAATACTATTATAGGCCGAGCCATCAGGGAACAGCAGTAGGGTACCTCTATGCAATACTGGAGACAGGGGCCCAAGTTCAGATCCCAGGTTGAACTGCACATGCCTGGCATGTCCACATGGGCCTGTGATCATGGCTGGCAGAAAGGCTACCTGGGGGAGGATCATCATATGTCAATTTTATACTATTATAAAATTTTAAGCAAAAAACAAACAAACAAACAAAAAACCTGTAAGGCCTTGGACTGAGGAAACAACAGCGAGCTGGTACAAGTATAAAAGGACAAGGACACAAATTCCCATGTAGAAGGAATAGAGCAAGAATTGGCACCAAACCAGCTAGCTGTTTCAAAGATGAGAGGGGCATCAGATATTTCTGTGGTAGTTACATACATGTTATAACTACATAATATCGTAACTCTTGGTTCACTTAACTGGGAGATTCTTTTTTAAAAAGAATTATTTATTTAGTTTTATTAATTATCATTATTTTTCAATTTGACCAGAACAAGACAGAGGGAGAGAGAGAGGGAAAGTAAGAAAGCAAGTCACTAGGTCTGGGACTTGAACTGTGGTTGGCCATGTGGGAGTCCAACACCCCAACCACCATGACACTTGCCAGCCCCCAGGAGATCCTTTTATACAGAAAATGTTTACTTTACTCTTTATTTGTAATTCCTAGTTAGATAACTGGAATATAGTAAATACACAAAAAAGTATTTGCTGCGTAAATACATCTCTAGTCTGTTTTATGACCAAGACAACATTTACGAGAAGTCCAGCTAAGATCAGAAATACAGTCTGGTCTCAGGTTAGTGGATGGTGTGGGGGTTAAGGTAGCTGGATCCCACAAGGCCAGCTCTGCAGTTCAAGTCTCAGACCCAGTGGCTTGAAAAACACACTGTGTGTATGTTCAAAATCCCAAGAGGAAAATGGAGGAGAGGAGATCATAGTGTGACCATCCCCCTGGGAGGGTAATTTCTCACTTGCTTTCTGTCTCTGTTTCTCTTTGGCAAGTGCACAGGCCCTATAGCAACAACTAAAAGTAATAATAATAATAATAATAATAATAAATAAGAAAAGAAAAAAGGATAGTGTGGTCTCTAGATAGAATTTTCAAATACATTTTCAAGTTAACTGACCTTTTAGTAATACAGCCCCTAAACTTGTACTTATTATATATTCTAACTAGCCAACACAATAGTTAAACCTTAAACAGACTTTGTTAACTGAACAGTGATATTATGAAAATATACCAAGAGCTGAATTCCTTTGTTAGATACATCACACATTAACATTTTTCCCCAAAATATTACTGGTTAAACACTAACAGCAAATGTAGACATTGCCTAAGAGTACCAGTGTCTTGAAATTAACAGGGCTGATTACATATTTGTTTTGAAATGACGAGGTTGGTTTAACCCTAAATTCTCTGCGAATTCACTACTAATACCATCTCAGGCTCAGACTTTCTCCCCTGCACCCACGTATTTATTACAAGCACTTCTAGCCTCAACTTTCTTACTACTTGCATTATTTGACTAGGTTCTTTACATTTCAAGATCTTTCTTCCCTGTCACCTTCAGGAGTTTTCAGCACCCTCCTTCTTCTTTCCTTACCATCCATCCCATAGTCTCTGTATATAGAAGCTTTGCCTACCCATCCCTTCCCTGAGAAGTTTCTGGCTTAGACTTTGAACATCTTGCCACTGCAATAATCTCCTCTCTACTGCAATAACCCGTTAAAAAAGTCTTTGCTTACTAATATCAGGACTTCTTTTTAGGCCATACGAAATTTTATAATTAAACTGGTCTTTCACATCTTTTTCATTTAGGAGGACACTGTGTAATACTGAGCAAAAACCTGAACCTTTTGACACCTTTTCCACTTCCTAACAAAATGGTGTTTGCATGGGAATTAGTGGGTCCTTGAGACCGTCCCTGGCACCATGGCTCAATGAGTCCAGAGTGGTAGGAGTCATTTTTGGAAGGAGCAAAGATTGAGAACACAACAAGGTACTATGTTTTACCCCTTTACTTGTTTTAAACTGGTTCTATAAATCTTGGCATTTTATCTTTTTACATTCTCTACTAAACATAGCTTCATCATCTATCCCCTGTGCAGTCTGAGTTTCCCAGCTTGTCAAACACAACATTATGGTACACAAAGTGTCTACATGAAATACAGAAATAAACAGATGAGGTGATTTAAGGATCAATGCAAACAGTCTAGAGACTACATTAGCCCCAGGCTTTTCTCCAGGTCCTCACATAGAGATCAGCATCTCACCACTTTTGTACCTGATTCAATAATGTCCTGAAATAACCAACAAGCAACTCAGCCCTAAGTAGTAGTTTTGGAATGTTGAACTCTGTTCTAGACATTTGAATATACCAGGGTCCAGGATTTGAACCATGCAGTTGGCCATGTGTGATACAGCCTCCTGAACCACCACACCATAGGCTGGCCCTCAGACTTTTACAAGGGCATGGATTCTATTTATGACAGCTTTGCTCTCATGTCCTAAACATCTTCCTAGTACCCCACCTCCTTAAGGCACCACCTTGGAGATTAGGGTATCAACATAAAAATTTGGGAAGGGGGGCATAGATAATCACTTAGACCATAGAATAGTTTAAATGTAGTCTAAAAACACATCCTTAAAATTTATACTGAAAGGATTTGAGCTGTTAGCAATCTCTTTCAGGGGCTAAGACAACCAAAGAATTTCTGCTCAGACTTTACCCTCCAGACCCCAAGGGTCACCAGACTGGGTCAGAATGATCCTCAATTCCCACTGAACCTGCTGCACAAAGGGAGAAAAACAGAACTGCAGAGAGATTGTAGATTGCCTCCTCCTACATGCCTCTGAACATGAAGATTTAACTTAAGAAATTAAGAAGAAACCACAGAGGACCAGAAACCACTGCAGAGGTACAAGAAATATATTAAAAAAAAAAAAAAAAAAAAAAAAAAAACAAGAAAGTATCTCTTCCCTAAGGGAAAAGGACAATTGCTCATGCACAGACAGTACAATGGAGCTCTTGGAAATGTCAGAGAAAAAATTTAGAATATTCATAGCGACAAAGCAGAGACGCAAGAGAAGAGAGACAATGAACTCCAGAAGGTGCAGGAGAAAAGAGTCAATGAGTTCCAGGAGGTGTGGAAGTTCTTGGATGAATTTAAAGAGGAAACACAAACCATAACAAAGAATCAAATGAAACTGTTAAGAGGTGAGGGCTGGCTATAATACAGGAAATCAAAACTTCCCTTTAAATTATTAAAAGCAGATTAGATCATGCAGAAGATTGAATCTCAGATGTAGAAGACAGAACCTCTGTCTCAGAAAAATTCTCCAAAAAGACTAAGAAAATAATCCAATGAAATGAAAATAATATATGAGAAATATTAAAATTAAATCTCCAAATATACAGATAATCAGTATCCCAGAAGTTGAAAAGGAAAAAAAAAAAAAACTGTTAAAAGCATTGATAATCTATTCCATGAAATCTTGGAAAAAAACTTTCCAAACTCTCTAGAGAGGCATTCAAATATCTGGACCCAAGAAATACAAAGGATCCCACCTAGAATTAACCCAAGAAGCTCTTCTCCAAGGAACAGCAAAGCCAGATTAACCAAAACCACAGACAAAAGACAAGAATCTAAAAGTGGCAAGAGAAAAATATCAAGTTACTTACAAAGAATATCCCATCAGGCTAACAGCAGACCTCTCATCAGAAACCATGTGAGCAAGGAAAGAATAGGAAAATATATTCAGAGTGTTGAGTGAAAAACAATTTCAATCAAGAATTCTATAGCCGACAAAATTATCCTTCATATGGGAAGAAAAGACAAAAATATTCTCAGGTAAACAAAACAACACCAGTACAGCTCTCCAAGAAGTTCTGAAGGGAGTGCTATACCAGCAAAACTAAAGACAGACATACAGAAATAACAATCCAAAAAACAACCAAGAAAATGATCAACTTAATGGTAGGGACAAGTCTGGAGTTGAATGTTACCTTCCAGAATTTAAACAGAAAGATCAGACCACAATAGAAGAGAGATTCATTACATGAGACTGAACTGGTGAAATAGACTTTATGACTTTTGACTAAAATATTATTGACTTTCTTCTATGCTTTGTTTTCCAGATTTAAGGTATTTTTGTCTTTTCTTGAGCTGTTGATAGGTTAATCTACCAACTATTTGAATAGATCCTAAACTTTCTCCTGGATTTAAGTCTTAAGCAAATTTCTCTCAACATTTTGTGATTTTAATTTATTAAAACTAAAAGCACTTTTCTTGAAATTAAAAAAAAATACATTAAAAAATACCTATGTAATGACCACAGTAAGCTATATAACCTCAGCTAGGAGCTACTTTATAGTATGTTCATTCTACTTACTGAGATTTTTGCTTAAAGTCAGACATGTTTTCACAGATATGTATATATCAGCTCAACTTGCTATTGAAAGTATTTAAGATTTTGTGCATCAGTAGAATGTGAAAAAAAAGAGGCATGGAAAACAACTGGAGATACTAGAGGCAGTGTGGGAAGACAGTGGGCAATGGCAGAGGGTGAGCAGTAGAAAATCAAGGGGGGGGGAGGGATGCAAAATATATAAGAAAAAAGAAAGGAAAAATCATTTGTTGATTAAAACATGTATAGTAATATTATTGATTAAGCCAATATACAGTATATTCTGGGTGACAAATGTCATTTTGTATGCTGTGATGATGTACAGTGAATGAATGTAAAATAAATAAATTAAATTTAAAAAAATTATACTGAAAAGGGGGCTAGCATGTGGTATAGTGGTTAAGGTACTAGACTCCTACATGGCTGGCCACTGTCTGAGTCCCAGACCTGGCAGGTTAAAAATCACACCAGCCATATGTGTGTGCATACCCAAAGTCCCTGGAAGAAAATGAAGGAGAAGCAATTGTAACATGGCCATCCCCTGTGGATAGACGATGGGGGTAATTTCTCACTTTCCTCTCACTGTCTCTCTGACTCTCTTCAGCAAGCACACGCACCCTATGATAAAAACCTTAAAAAAATTCACACTGAAAAAATGTTTAATATTTTAAGACATTTCATATATTAGGCAATAAGTATATATTTATCAAGTTGAGTTTTAAAATTTAATTTAACATTCCAGTTTTAGGAAATTAAAATTTTACTAATATTAACTTTAAAGTAATTAAGAAAATCAAAGAAACAAATTTTAATATTTATAAACATTATATAAATAATAAATTTCTTTCTCATATTAATGCAGTTTAATTTTCAATATTTAATTGCAAGTGACTTTTACTTATTTTTCATTTATCTTAATAATTGTGTCTTCTTATAGTTATCATAAAAAGTGGAGGAAGAACTAGCAAAAGAAAAAGCTTGTAGAATTTTAGAATCAAGGGGCCAGGAGATGGCATAGTGGTTACATCACTGGACTCTCACATGGCTGATTGTGGTTCAAGTCCTGGACCTAGTGGTTTCAAACTCATGCCAAACACGTGTGCATGCATACCCAAGATCCCAGGAGGAGCGTGGTGAAGGAATTGCTGTGTGGCCATGCCCCCTTGGGGGTGATTTCTTGCTTTCTGTCTCTCTCTGTCTCTCTGACAAGCACACGTGCCTCATCGCAAAAATTTCTCTCCACAAAAAAAAAAAAGAATTTTAGAATCAAAATACCACATACTAATCATATGCAGTTGATCCTTGAACAATGCAGGGGTTAGAGGTGATAACTTATACACAGTCAAAAATTCATGTATAAGTTCTGATTACCCCAAAATTTAATCATTAACAGCCTACTATAGATTAGGAACCTTACCAAAAACATAAGTAGTAAGTTAATACATATTTTCTATGTTATGTGCATTTTAATTGAATTCTTACAATAAAATAAGCTACAGGAGAGAAAATGGCACTAAAACCCTAAGGAAAATAAATTTACAGTACTTATTTTTTAAATCCATATATAAGTGTACCTACATAATTCAAACCCATGTTGTTCAGGGTCAACTATAGTTCAAATCTTTAATGAGGATTCTAGTTCCAAGATTTATCATAAGTTGAGCAGAAAATAAGACTTTTTGTGTGAAAGGAAAATAGAGGGAAAAAACTCTAGTCTATGCCCAAGTAGCTCTGATTTTAACTGCAGTAACATGTCTAGAGATCTTCAGAACACAATTCCTTCCTAACCCCAGTCAGATTTAAAAAAAAAAAAAAAGGTAAGTGCTGCCAGGGGTGTGGTGAAAGCAACACTGCTGGTGGAAATGTAAATTGGTCCAGCCACTGTGGAGAACAATATGGAGATGCCTCAAAGATCTACAAATAGAACTACTATAAGATCCAGCAATACCACTGTTTGGTATCTACCCAAAGGACAGAAAATCCTCAGTTGGAAAAGTGCTTGCACATTAATGTTTATAGAAGCATTATTCACAATTGCTAAGACATGGAACTAACCCAAATGCCCACAGAGGAATAAATTGAAAAAGTGTGGCACATATACTTTATGGAATACTACTCAGCCATAAAAAAAACAAGACCCTAGTTTTTGACAGAAAGTGGATTAATATGAAAGATTTACTGCTGAGTAAGTAAGCAAGACAGACTATGAAGGAGAAACATTGTATGTCTCCACTTAATATATACCAAGTGTCTGCACTCTATGGCTGAAACTGAATAACTAGAGAATATAGGAACATAGAAAATGGTTATAAATACCACATACAGAGTGGGAACAGGGTGGGAAAAGGAGGACTGTCTGAGGAAAGACATGAAGGAGAAAAATAGAGAGGCAAGGCATTTATGGGATAAAGAAATGGGTATTATCTGTTGAAGATAATGTGTATAGTATTCTCAACTGGACTGGTGAGAAACATATACATGTTGGAATATTCACTTTACAAGCTAAGTGACATGTGATTGAATGTATAAAAGAAATTGAAAAAAAAAATCACCCTGAAATTTACCACACACTGGCACACGTTATCCAGGTTAACTTGGATTTTATATGCAGTCATCTTAACCTTGGCCCAAATAAAATATTTTGCTTTACATGCACAGTTAAGCAAGAAACTTAACACAAATCCAAGTGGTTTTTCAGGAACAACACATTCCAGAAGAGGCATGCAGCTACCATCACACTAAAACCAGTTATGACTGAATATAAAACCAAAGACCCCAACCTTTGCTGACCTTTGCTGAACTCTGCTGAGCTTCACTCACGTTAATACTAAAGTCTCTGCCCCAGGAGATGCTAAAGCTTCATTTGCATAACATGGGATATACATGAGATGTATGAGGAAGTATGACTGACTTCTGCATATGTGCTAGAGAGACTCTGCCTATACATAGCATGATCTTAGCCTCTAGACTCTTGCCTCTAATATAAACGTCAACTCCTTTCACCTGGGGAACTATCATCGTCCTTCTATAACCAATAAAGCCTTCCTATCCAGACAAATAGTTCAGCTGCATTATTGGTTTGTGTCCCTAAGAGATAAGCCCATTGGGTCCGGTAACGCTTGTTTTGCCTCAACCTTCTTTTTCTTTCCTTTTTCTTTTTTCTTTTTTTTAGAGAGAGATTTCTGGTATAGGGTGAGTGTACTCACCAGAAAGAGAGAACCCCCCCCCGGAGGGGGGCATTGACTGCACTGCAGTCCCTTCTCCATTCTCCTCTTGGGATCTTAGGCACGCATGCACATGTACCTGGTGTGAGTCTGAAACCACTGGATCCAGGATTCCAACCATGGTCAACAACATGGCAGTCAGAGACATAACCATTATGGTATCTGCTGGTCCCTGAACCTTTTTTTTTAGGTTGATGTGTTCTTTTTCTTTTTTTTTTTTTAAAAAAAAAAAAAAAAAAAAAAGAGGGGCCAGCAGATGGCATGGTGGTTAAAGGCACTGGGTTCTGAACCTGGTGGCTTGTTTTCTTATTTTCTCTCTCTCTCTCTTTCTCTCTCTCTCCCCTGCTCTGGTTAAATTAATTTTTTTTAAAAAATGTATAAATAAAGTTAAATAAAATAGTTCTTTCTTATTTTATTTAACTTTATTTAATTTGATCAGAGAGGGAGAGAGAGAGAAAGTGAGAAAGCAAGCCGCCAGATCTGAGACTCCAACCGAGCCAGCTACGTGGGAGTCCAGTGCCCTTAACCACCATGCCACCTGCCAACTTCAGCTGACATGTTCTTTGAAAGCCTTATGCAGGAGACATGAATGATTAAATCATTGATCATGGAAAACTGATTCAGTCTCCTGCCCTTCTTTACTCTCTGGAAGTAAAGCTAAAATATCTAACCCTCTACTACCATGGTAGGTTCCACAAGCAATGAGCCCCTATCCTCCAAGAGTCACTTCACTAGCATACACTAAGGCATGGCTAAAAGTTGCTTATTATGAATAACACCCCTTTCAACACTATCATTCAGGAAATTCTAAGGGTTTTAGGAGCTCTGTCCCAAGAACCAGGGCAGAGACCAAATGTGTATTTCTTATATGTTCCCATGACCTTGGCAAATTACTTTGTTATATCTTTTCTTTTCCTTTCTTTCTTTTTTTTTTTTTTTTTTTTTTTTTTTGAGGTTTTTGCCTTGCAGTATGTGCACTTGCTGGACAGAGAGCGAGACAGACACAGTGAGAGGGAAAGTGAAAAATCTCGAACGGCAGTCAGCCATGTGGGTTCCAGCATCATAACCACTACACGATCTCCTGGCCCCTACTTTATTAAATCTTGAATTCCTAATTTGTCTGTACTATCTCACAAGGTAGCTGATTTGAGTTAATGAGTTAATGTAAGTGTTAAACACAGTTGATTGAACATAGAAGATGCCATTTAAATTCTAGCTACTATTATTAAAGCTTACAATTGGTATATAAAAAGTATCGATTTGCATATGACTTCTCTAGACAAGAACTTTAAGAGGATAATAATTAGTCACCATGTTCACTGAGGCATACTGTGTACCCTGAGCTGGTCCAGAGTTACAACGGGAGACAGCACACAGACCATGTCTCCGCCATCCCTGCATGAGTGCTGGCACAAAGCAGATGCTCAAAATGTGCCCTCCACAATCAGCAGTTGCAAATACACAAGTACTTTTCATGTAGACAAGATAAATCATGTCCATCTGAGCGTATTCACAGAGGAAGTGTAATATCCTACATATGTGCACTAGGTCATGTGCTCATCAGAAGTCAAGTTTGATTTTCAACTGACTACAAAATGCTTTCAAAGCACCTTAAAGAAGCTGAAGCACACTGTATACAATGTAGATAGTAACCAAAATAACCAAACTATGAAAATACTACTCACAGAAACTTAATTTATGTTTGACACATTACTAGAAAGTTTTTAGTAGTATTTTCTTTATAGATGAACTACTTCATGCAATCTTATTAGAAAACACACAAGAGGCCAGCAGATGGCGTAATGGATAAGTTGCTGGACTCCCACATAGCCAACTGCCGTTTGAGTCCCGGACCTAGCAGCTTAAAACTTAACACCAGGCACTTGTACATGTGTGCCTGAGATCCTGAGAGGAGAGTGGAGAAAAAGAGATTGCAGTATGGCCATATTTCCTGGGGGTTGATTTCTTGCTTTCTGTCTCTGTGTGTGTGTGTGTGTGTGTGTGTGTCCAGTGAGCACACATACCCTGTAGTGAAAATCTCTTATTAAACACACACAAATACAAGATATGGATTAAAAGACTCAACATTTATTTATTTATTTATTGTAAGAATTATTTATTTATTTCATTCCATTCCTTATTATTATTTTTTAATTTGACCAGAGAGAGAGAGAAAGAGAGAGAAAGGCAAAGTGAGAAAGCAAGCCACCAGGTCCGGGGCTGGAATCATAGTCAGCCATGTGGGAATCCAGCACCTTTAACCACCATGCCACCTATCAGCCCCTATTTATTTTTTAAGAAAGATTTTTGCCATAGAGCACGTGCACTCACTGGAGAGACAGAGAGACAGAAGGCGAGAAATCACACTCCCAGAGGAATGGCCACACCACAATCCATTTTCTCCTCCATTCTCCTCTTGGGATTTTAGGCACGCACACACACACATACGATGTGTGTTTTAATACACCGGGTCCAGGACTCAAACTCATGGGAATCCAGTAACATAACCATTTTACCATCTGCTGGTCCCCAGACTCATAATTTAAATGTTGAGATTATAAACCATTAAGAAGAAGGACACAGATTTGCTAGTAAGTGGAACATGTATATGTGACTCAAAGATCTGCTGATATGTGATTCAAGCCCAATGTTCTTGCTCTATACAAACTTTTTCATGGTACAAACTTTAAAAATTACTTGTATAGGATTCAGCATTAATGAGGTTACATTTCTATACAAGAAGCCTGATACAGTTTTTTTCAGCCCTCAGTGTCAATTAGCTATGTCTAATTTGTTTGTGCATAAGTTTTCAAATACTGAATATGTAAGAAATTTTTAAATTCTAATATTAAGATTTTAGAAACTAGCTCAATTAACTCAGTTCTTTTTTAAAAAATTAGGTTAGATACTGTAACAAAATATATTTAAGAAAGGAAAGAAGTCAAACTTGTGTGAAAACTTTTAGAAACAGTGAAAATAAACTGGGAATTTATGTTGACTTTTAAAACTAACTTTCAAGTTTAAAAAAATGAAGGAGAAACGTATTCCATGGAACAGTATTTATATTCAGTATGATAATGGGCACTAGAACATTTGTTTCTCCTGAAGGGGTGTTAAAATACTCCTCACCCAATGTGAGGGTCTCCATAAGTACACTCTGTAACTAGAGTATGTAGGCTCTGTCTTAGTCTCTTTATTGAGTTGCTAACAGAAATATCTGAGCCTGAGTGTTTTTGAAAATCAGATAATTTTGTATTTACAAGGTCATGATTCTGGCAGGAGCAGCCCCTGGTTGTTCGCTCTTTTATAACAGCCAGCTCTTGTGAGAACAAACCCCGTCTCAGGAGAGCTAGAACTCACTGGGTCACGGAAGACAACATTTATCTAGTCATGAGACTACTGTCTCCATAATGCAATCACTTCGAACCAATCATCACCCAGCAGGCCTCACACTGGGAAACCATGAAGGAATTAAGGTTTCACTTAATATCTTTTCTTTTTTCTTTTTTTTTTTTTTTTTTTTTTTTTTTTTTTTGAGAGGTTTTTGCTATAGGGCGTGTGCGCTCGCCAGACAGACAGAGAGAGACACAGAGACAGAAAGCGAGAAATCACCCCCCAGGGGGAATGGTCATGCCGTAATCCCTTCTCCTCCTTTCTCCTCTCGGGATCTTGGGCACGCACGCACATGCGCCCGTCGTGAGTTTTAAGCCACCGGGTCCGGAACGCGAACCACGGTCGACCACATTGGAGTCCAGCGACATAGCCATTACGCTAACTGCTGGTTCCCTCACTTAATATCTTTACAATACAATTAATACAATCAAGTTCCAACACATGGATTTTGGGGGACATATTCAAACCATAGCAGGCTACTTGTGCCATGGTGTCTATGATAGCTGCTCTCAGAGCTGGGACCACCTTCTCTAGATGTGGTGCACATTATTTCCTTTGACCCTTAGGCAGTTTCTTCTCTGAGTCAATCTATTTATAATACCCCACCAGCACTTGCCATATGTAGCTTTTTATTAGCAAGGTATATTACACAGCTTTTCTATCCTGGAAGTTTTGCTCTGAGATGCCAAAGAAATATTCAACATTGGACATTCAATGATGTTCAAGAATTCTGAATGCTCAGAGAGGTGACTTGGTTTCAGACATTCAGAACAGTTGTGAAAATGACAGTTCTGTTTTACATTTCTGACTGAAATTGTGCTATTGAAAGAGAAGGAAAGAGAATTTAGCCAGGTTTGAGAAAGTTTTTGATGCCGACTTTCCAGATGTCTTGCAGATTGCAGAAGTCTTCCTGCAGAATTATACACATATTCAGACTGGGGAGGTTCTTGTTAGAACATCAGGTTTACAAAATTAGTTTTGAAAACTACCACTAAGCTATAACCATTGTAATCAAGCACCTTAATTCTAAGAAATAAATACTATATTTTTTTGATATGACTTGTTTCTCCCTTAATTTATTAGAAGATGGAGATGTAGTAAACTCACAACCAATATGGCTTTCTAGTTTTGGTGAGTGGAATTTTTTTCCAGGTGTTAACAATTAAAATATGTGTACATAAAACTAGAGTAGTTTAAAGACTCCACAGTAATAAAAGACTACAATTTTAATATCCATTGTTGAACAAATATTTCAACAGTCTATGCTTCCTAAGTAATAAACCTTCATCGGGGAAAATTTTTAAACAGAAAATATGAATTAAAATAAAGATTACCTGTAACAAACTATCCTGTATGTGCATGTAGGAATCACACTGTAAATATAATCTTTGACTTGATTTTACTTAAAGTACATAATGAGAATTTATGAATAGAATTAAATATAAATGTTTTTAGTGAAAACATAGTATTTTGTTATATGAATATTTAACATTATTTAACCATTATCCCATTGTTGAATCCTAGAATTGTTTCTAGCTTTTCTCTTTTAAATTTTATATTTATTGCTGCAATAAGCATCTTTCAACATAAATCTTTGTTGGATTTCCAGTTGCTTTATTAGGAAAAAAAAACCTTAGACAAGAATTACTTAATGAAGGATATAAATATTTAAGAATGTCTTAAGAAATATCATCAAATTGCTTTACAGAAGGCTCCACAAATATACCTATTAGTGTGAAATTGAAGTCACTACTGTTGGCATTATGATACTTTTCTCATTCTTTTGCCACTACAATTTATTGAGAAAAATCTCAGAGTTACATCTCACTTTTTTTAATTACTAGTAAGAAGGAAGAATTTGCAAGTATTCATGACTATTGTATATTTTCCCTGTAAGATGGCAGCAATAGTTTTCTGTTCCTTCTTTACTTTTTAATTTTGTTTATGAGATTTTTAAGACCACAATTTCAATATCCATTTTATCAAACTATCAATCTTTTATTTTATCATTGTTTTCATGATTTTTAAAGTCTTTTCCCATTTCAAGAGTTAGATGAGTACATATCTATACTTTTTTTTCTTTAAATCTTTAAGAGACTTACCTTTTACATTTTACTCTTTAATATATATGAATTATTTTGAAGGAGTTGTGTGATGTGTTCATAATTTTGTATTATCCAAATAGTTTAATACCTGTGTCAGGTTAGGTTTTGGCAATATACAAGTTTAACCTAAAGTTAACTAGTCTGCAGACTAAATCCAAGAAGTGGAAAAAAGCAAGAGTCCTGACGTCCTGAAATTTTGTGATCATATGCACAGATCAGCTATTCTAACCTTTCATTAACACAGAGTTACAATTGTACTGTGTTGGCCACAAGGGAGGGGAACATTAACTCTGGTTCTGGTGTAGAGTTCAGGGTTTCTGATCTGTTCTCATCTCACCCAAGAAGCTCATGTTGACTATCTGAAGAACACAGCCATAAATGCCAGAGTTTAACACGATTCTGATTCTGCTAGGATCAATAATTCACTAGGAACAAAGTAAACATTAAAAAAAGTGTTGAAATGAGCTCTTGTTTGCATATTCATTTCTTTTTCTAGTTACATGTTATAGTGAAGCCATAACAAAGGTTATTTAATATGTCATTTACATTAATAGCTTTTTTGTTTTTTCAAGAGAGCTGAAAACCCTGTAAAAATATACCCAATGTGTGATTACTGCACTTACCCTCATGACACTGATCTACTACTGGTTAACATGTCCTACCTAATTCTGACTCCAAAGGAAATCATATCCTCAGGTATGGCTGCATAGAATCAGAGGAAAGATATGCTCTTATCCTCCTGAGTAAAAGAGCTCTCTAATACAGCAGATATTTTAGCATACCTTAAAAGAATTATGATAATTTGTTTTATATCTGGGTTACTTATCTAAAGGTAAAGGTGGGGCCAGCAGGTAGCATGGAGGTTAAGGCATCTAGATCCCATATGACTGACTGCACAGTTCAAGTCCCAGACCCAGTGGCTGGAGAACCATGCTGGATGTATATGCATGCGTGCCCAAATTCTTGAGATGAGAATGGAGAGGAAAGAGAACTGTGGGATGGCCATTCCCCCTGGGGGGTGATTTCTCACTTTTCCTCTCTTGCTGTCTCTCTCTGGAAAGCAGATAGACCTCATGGCAAAACTGAAGGAAAAAAATAAAGGTATAAAAAGTTTAAGCAATCTTTAATTTGAGCATATACAAAAGAATAATGTCCAGCAGCCAACTATAAAAGGAACCAAGAATTGGGGGAAAACATAACAGAAAACAATAAGTTAAATCGAATAAAATAGAAAAAGCATAATAATGTTTATCACACTCCCTTAGGACATACTCAGTAAGGACATCATAGGTACTCTGAAGTAGCACCTGCCCCCAGGAATATAGCGCATATGTCTGTCTCCAGGCACATCCATCATATCTACAGGAATAGAATGTATTCAAGTACTTAGCTTTTTCTATTACTAAATGTATAAATCATTCTGTAATATGTATCCATATGTCTGTAATTGCAGTTTACCATAACATTTTCAGAGTTTCAGAATTTACTTTAATTACTATGTTATATAGGTAAATAAACTGAATTTTTTTGCCCTAAAAATGGGCAAATTTAAAGTCTCCACTCTTAATTAAAATTATCTAGGCAAATATATTAAAGAAAATATTTTTAAAGAATTATTTATTTAATTCCATCTATTGTTATTATTTATTAATTTGATCAGACAGAGACAGAGAGAGAGAGAAAAGGAAAGCAAGAAAGCAAGCCTCCAGGTCTGCGACTCGAACTGTGGTAAACCATGTGGGAATCCAGCGCCCTTAACCATCATGTCACCTACTGGCCCCCAAAAATATATTTTTACACATTACATTTATAGTTAAAGATCTTAAAGGTAAAGGAGAATAAACTATCATTAAAAAATAAAAAGAATTGGGACCAGCAGATGGTGTAATGGTTACATCGGTGGGCTCCCACATATTTGATTGTGGTTCGAGTCCCAGACCCAGTGGCTTGAAACACACCAGGCATGTATACATGCATGCCCAAGATCCTGATAGGATAAAGGAGAAGGGACTGCAGCATGGCCATCCTCCCTGGTGGGGGGGGGGGGATTATTTCTTGTTTTTTCTCTCTGTCTCTGGTGAGCACACACATCTATAGCAAAAGTCTCTCTCAAAAAAAGAAAGAAAGAAAGAAAGAAAGAAAGAAAGAAAGAAAGAAAGAAAGAAAAGAATTAAAAAGAAAATGAGGTCTGGGACCAGCAGTTAGCATAATGGCTATGTCGCTGGACTCCCACGTAGTTGACCGCGGTTCAAGTCCCGGACCCGGTGGCTTAAACTCACACCGGGCACATGTGCGTGCATGCCCAAGATCCCGAGAGGAGAATGGAGGAGAAGGGATTGCGGCGTGGCCATCCCCCCTGGGGAGTGATTTCTCGCTTTCTGTCTCTCTGTCTATCTCTGTCTGGTGAGCGCACACGCGATATAGCAAAAACCTCTCCAAAAAAAAAAAAAAAAAATGAGGTCTTGTACTGCATCCAAGCTTATTGCCCCTTCAGTAATCATAACTCTAAAATGAGACAATAACATCTTATTTACTCAGCTCACACATTAGTAGCAATAATCAAATGACAACATATATATATAAAAGTACTCTTGAAATCCTAAAGCACACATTTATTTGAAAAGGACCTATCTCAATGAAAACAGTCATGTATTTGGAATAACATGAACCAATTTCAAAAATTGCCTGTTGGGCATAGCAGCTGTGTTTATACGGTAAGAATTCAATGACTCTGGGACCAGCAGTTAGCTGGTTAAAAGTAATGGCTATGTCGCTGAACTCCCATGTAGTCGACCATGGTTTGAGTCCCGGACCCAGTGGCTTAAACTCACACTGGGTGCGTGTGCGTGCATGCCCAAGATCCCAAGAGAAGAATGGAGGAGAAGGGATTGCGGCATGGCCATCCCCCCTGGGGGGTGATTTCTCACTTTCTATTTCTCTGTCTCTCTCTTTCTGACAAGCGCACGCGCCCTATAGCAAAAACGTCTAAAAAAAAAAAAAAAGAAAAAAAGAATTCAATGACTTTTTTCCTGTAGAATTCTTTGGCCTTTTTTTTTATCTTCTAGTATTAAGATGTTCTCTTTGCATTATATAAGAATTTATTATTATGAGAATTGACTTGTTTTTATATAATTTATTCTTTTAAACCTGAAACATGCCTTCCTATCTAAAATTGTACATGAAAAGCCCACTTCCTTTTCTGTAAAAATGCTTCTTTACATTAATATTTGGCCGACCCTGTGCTTCCAACAGAAGGATCTGGGCCAGGAGCTCTGCAGGCAAGAAAACCTGGACACCTGTGAGCCTTACATCCAAGCATCCATGGCAAGGTCGGCTCAGGTCACTAGCCAATTAGGTGAGTATTCTACCAGGGACTTTATTGACCATTCCAAATCATGGCGGCAAAGAGAACTCCAGCCAGGAGACCCTCTTGTTGAAAGTTATAGTTCAACCCAACTCTTTCATGGTTATCTTCAAGAGCGACACCTGCTCTGCTAACAGGAGCAGGGTGTCAGTCCCACAGATGGGCAGGGGTGCCCTGGAGGTGCCTTTGTGTGGAAAGCAATGTTGACCATGGGGCTGGTCCTTCTCTAGTACTGCTTCTTCATAGGCATCGTCTTCTACAACAAATGGCTTACCAAGAGATTCCATGTCCCCCTTTCCATGACGATGCTCCACTTGGCAGTCATCTTCCTCTTCTCTGCGTTCTCCCAGATGCTGGTTCAGTGCTCCAGCTGCAGGGTACACGTGATGCTGAGCTGGACAGACGACCTCAGGAGAGTGACTCCCACAGCACTAGCAACGGCACTCGACATGAGTTTGTCCAACTGGAGCTTCCTCTACTTCACCATCTCACCCGTGCTGCCCTGATCCTGGTGTTCCTCCTCATCCCTGGGGGCCTCTTCCTGTTCACCTGTAAGTCCACGCAGTTCAACATGGAGGGCTCCACCTTGGTGCTGGGGACTTCCTTCATTAGTGGCATTTGTTGGAACCTACCCAGAAGCTCTTGCAGAAGGCTGAACTCAGCCTCCAGAATCAATACCATGTTCCACCTGAAGCCATTCATGTTCCTGGAACTCTTCCCTTTCTTTGCTGTGTTTGAAGGTCTCCATTTGTCCACATATGAGAAAATCTTCCATTTCCAGGACACAAGGCTGCTCCTTGGATCCTTGGGAGCCACTTTCTTGGAGGGATTCTCACCTTTGGTTTGGGTTTATCTGAGTTCCTCCTAGTCTCCAGGGCCTCCAGCCTCACTCTCTCCACAGCTGGCACCTTTAAGGAAGTCGCACTTTGCTGTTGGCAGCTCATCTGCTGGGCGATCAGATCAGCCTCCTGAAATGGCTTGGCTTTGCCCTCTGCCTCTCTGGAATATCCCTGCATGTCACCCTCAAAGCCCTGCACCCTCACCTGCAGAGGTGAGGCCCAAAACCTTTGAAAGACATGGGCTCCAGCTTGGACCCGGAGCTGCTGTTACAGAGCAGCCAATAAGAGGATGATGACAATGAGGAGAAGTACTTTATGGCCCAGGGCAGCAGTGACCAGCAGTGTGGGAGCTGGCTGCGCCACAGCCCGTGCTGCTGCAACATGACAGGGGTGGATGGCCCTTCAGGGCAGCTGGGGCACAGTGGCCTGGGAGCCAACTGGTGTTACTACATGGTAGGGCCAAGTCAGGCTGGTGGCTCCCACCCTCCCCTTCACAGCTTGCTCAGATGGGAGCTGAGTAAGCCCCAGGTCAGCCTGGGGTCCCAACTCTGCTGAGATTGCAGCAGGAGGAGAGACAGTTTGCCATGTAGGTTACCAGATCACCCAGTCTATTTGCAAGACATAGTGGCTTCATAAGGGTGCTGGTTAGTGCAGTAGAGCAGCTAGGAAGAGGACATGGAGAGACTGAGCCTGCATCATCCACCCGAACAGTGGCTTCCTCTGAGAGCAGATTTATTTACAGTTTGGAAATAAATGGTTTATGGTCCACTGGCCACCCTGTGTTGCCTGGAGATAGGAGGGCAAGGGTGTCCCATGTGGCCCATCCTCTCCTCTTCTTTCCCCAACTGGGGCCTTCTTCAAATGAGTGCTCATAAGCCAGGATGCCTGTATATCTCAGGCTCCTGTGTGAGCGGCAGCGTCCTCTTCTGCAGGCAAGAACAAGAAAATGAATTATTTATGGGGTACCATGTTCTAGAGTCAACATGTTGTCACAGCCTAAATTTGTCACTAACTGTGTGATTGAGCAAATTACTTCTCTGTGCCATAGTTTTTTTCATCTGTGAAATGGGTATAGTTTCCCAAACATGTTTTGAAGATTAAGTCAACTCTGGTAACATTAAATATTATAGAAGTGAAAGAATAAAATAAAATAATATTTTGAGTTCTCCTGTTGAAGCAACATCACATCCATGTGGCTCTTGGCTTTCCAAAAGCACATCACCATGAAGGGTGGAATTTGTTGTCAGTAGCTTCTCTTCTTTGTGCTAGGGCACAACAGAAATTTGCCATCCAATTTGATAATGCTAAGTCACCAAACTAGATTAGAAAATAGTTAATTACTGAGTCTATGTCAATTTGTGCTCTGAATTTGAATCTTCAGTCTGAATATCGTTTCTATGCTTCCCTTTCCAGTGTCTTGATAGAGCAAGCATCTTCAGAATGAAGTAGGAAGGAAAACCTAGATCAACATTTTGGTTATTCTGGCTTTTATCGTAGCAGAGTTTGAAAGATATAAAATGAAATATTATGCATAAAAATACTTTTATACATTTTGAAATACTATAAAAATGAGATATTATTATAGTGGCTGTAAATATTAACCTGAGGATGTTCATTTCAATTAACAATGTTAAAAAGAATAAAGAGAAAAGTACATAACAGGAAATTGTAAAAATGGCACATGTATTACATTAGCTTGACACTGACCTCAGTGTATATATTGATTATCACCATGAGTTCTTGACCCTGTAGGAGGAGTAACTATTATTATGATGTCCATTTTTAAATGTGAAAATTAAAGCTCAGGAGGATCATATAACTAATAAGCAGCAGAGTCACAGTCTTTGCAACTGCAAAATATATGCTCTGACCACTAGGTTCTAGTACCCAAAATAAAAGTGATACTTCCATTGTGCCATAAAAACACTTATTAGGTAACTATAATTCTGCTGGCTGTATTCTAAGCTATCAGACTTTTTTTAATTAAGTCTTTTTTTTATCTTTTCTTTTCATCTGTTATAGGGCAGGTGTCTCATCAGAGAAAGAAAGGGAGATAAGGAAAGTAAAAAAGAATACTTCCGGAGGAATGGCTGCACTGCAGTCCCTTCTCTTCCATTCTCCTCTCTCCTTGGCTGTTTCAGAGTTCCAAGAAAGTGATGCGACTCCACACTTCTGTCTGGGTTTCCCTAAAGGAGCTCTCTCTTAAAGCTCCAACATGATGGCAGGCTTGCGATGAGCTCACAGGCTCTTTAATACACCCTTTGATTTCTAGAGGAAAGCTTTCCCAGTCATTGGAGATCTCAATACCCCAGTCTCCTCTGGACAGATCATCTGGACAAAAAGAATAAGTAAAGAGATACAGGAGCTAAACCATACCATAAATCAAACAGACTTCACAGACATATATAGAACTTCTCACCCAATAACCACAAAATACACATTTTTCTCACCCTTGCATGGAATACTTTTGAAGATTGACCATTTGATAGGGCATAAAACAAGTCTTTATAAATTCAAAGGCATAGAAACTACATCCAGCATATTCTCCAAGCATAATGAATGAAACTTGAAATTAACTGCAGGAAAAAACCTCAAAAATACACAAACACATGGAAACTAAACAATCTACCCTGAATGACTGATGTAGAAACCACCAAAGAAATTAATACTAAAATCAAAAGATTAATCGAAACCAGTGACAATGAGCACATGAGTTTTTATAATCTATGAGACACAGCAAAAGCAGTAGTAAGAGGAAAGTTCATAGCAATTAGGCCCTACAAGAAAAAAAAAAAAAAAAAAGAAAGGTGGAAAATAGAAAACTTAATGGCACATATCAAGAAGCTGGAAAAACAACAACAACAACAACAACAACAAATACCAGGCAAAAATAAATAATAACAATTTGAACAGAAAAATGAAATTGACATTAAAATAACTACACAGGAAATACATGAAACCAAAAGTTTATTTTCTTTAAGAAAATAAAATTGACATACTATTACACCATTAGCTACAATAGATTACTCAAGAAAAACAGAAAAAAATAAGATAAATCAGCAACAAAACAGGCAGTGTAATAATATATAAAACTGAAATACAAAAGATCATGAGCGAATACTATGAACAAATATACACCATCAAACAAGAAGACCTAGATGAGATGGACAAATTTCTGCACATGTATAATTTACCAAGATTGAATGAGGAAGAAATATAAAGCCTGAACCGACCCATAAAAAACAATGAGATTGGGATCGGCAGATGGTGTAATGATTATGTCACTAGACTCTCACAACGCTGACCATGGTTTGAGTCCCAGACTTGGTGGTTTCAAATTCACACAAAGTGCATGTGAGCGGATACCCAAAATCCTGAGAGGATAAAAGAAGAAAAGAGATTGTGGCATGGTCACCCCCCCGATGGAGTGATTTTTAGTTTTCTACCTCTCTAGCTCTCTCTGTCTCTCCAGTGAGCATACACACCCTACAGCAAAAATCTCTCTTTAAAAAAAGAAAAAACAGAAATGAGATTTAATCAGAAATAGTCTGCCAACAAAGAAAATCCCAAGTTCTGATGGCTTCACTTCTGAATTCTTCAAAACTTTTAAAGAAATAACCCTGATTCTCCTCAAATTATTTCTAAAGATCCAAAAGAAATGAAGCCTCCCAAATTCATTCTATGAAGCCTCTGTCATCCTTATCCCCCAAACAGACAAGGATATAACAAAAAAAGGAAACTACAAACCAACATCCCTGATGAATACAGATGCAAAAATACTCAACAAGGTACTAACAAATTATATCAACAACACATTAAAAAGATTATATACCATAAGCAAGTAGACTTTACTCCAGGGATGCAAGGGTGGTTCAACATATGCAAAACAATAATTATAAATACATCACATTAACAGAAGGAAAGGTAAAAGCCATATGGTCATATCAATCAATGCAGAAAAAGCATTTGATAAATACAATATCCCTTCATGATTAAGACTCTCAGCAAAATTGGCATAGAAGGAACATTCCTCAACATAATAAAAACCATATATGATAAACCTATAGATAGCACCATGCTGAATGGGGAAAAGCTTAAGGCTTTTCCACAAAAGAAAATTAGAACAAAACAAGGCTGCCTACTCCTCTCAACATAGTACTGGAAGTCCTCACCAATGTAATCAGACAAGAGAGAGGGGAAAAAAAGGCTTTCAAATAGGAAAATAAGAAGTGAAATCATCTCAGTTTGCAGATGACATGGTTATGTACATAGAAAATCCAAAAGAATTCACACACAAAATAATTAAAATTAAATAAACATCTGGAAGTGATCAAGGAAACAGTAAAGTGGCAGGATACAAATGAACATACACAAATATATAGCATTTTAATACATCAGCAATAAACAAGGTGGAATTGAAGAAAACAATCTCATTTACAATAGAAACAAACAGTATGAGATGCCTAAAAATAAACCCAGCCAAGGAAGTGAAAGACCTCTGCAAGGAAAACTATGAAAACCTTAAAAAGAAATTGAAAATGATTCAGAAAAGTGGAAGGACATCCCACATTCCTGGATTGGAAGAATAAATATAATCAAAATGTTAATTCTACCAAAATTAATCTAGAAATTTAGTACAATCCTGATCAAACTACCAGAGATATTCCTCACAGAAATAGAAAAACAATTATAAAATGTGTCTGGAATTATACAAAGCCACCTGTCACCAGAGCAATACTGTGGAAAAAGAATAAAGTAGATGGCATCTCACATCCTGACCTCAAAATATATTACAAAGCTGTGTTTTTTTTTAAAAAAAGCATGATATTGGCACAAAAACAGGCAAGTAGATCAAAGGCACAGAATTGAGAACCTAGAAATAAACCCCTAAACATACATCCAATTGATTTTCAACAAAGAGCACAAGGCAACCCAGTGGAGAAAAGAAAAATCACTTCAGCACATGGTGCTGAAAAACTGGATAACCACATGTAGAAAAATAAAACTGGACCCTATCTCTCACCATTAACAAAAATCAACTAAAAATGGATCAAGGATCTAAACATAAAACCGCAAACCATAAAACTACTGATGGAAAACTCTTAGAGATATCAGAGTAGGCAAAGACTTTTAAAACAAGACCCCCGCCCAAAGCAAAGGCAATAATCCCCAAAATAGACAAGTGGGACCACATTAGGCTGAAAAGTTTCTGCACGGAGACTGGGGTGTCATTGGATTTGGAGAGTTGGGGATGTTCGGCTTCTGAGCAGGAACCCTAGTGGTCCAGGCATCAAAACAGAGAATTAAAAATGGGTGATGTTGAGAAAAGCAAGAAGATTTTTGTTCAAAAGAGTGCCCAGTGCCATACCATGTAAAAGGGAGGCAAGCACAAGACCGGCTCAAATCTGGTCTACTGGGCACCTATTGCCATCTCTTACACAGATGCCAGCAAGAACAAAGGCATCACCTAGGGAGAGGATACACTGAGGGAGTATTTGGAGGATCCCAAGAAGTACATCCCTGGAAGAAAAATTATCTTCACTGACGTTAATTAGAAAGAAGTCAGGAAGAGCAGAACTGACAACTTATCTCAAAAAAGTGACTAATGTGTAATAGGTGATCACTGCCTTATTCATGATGAAACAGAAATGTCTCACCTTTTTTATGTGTACTACATCATTTTAATTTATCTCCCATACCAGAACTCAGATCATGAATGGTTTACAGGATATTTTTGTTGGACAGTCCTGATTTAAGTAAGACTGGCTTGTGGTTAAATGAATATTGTTTTTCTTTTTAATTTTGATAGTAATTTCAGTTCAGTAAGTGCTATCACTATTTGCCCTTCCAAAAGATATAATTGGTAAATCATTAGTAATGCTCATCTTTCTACAAAGGTGGCAAATGCCATTTCAAAACCTACTGGAGGCTGTTTTTTTATTTAGGTATATATGTAACTGGTTATATGAATATGTAAAGGCTGGAGAAATCCCTCCACTTCTCAAAACCAATCAGACTCACCTATGTTTTTTAATTTGTGTACATTAACATGTTAAAGGCAAGCTGAAGATAATAGTGATATCTGCTTTATATAGTTCATCATAACTATGCCAATCTAATTAGAATTCCCTGCAACTGAAATACTGCCTTTTACTTATTGAAAGAAACTTTAGTGTGGTTTATATACTATTAATACATATACTATTAAATAAAGAATATGTAACACTTTACATATTTTATAAATGATTTCTAAAGTCAGACACTTATGTTTTTTTCTTTTCTTTTCTTTTCTTTTTTTGGGGGGAGAGGTTATTGCTATAGGGCGCATGCGCTTGCCAGACAGACAGAGAGAGACAGAGAGACAGAAAGTGAGAAATCACCCCCCAGGGGGGATGGCCACGCCGCAATCACTTCTCCTCCATTCTCCTCTCGGGATCTTGGGCACGAACGCACACGCGCCCGGCATGAGTTTAAGCCACTGGATCCAGGACTTGAACTGCGGTCGACTACATGGGAGTCCAGTGACATAGCCATTACGCTAACTGCTGGTCCCAGGTCAGACACTTTTGAAAGTCAGTGTGACAAGATTTAGTAGCAAGTTAAATTTTACCTTTGAATTCTATTACCTAAGTCAGACTAAGTTATATTTCAGGATTGTCTTCAGACAACTGTTCAAAAACACATAGAACTGAAGAACTACTGTATATGTGTGATTGGTAATGGTGCGTTTGCCAATTATTAGAAGGATTAAAGTAGAGGAGATATACCATCAGCATAGATTTGTAAATTATGTCATCATAAGACCTAAGACAACTAAAAGCCAAATGACATATTAAAAAAAAAGAAAAGAAACAATAATTAGGGTAAGGATATAACCCTCAAAATGGGAGAATATATTTGCAAACTATGTCTCATATAAGGGACTGATAACCAGAATAATCATGGAATTCAAGCAGCTTACCTGCAAAAAATAATCCAATTAAAGCATGGAAAAATGAGCTTAACAAACAACTCTCCAAAAAAATACATAAGAAGAGCTAAAAAGCATATGAAAAAATGCTCAGCATCTCTTATCATAAGGACAATGCAAATCAAAACCACAATGAGATATCACTTAACCCCAGCCAGAATGACTAAAATTAATAAAGAATGATAAATGTTAATAAAGCTGTGGTGAAAAAGGAATTCGCCTAAACTGTTGGTGGGATGTAAATTAGTACAGTCTCTATGGAGAACAACACGGAGATTCTTCAGAATCCTACGAATAGACTACCATATGACCCGGCAATTCCACTCTTAGTTATCTACTGGCAGGATAGGAAAATCCTCTGTCAGAAAAACTCTCGCACGTGGGAGCTGGGCAAAGAGAGCAGCAGGCCGTCCTATCGGAGCTTGTGGATTTGAACCTGTGATTCCTGTCCATTAGACTATAAGGTTTCTGCGGAAAATCTAGGAAACAATGACAACAAGACTCAGTTGGAACGGGCTTTTGGCTATTATGGACCGCTCGGAAGTGTGCCGGTTGCTAGAAACCCTCCAGGCTTCGTTTTTGTTGAATTCGAAGATCCCTGAGATGCAGCTGATAACATGCGAGAGTAAGATGGAAGAACATTGTGCTGTTGCCACGTGAGAGTGGAACTGTCGAATGGTGAAAAAAAAAAAAAAAAAAAAAAGAAAAGAAAAAGAAAAAGAAAAAGAAAAAGAGAAATCGTGGCCCACCTTCCTCTTGGGGTTGTCATCCTCAGGATGATTACCGGAGAAGGAGTCTCCACCTCCCCGCAGATCTCCAAGAAGGAGGAGCTTCTCTCGTAGCCAGAGCAGGTCCCTTTCCAGAGATGAGAGAAGAGAGAGATCATTGTCTCTGGAAAGAATCACAAACCGTCCAGATCTTTCTCTAGGTCTCGTAGCCGATCTAGGTCAAATGAAAGGAAATAGAAGACCAATTTGCAAGAGAAGTGCTGTACAGGAAATCACTTCATTTGACCGGAGTATTTACAGAAAATTCAAGTTTAGTTTGAGACTTATGAGCTTGGTGCATTTTTAAGATGTTCAGCTGTTCACATTTGTTTGTCTCTTTAAGCAATGACATACATAAAGATGTAATTCTCTATGGTTTGAAATGGATCATATGAGGCATGTAATACCAAGAATTGTTACTTTACAATGTTCCCTTAAGCATAATTGCATTTGTTTTGAACGTTAGTCTTGTATAGACTGATAATAAACCTTTAAATCCTGCCCAAGTGTGGTATTTTAATACAGGAACAACTGGCAGACAATGAACTGAGATACGCATTTTTCCTATAATTGGGTTGTAGTTGAGCAGGCAGTCTTGTAAAGCTGCTATGAACATAAGCCAGTAAAAAATATGAGATGCACCATTAAACAAGAGGTTTTTGAAAAAAATCCAACTAGTCTTCACCCTGAACAGAGGTTGCCTAGTTGATACAGAATCTGTTTCAAGAAAGTTTCTTTAGATCTTTAAAGGATGTATCTGAACACATAGCTGTAACATTCTTTATTGGAATTTGAATATTCAAAGTACCAATGTCCTGCCGGCTTAAGGGTACATCGTAGAGCCAAACTTTGAGTTACTGGGGAAGTTGTTTTTTGTTTGTTTGTTTGTTTGTTTGTTTTTACATACTATTATTTGTAATATGTTTTGTGAGAATCCTTAGGATTAAAGTGTTGGTTACAAATTGTTGTTTAACTTGAAAGCCTGTTTTCCTTGCAAACTCAAATCTGTGAGCTTAGTACCAAGTCCAGGTACAACATTCCTATTGTAAGCCATACTTCTCTTTTCTTGTAAAGTGCTTGTTAATTAATAAAATAGTAGTATAATTGTGTAATTAAAAAAAAAAAAAACACTTGCACATCCATGTTTACTGCAACATTATTCACAATTGCTAGGACATGGAATCAACCCAAACTTCCAAGAACAGATGAATGGATTGAATAAACGTGGCACATGTACACTATGGGATACTACTCAGTCATAAAAACAGTAAGACACTGGCATTTGATATAATTCCATTAAATATGGAATATTTAATGCGAAGTGAAGTAAGCCAGACTATGAAAGGTGGACATTGTATGTCCTTGCATAACATATACTTAATGTCTGCATTCTATAGCAAAAACGAAAAGGTCGCAAGGCATAATAGTAGGAAGGCCAGCTGTAGATACTAGAGACAGTGTAGCAGGTGACAGGGAATAGGATACAGGAGGGAGGGGATCAGGGAAAAAAAAATTTAATAGAACAAAAATAAAAAGTGAGCTGTTGGGGCCAGCAGGTAGCATGATGGTTAAAGGCGCTAGATTCCCACATGGTCGACTGCAGTTCAAGTCCTGGACCTGGAGGCTTGCTTTCTTAGTTTTCCTTTCTCTCTCTTTCCATCTCTCTCTGGTCAAATGAAAAAAATAATAATAACAAATAGAGGGATCAGCAGTTAGCATAGTGGCTATGTCACTGAACTCCCATGTAGTTGACTGCGGTTTGAGTCCCAGACCCGGTGGCTTAAACTCACACTGGGCACATGTGTGTATATGCCCAAGATTATGAGAGAAGAATGGAGGAGAAGAGATTGTGGCATGACCATCCCCCTTGGGGGGTGATTTCTCGCTTTCTGTCTCCCTGTCTCTGTCTTTCTAGTGAGTGCATGCACCCTATAGCAAAAACCTCTCAAAAAAAAAAAAGAATTAAATAAGTAAATAAATTATTATTTTTATAAAGGTTATCTGTTGATGATGTGTATGGTAATGTCTTTGACTCGATTAATATGCACCGTATTCATGCTGAGAAAAACCATGTTGTATACCATAAAGATGTACAGTGGTTAAATGCAAACACAAAATAAATTTTAAAATAATTTAGGGAAAGAATAGTGGCCTACATATATTTAAAACCTGATTGGTATGGCCAGCAGGTTGTATGGGGGTTAAGGTACTGGATTCGCACATGACCAACTGTTGTTCCAGTTCAGAAAGAACTGGCAGCGTTCTCTCTCTCGCTCTCTCTCTCTCTCTCATCAAATTAAAATAATAATAGTGATAATAAATAAAATAATTCTAAAAATTAAAAATCCTGATTGGCTTGCTATATCCTCAGCACCAATAGATACTAATTTTAATTACAATGATAAATGCCACTTGTTAAATTCCAACATACAAGGTAATATAATAGACTTTTGACACATATTATCTCATTTAATAATATGAAACTGATCCTATAACATGAAATTATTATCATTCTTTTATAGATGAGTAAATATGTATTTTAAAAAGAAAATAACTTGCTAAAAACCATGTGGCTGAATGGAATTCAAATGGGCTCTGGGGTCATGATGGGCAGCAAATGCATCTTCCATCAGGGTTGTGCAAGTAGTGAACTCACATACACCATTAATAAGGTTTCCTGACAAAAGAGACAATCCTAAATCCATTGTATCAGAACCTTCGAGATCAGAAGGGCTATCATTCCATTCTTCTGCAGTTTCACAGTATTCTAAAGGAAGTAAATCACCAGATTTGCTGATGTATCAGGGTTCACCAGACATGGCAGAAGTAATCAAAACTTTACCACAGAAATACAGAAGGAAACTGGTGTCTCAGGGAGAAACTGAATTTATCCAACATGATGGTCTAAAGTAATCACTGTGGCTGCCGTTTTCATCAGACAGAAGAATTATCTTTACAATAAAGGTCATTCAAAATGACATGAGAAACTGTATATTAAACAATTTAATAAGTAGTCTGTAAAAAAAAGAAATATAGGAAATTTAGATAGAGGGCCAGCAGGTGGCACGGTGGTTAAAGGTGCTGCCCACATGGTCGACCACAGTTCGAGTCCCAGACCAGACCTGGTGGCTTGCTTTCTCCTGCTCCCTTACTCTCTCTCTCTCTCTCTCTCTCTCTCTCTCTCTCTTACTCTGGCCAAATTAAAATAGTAATAACAATAACAATAATAATAATAACAAATGAAATTAAATAAACAATTCTTAAAAAAAAGAAAATTTAGATAGACACTTGTATCTCCTAATTTATGTATTTTGATCAGCTCCAAACTTAATTGTTTATATACTTTATAGTTATTAAAATATACATTTTTAAATGTTAGCCTATTTACTCTTGATTATCAAGCATTATCAGTGTTGAACTCTTTTTTTTAATAATTTATTTTTATTTACTCATTCATTTATTTCTTAATTTGTCCAGAGAGAGAGAGACGGAGGGTGAGATTGAGAGAGAATGGAAATGAGAAAGCAAGCCACCAGATTCAGGACTTGAACCCTGGTCAGCCATGTGGGAATGTCCAGCACCTTAACCACCATGCCACCTGCTGGTCCCTCAGTGTTGAACTCTTAAAAACACACAGTCTAATAAACTTCCATAGGTTTCTCATAATTTCATTTTTCTTTCCATTTCTGTTTACACATGGTACGAATTTACCAGGCAGAATTGCTATTTTACAGACATGATTTTCCTGAAATTGGATGAGGATCAGGGAAGAAATTATTATTTGTTCTTCTCTAACTTCTCTTCATTTCACAAAGTTACTAAAGTATAACTGGCTTAATAAGTGTTCATACTCTAAATGACACAAAAATATCAGAGATAAAATAGGTGATCAGTATTAAGACTGGAAAGACAGCACAAAAGATTTTATGTAATCTATATTTTTTTAAAAGTCAGTATAAAATAAAATAAATCAAAAGATAAATGAATATAGGATAGAAATAAATGTTCCACTAAGAATTACAATTTATTTTGTTTTGAGGGGTGCTAAACTTTATTCTTTGGTTTATTTTACCATTTTGGCTGTGATCCTGTATGCAAATCCTGATAATCATTAACTTTCTCATACTTAATGTCTGATAGCCTCATAATCGACCTAAGTATCTATCTTATTAGGCAATTTGTAAAACTTTAACAGGGCCTTTTGGTGTCAAGGGTATATATATTGTAAAACATCTCAAAGCTAAATAAAATTTCCTCGTACCATTAAGAAAAAATGGAATTCAAATGATCACTCATTGAAATACAAAGCTTATATTTTTTCCATTAAATGACAATTTCTTCTCTTGGAATCCATCCACAGAGTATTATTTCATACTTAAATAATGACAGTGTCACACTTTTGGGGGAAACTTCTCTTTCCGAAACTTCTAAAACCTTTCTTTCTTAATTAGCTGTAACTAACTTATTCAGTGGTATATGTGATTCAAAAGAATAATTAACATGTGAAACATTTTCATTTTAACCTTAAAAGAAATCATGAAATCTTTAAGCAGCTCACAAGTTAATCATTTTTAAAACCAAGTTAAGTTAAATAATAATTTTTTAAACACTTACATAAGGATGAGATGGCTAAATCAAAAGAACCTCGCTGTTTGGAGACACTTGAAGAAATACTGGTGGAAAGTATAAAAATGAGTATTTAATGTGGAGTTTCAGAATTACTATTCAGAATTTAAAAACTGGAAAAGGGCAAAAGCATGCAACTCTTGAGAGTAGTAGGATTCTTCCGTGGAAATATTTTTCTACTGAGTACCATAGTAGGGACAGGGATTTTTGTGTCTCCTAAAGGGGTATTAAAATACTCTGCACTGAACGTACCTGTCTCCCTGAGTATCTGGGCTGCCTGTGGCCTGCTGAGTATAATCAGTGCTCTCTGTCATGCAGAACTGGGTACTACCTTTCCTAAGAATGGAGCATCTTACTATTTTCTCAAAAGATCTCTTGGATCTTGCATTGCTTTCCTCAGTCTTTGGATCAAACTTTTTGTCTTTTCCTTAGGAATTGCTACTCAAGTCTTGTTATTAGCTAGCTATATAATTCAGCCTTTCTATGCTGGATGCCCAGTTCCAGAGATATCAAAGAAATGTCTAGCTTTGGCTATTTTGTGGTCATTGGGGATTCTAAATTCTCAAGGGGTGCTAAAGGTGGCTTGGTTTGAGACTATTAGTACTTTGATAAA
The DNA here is from genome assembly GCA_026018925.1 of Tupaia tana. Lineage (NCBI taxonomy): Eukaryota > Metazoa > Chordata > Mammalia > Scandentia > Tupaiidae > Tupaia > Tupaia tana. The sequence goes on from JAKSZU010000008.1 coordinate 40,382,564, forward strand.
GATGACAATTCTTTGTTTTATTTCTCTGACTGGGATTGTGCTTCTGATAATTGGAAAAAAGGAGAACGTAGCTAGGTTTGAGAATACCTTGGACGCTGAAGTTCCTGACGGCCCACAGATTGCCGAAGCCTTTCTCCAAGGAATTTATGCATATTCTGGCTCATCAATCCTGATCAACATGGCAGGTAAATCCATTTCTGAAAAACTTTATAGCATTCAGAAGGTTTTGTCCACAACTTATATGGAAAGATATATCTATTGATAATTATTTTGTTTGGGGGAATAAAGTTTACTGTTCTCTGTACTACTTAGCCACCATTAAGACCCCATGTAAATTCCTTTGTATAGAATATATACAATTCATGTTCATGAAATCATATCCCTTAAAAATAAAAGTTGGGGGGACCAGCAGTTGGTGTAATGGCTATGTCGCTGGACTCCCTTGTAGTCAACCACGGTTCAAGTCCCGGACCCAGTGGCTTAAACTCATGCCAGGAGCATGTGCAGAGAAGGGATTGCAGTGTGGCCATTCCCCCTGGGGTGTGATTTCTGTCTCTCTGTTGCTCTCTGTCTTTCTGGCAAGCGTACATGCCCTATAGCAAAAACCTCTCCAAAAAAAGTAAAAATAAAACTTGGAAATATTTTTTTAAGTTTTCAAAAGAAAATTAATATCACTTAAACTCAGATTCTATTGCATTCGGTTCTAGTTTTTTTAAATATTTTATTAAAAACTAATTACATGAAATAAATTAATATGATCCCTTTGTATGAAGTGATTTATTGGACCAGGCCATGGTGTGGCAGTTAAGACAGCTGGATCTTTCAAAGAGCTGACTTCACGTTTTGAGTTTGGGACCCAGAGGTTTCAGAAACATGCCAGGCTCATGTGTATGCATGATGAAAATCCTAAAGGGAGGAGTAAATTGAGAAGGGACTATAGCATGACCATTCCACATAGTGGATGCTCTCTCACATTTCCTCTGTGTCTGTCTAGTGAATACACACACCCTCTGGCAAATTAAAATAATAATAAAAGTGATTTTATTTACAGATTTAAAACACTCATGTTCTGTTTCACTACTATTCACCCCCAAGATTAGTTCCCTGCACACAGGTAAATATAGTCAGCAATTGGGTCCTCTTCCATTATCTGTACATTTACCTGAGAACATATATTGTACTGTATTCAGGAATTCTACCAGCATTTCTAAAATGCTGTGTCCTAATTTTCATCCCAAAATATGTCTTACAGATCTTTCTATCAATATATTTAGTACTTAGTGATCTAGTGTATTCTTTTCACTGCTGCATTTCACTTTAGTGGGCAAAGCAATTGTAGTTTGTTCACAATAACTGGGAGTAATATAATGATAATAGCTCTTGTTTACACACTGTTAATTCTCTGGGACAATGTTTTCCTTTTTAATATTATGGTCCCATGAAAATTTGGTAATAGTTGCACAGTGTTCTTGAGTAGCAAAAGGTTAAATAAAATAATTCACTATATTTCATTTATCATATACAATTATAGCAAAATATTTTAAGTATTAATTTAAGGGACAAGAAAATGAAAATTTATCTGTTGATAAAAATGTGTAAGATAATTTCTTTAACTGGACTAATATACAGTGTATTCATGTTGAGAAAATTCATTTTGCAAGCTGTAATGATATACAGCCATTGAATTTATAAAACATAAAACATTAAATATTAAGAAAGCTATTAAACATTCAATATATATAAAAATTTCAAATAAATATTTGCAAAAATTTTAATGATGAATTTGAGCATACTCCCTTAAATAATGTTAAACAGATTTTATGCTTGAAATTTCTGTAAGTTTTTGGTTTTGTTTTTGTTTTTTCAGTTTGCCATAGGGCACGTGTGCTCACCAGAGGGGAACAGAGAGAGCTAGAGAGAAAGAGAGAGAAAATGAGAAGTCACCTCCTCATGGGTGATGGCTATGCCACAATCCCTTTTCCTCCATTCTCTTCTCAGGATTTTGGGTACATACGTGCATGCACCTACGTATTTTTCAAACCGTCAGGTCCAGGACTTGAACCACACAGTTGGCCATGTGGGACCCAACTGCCTTAACCTCTGTGCCACCTGCTAACAAAAATCTTAATGAGGACCCTGAGCTTGCTAGGTTAATTAATAATCTCAAGACTGCATGCTTGAAATTTCTGTAAGATTTTAATCAAAGCTCTTAATTTTATGATTTCATAAAATTCTTGATTCCTGAATAATATTTTCAAGTTCTTGAAAAGCTTCTTTGGTGATGCTTATTGTGATTTAATGGAATTTGAGGTTAAGTTTTGAGACAACTGTTATGGTTACAGTCATTATGGTCACAGGGGATCAGAAGGTATTTACATTTTGTGATTGGTGCCAGCTATAGGATGCGCATATTTCATTCAAGGTGTAACTCTTTAGATGACAAACCAAAGCAGGGAGTAGGAGAAAAATGAGATGAGTACAATAGGAATATGTGCGCAATTGAATGGAACTGGCTTCAGAACCAATGCTACATTGACTTTAAAAATTTATAATAGCAAACTCTGAGTTGGCTTCTTATATACCAACATGTGGTAAATCTGACTAGAGAGCTCTCTCTCTCAATTTTATTCCTTCGAGTTTCTAATATGTGATATTCCTGGTTAAGTGTAAGCACGTTAGACAGCTTATGTTTACATTCTTACGGTAAGGGCTCCTAAAGGGACAACGCTGATTCTCAGTTACCACCATACACTCTCTATTCAATGCATCCATCTCAGTAGCAGATCTGACAATATTCACAGGAGTCTTTAGTGAAGAGGAGAACTAGCATTACTTAAGTTCTACCCACTTAGTTCTATAGGACAAAAGTCTCTGGCTTTTATAACATGATCATGTATATTGGGGCCATCCGACAAGGTGTCATGGAGTGCTAGTTTAGAAAATAAAAATCATTTAAAATATATTAATACTGTAAGTAATTTTACAGTGTCCATATTTTATAACCTTCCCAGAATCCCTATTAATGAATAGAATTTAAGAGGAGAAATAGATAGATGCAGTATTGGCTAATCCTTAGAGGGAGTTGCATTAATAATGGAATAGTTGAGGCTGGTTGATGGCATGGTGGTTAAGAGTGTTGGACTCCCACGTGGCTGATCACAGTTCAAGTCTCAGACCTGGTAGCTTGCTTTTTCACTTCCCTCTTTCTCTCTCTCTCTCTCTCTCTCTCTCTCTCTCTCTCTCTCTCTCTTCTCTCTCTCTCAGTCCCTCTCTAGTCAAATTAAAATTAATAAATAAAGTTAAATAAAATAATTCTTTTTTTAAAAAAAGGAATAGTACCACTAGCTTAGATTTGCTTCCATTCCTCAGTCAAATATATATCTATGTCTATGTCTATGTCTATGTCTATGTCTATGTCTATGTCTATATCTATACCTATATCTATATCTATATCTATATCTATATCTATATCTATATCTATATCTATATAGCAAGATCTGGGGAAACTAAAAAGGCTAGCTCCCCTGCTCTGTGCACATGTTTCCCAGAACAAGCAGCAGCCTCTGGCCTAAGCAAGAACCTGAGTTGCCTCCTCTTGAAGGAACTTTTCAGAGGCAGAAAACATGTGAATATTTGGAAACTCTCCTTCTGGCACCTAGCAGGTTGTGATATATATCAGTTTCAGAAGGAAAAAAATGACTCCTTGAGAATCCAAGATCCTGAAACAGACATTACTCACAGCAAGCAGCTAGAGGCAGGGCACACTGGCCTCAAAAATATACATAGGCTCTCAATCAAGAACTCTTACACTTTCCTAAGTCATAAGGTTTCCCACCCATAGGCCGGCCAATGGGTGGCATGGACTTTAAGGCAGCTGGATCCCACATGGCCAACCACATGCTTCAAGTTTGGACCCAACATCTTGAAAAAAATATGTGTGCATGTTCAAAATCCCAAGAAGAGAATGGAGGTGAAGAGATTGAGGCATGACCATTGCCCTGGGGTGATTTCTCACTTTCCCTCTCTCGCCTTTTTCTGGCAAGTACACACACCCTATAGCAGAAATAAAAAGAATCGAAAAAGGAAAAATTTACCCATCCACAAAAGGGGATGAGAATCACTAGGTCATGTGACTAAAACTACAAGGTGGAACATCTTGTACTGTGAAGTTGCTTGCACTTCCAAGATTCAAGATCAGAATATTTGATCCAAGATCAGGATATTTGATCTGAGCACCTCACACTTCACAGGTGATTCTATCAAGTCATGTATAAGCAGGCTGGCTCCATCACACACTTGTTATAGTAATGTGTATCCTGACCTATTACTTCAGATAAAATTGATGTTATACCAACGTTTCCTCATTGCCTTTTCAATCAGAATTTGGGTTGAAAGAACTCCTTGCTTCTACAAGACTTGCAGCTAATTTCTCTCACTGTTTGAATAAATTCAAATGATCTCTTTATATTTGATTGGACTCTAATTTGTTTTTGTACAATTATTTTACTTATGTTCCATAGGCTCCTCCACTCCATTCATACTTTTCTTACATATAATGATCCTGTTATTACAATACATTATATTAGCCCAAATGAGAAAAGTGTTTCTCACAATATGAGAAACATGAATTTTTCTTTTAGGCCTAAAATTGAGAGAAGACTGCAAAAAAAAACTTTTTAAAGAGGGAAAGGGAAAAAAACAAAACAACAAAACAAACAAACAAAAAACTTACAAGAGTAAGAATGAGAAAAGAGCTTCCTCAGATTGAGTTTACTTGGAAGACCTGCAGTTGGCACAATGGCTTTGCCGCTGGACATAGTCGACCATGGTTCGAGTCCCTGACCCGGTGGCTTAAACTCACACTGGGTGTGTGTGTGTGCGTGCCCAAGATCCCAAGAGGAGAATGGAGGAGAAGGGATTATGGTGTGGCCATCCCCCCAGGGGGTGATCTCTCACTTTCTGTCTCTTTGTCTCTCTCTGTCTTTCTGGTGAGCACACATGCCCTATAGCAAAAACCTCTCCAAAAAAAAAAAAAAAAAAAAAAAGAAGAAGAAGAAGAAGAAGAAGAAGATTGAGTTTACTTGGGAAAATGAGATGAACTGATGTGGGGTGAAGAGATATGTTGTGTATTAAATAATAATGGGTTGCCTGCGAAGCCATGGTGTATTTTTTTCTATACTTTTCTATGCAAAAATGCATCATGACTTTTCTGACAACCCCAATCACGAATCACTGAAATAATTTTATTTTACTATGAGATGATGAAAAATGTAAGTTCTCAGACAATATTTGTCCTGCACCAAAGCAGAATCAGCTGCAAACAGAAGAGGGAGCAACAAGCACCTAAATAATAATTTCTCCTTTTTATTATAAATAATACTTAAAATGATATGTCTTTTTTTGTAATAACTCTATTTGTACTTTTTAGGAGAGATTAAAAACCCTGCTGAAAATATTCCCAAATCTCTGATTACCTCTCTTTCCATGGTGACTGTGGTTTACCTACTGGTTAATGTATCCTACCTGGCAGTTTTGACCCCCAAAGAAATCATCTCTTCAGGTATGAATGTGTTTAAATAAAGAGGAAATCATCACATCTATCTACTCTGAATAAACAGAGATTCCTATAAACTGCAGATTTGTTCAGTACACCTATAATAATCAGAACAATGTGTTTATGATTCGGTCTTTACCCAAAAAAAAAAAAAAAAAAAAGGAAAAAAATGCACTTAACAATCTCTTTCTATATATGTGTGTGTGTGTGTGTGTGTGTGTGTGTGTGTGTGTATAAAAGCACACAATAAAGATGGATTTCTAAGCTTAGAAGAATATAAAACAATGATTTCAGGATTAGCAGGTAGCAATAGTGGTTAAGACTCTGGACTTCCATATGGTCAACCTTAGCTTGAATCTTGGACCTGGCAGCTTGAAACTCATGCCAGACGTGTGTGCATAGATGCCCAAAATCCCAAGAGGTGACTAGAGGAGAAGGAACTGTGGGGCAGCCATCCCCCTTGGGGGTGATTTCTCACTTTGTTTCTCTGTCTCTCTGTTTCTCCAGCAAGTGCACATTCCCTATAGCCAAAAATCTCTCAAAATAAAAAAAAAAAAAGACACTAATCTCACTTTCATACCTCCTACAATCCCTACCCAACCACCTCATCACATCTTCCTTCAGATGAAATATCAACTTCTCAGTTGACCATAGCAGGTTCTCCAAGGTCTAATTTTTTGTGTGTGTGGAGAGGGGAGAGCTTTTTGCTATAGGGCACGTGCGCTCACCAGAAAGACAAAGATAGAGAGACAAAAAGCGAGAAGTCACCGCCCCAGGGGGGATGGCCAGACCGCAATCCCTTCTCCTCCATTATCCTCTTAGAATCTTGGATGCACATGCACACGTGCCTGGAGTGACTTTAAGCCACCAAGTCGAGGACTCAAACCCCGGTAAATCGACTACATGGGAGTCCAGTGACATAGCTATTACGCTACCTGCTGGTCCCCTCCAAGGTTTAATTTAAGCCTAACTTTTTACACATATTTTTTGCCTTCTGGGCACACACTCACCACACAAGCCTTTCCAGCAATTTATTATTTCCAGAATAGAGATTATGCTTCATTCTTCCCACACAACGCTAGTCTGACTTAAATGCCAGTCTCATGCTTGATAGTAAGATTGATTCTAAATGTAATACTCCTTGCACCCAAAAAGTGCCTCCTATGTTCCATGCAATAGCTTATAATAAAAGTCTGAAATCCGGTTTAAAACCATAAAATGAGGGCCAACAAGTGGCATGAAGGTTAAGGCACTGCATCTCACAAGGCCAACAACATGATTTGAGTCCTGGACTGGGAGCTTGAAACTCATACTGGGAATGTGTAGATGTGTGCCCAAAATCCTGAGAGTAAATTAGAGGACTGTGGATTGTGGATTATGGCATGGGGGTAGGGGGGGGGAATCTCTTACTTTCCCTCTTTCTCTCTTTCTCTCTCTCTGTCTCTTTCTCTGGAGAGTGCACATGTCCTATAACCAAAAAAAAAAAAAAAATCATGAAATGAAATACAGTGCCTAAAATAAAATTTGATTGCAATCTTTTCTCTGAATTTTATGGTTGGTAACATCATTAATAAGCTCTTTGAATTTTAGAAGAGAGATTATCCATAAAAACAAAGTTTAGCACTTATGATTTAAAAAATTGATAGAGGCAAAATCATAGGTATCTACTCACTTGTGATTGAAAAGGCAAGCACTATCATTGAAAAAATACTATCATGTTTTAAGTAGTAAAATGATGCAATTATACCACATAATGGTTGACTCTACTTTAACTACAATCAATATTGGGTAGGCATAATTTTGGAAAAAAGGTTGCAGCACATTTGATATGCTAACAACATAGTACCATACATTTCTTTTTATTGTTGTTAGAGAGATTTTTGCTATAGAGCATGTGCACTTGTCAGAGAGACAAAAAGCGAGAAATCACCCCCTCCTGGGAAAGTGATAATGCTGCATCTCTTGTCCTCCATTCTTCTCTGGAGATTTTGGGCATGCACACACAAGTGCCCGGCATGAGTTTTAAGCCACCAGATCCAGGACTCGAATTGTGGTCAACTATGTGAGTCTAGTGACATAACTATTACACTATCTTCTGGTCCCAGTATCATACTTTTCTAATGTCCATTATTATTCTTAGTTAAGACTAGAATGTTGATCCTGCCTTGAAAATCTACTTTTATTTTTATTTGGCTGTAGTATGAGTACCTGTACCATTTATCTATCGTTCTCTAACAAACCTCCCCAAAACACACTGACTTAAAGGAACTGCTTATTGGGACCAGCAGTTAGCGTAATGGCTATGTCGCTGGACTCCCACATAGTCAACTGCGGTTTGCATCCTGGACCCGGTGGCTTAAACTCACACAGGGCACGTGTGCGTGCGTGCCCAAGATCCCAAGAGGAGAATGGAGGAGAAGGGATTGCGGCGTGGCCATCCCTCCTGGGGGGTGATTTCTCGCTTTCTGTCTCTCTGTCTCTGTCTGTCTGGCAAGCGCATGCACCCTATAGCAAAAACCTCTCAAAAAAAAAAAAAAAAAAAAGTAACTGCTTATTTAACTCATAATTCTGCAGGTTGGCAGTTTAGGATAGATTCAGCTGAGCAATACTTCTATTCTCAGCTGCAAAGGACATCCTTGTGTTGGTAGTCCCCTATAGTTTGGGAAAACTACTATATTGAAATTGGCCATGCCCTTTGGGGACTCAGCTGGATGTTAGTTTGAGTTCTTTGAGAAGCAAATGCCAAGGCAGAATTAAAATGCAAGGATTGTACTGGGGCCAAAGTCTGTGTTAGAGAAAACAGGAGAGAAGTTAGGTAGCACAGTGAAAGCCATGGGATCACAATGCAAGGCTGACCCAAAGCAAAGGAGACAGGGAAAGAAGGATAGACAAAAACATTCTAGACTGCCATGCAGTATAAGAAAAGTCTGGCACAAGTGAGAGGAGCCCTTTAGTCAAAGATGGCAATCAAATAAATGAGTATTTCAAGCATATTTGCTACACAGTCGTTGGCTGAGAGCAATACGGAGAGTCATGGCTTTGGTGGAAATTCCACAAATAGATTTCACAGTGCAGGGGTAGGTCAGTTATCCTTGTATTTGGAAATTGGTTTGCTGTATTTTCATGGCTCGGAGTTAGTATGGCTTGTCCCAGTTCGGTTCTCTGACAGGAGGCTTGGCTTATTAATATGGTAGCTGGGCAGTTTACCAGCCAAGAGAACAAGCAGAAGTCTGACTCTCAAGGAATAGGCTTAGAATTGGTGGGCCACCATTATCAATGCATTCTACAAACAGGTCACAAGGTCAGACTAGATTCAAGAAGCAAAAAGTCTTCCCCTCTTGGAAGAGACTACTCGGTCACATTACAAAAAGAATGGATGCAGAAGTAGAAAATGTTTACCATATTTGCAATAAAGGAAAAATAACTTTGACTTTCTGAAATTTTCACAAAATTTTTGTAGATTCTGTGGCTGTCATGTGGATGGACAGAATACTGCCCTCTATGCAACAGGTCATTTCTTTGGGGATTTCATCTTCAATACTTGGCAATGGTTGTTGTATAATACTCATGGCATCGAGGATATTCTACACTGCAAGCCAAGAAGGACAACTGCCTTTGATCTACTCTATGCTTAACAAACACCTCTGTCCAGCTATAGCTGTGACCCAGATAGTACTTTTATCTTCTGTTATTATTATATCTTCACAGTTAATAAACATAATAAGCTATGTGGGAGTAGCCTCGTGGTATGTAACTGGACTACAGATGATAGGTTTACTTAAACTAAGGTACCAGGACCCTAATCTACCTCGACCTTATAAGGTAAATCAAAGTTAAAATGTTAACATTAAATTTCTATTCTCTTTCTATAAACAGAATTTCTTTAAGCTACATAGAATACTTCTAACCAATTATAAACTCACTTTGAAAATGTTTGCTTTGTGTCTTCATTTTCCAGTTTTCTGATGTGTAGTATTTTTGGCTTGATTTCTATAAAGCAAAAGGTTAAACAAATACCCTCATAGAAATATAATATATAGGAATATCTTATCATTTTTGTAATCTTTTAGGAGTTAAGCAATAACACTTGGGAGGGGAGGACACTGTTTACCTCACTCAAAAGCATCTGCTCACCTCTCAACCCAGTTCAGGTGATGTGGCCTTTGCTTCTTGCCCATGTCATTAACAGGGCCTTCAGTTTCTACAAGCATATAACAAACCCTCAGTTTAATTGACTAAAATGTTCTGAGAGCCAGCCACGGCATAGTGGTTATGGTGGCTGGATCCTACATGGTCAACCCCACAATTAGAGTCTCAGAATCAGAAGCTTGAGAAAAATGCCAAGTGCATGTACGTGTGCCAAAATCCTAAATGGAGGGAGAAATGGAAGGGAAGGGATTATGGCATGACCATTTCCTGGGGCTAGAGGGTACTTTCCCACTTTTCATCTCTCTGTTTTTCTATCTCTCTGGTGAATGCATGCATCCTCTGAAAAAATTAAAAATAAAAATAAAAGGAGACCAGCAAATGGCGTAATGGTTACGTAGCTGGATTCCCATGTAGTTGACTGTGGTTCGACCCCAAGAGCTTAAAACACACTACGTGCATGTGCATTGCATGCCCAACATCCTGAGAGCAGAATAGAAAAGAAAGGATTGTGGTGTGGCCATTCCCCCAAGGAGGGGGGGGGCGTATGATTTCTCACTTTCTGTCTCTGTGACGAGCGCATGCACCCTGTAGAAAAATCTCTCTCTAAAAAAAATAAATAAATAAGCTGAGCTTAACTAACAAGAAAGAATCACTAATACCTAGATATTTGTTACCGGTGTTACTATAGGCTCCTAGAGCCTATAAAGTAGGCTCTGTACAAAATATTTTTAAAAGCACCACTTCCAATAGGCAGACACAGCCCTAAGGTTTGGCCTGAGCCTGGTGAACAGAGCCCAAGCTAGATATCAGATCCTATATGTCCCATTAAATGGGTGCTTTTGTGTAATGAACTACCCATGCAATCACATACAGAGAAGTAAAATCAGACTTGTTTGAAAAGGCCATTGCAACAACAATGTAGAAAGTGTGTGAGGGCCACCCAGGTAGTGTAGTGGTAAATGTGGCTGAATTCCACATAGCCAATAGGGTAATTTGAGTCCCAGACTTGAAGGCTTGAGAAACATACCAAGCGCATGTGTGTGCATGCTCAAAATCCAGAGAGGATAATGTAAGAGAAGGGACTGTGGTGTGGTCATTGCCCCAGGGAAGTCCTTTTACACTTTCTCCCCACCTTCTGTCTCTTTCTTTAGTTAGCACACACACCCTACAGCAATTGTTTTAGAGTATTTTTGGACTTAGGGCATGTGTGCTCACATAGAGACAGAGATAGAGACAGTGAAAGGGAAAATGGGAAATTATCCCCTAAAGCGGACGGCAATAGCACTATCCCTTCTTCTCCATTCTCCTCCCAGGATCTTAGGCATGCATACATGCACGCCCAGTGTGAGTTTCAAGACACTGGGTCAGGGACTCTAACCACAGTCTGCCATGTGGGAGTCCAGCAACATAATCACTATGTCATCTGCTGGTCCCTATAACAAATTTTTTTATAAGACAAGAAAGTGAATGAAAAAAATATGAGTACATTCAAACCAAACAGATCTTCTTAGTAACTCCACTTTACTAAACACAATTCCAAGGCCAAGAGGGTCAGAGCTGGAATTAGAACCAAGCATTCTGATTCCAGAACCCAAATTTTTGTTTCACTTGTTATAGGATAAATATTTCATTTTGTGATGGACCAATTGGGAAAATTTCCTCTACTCTCAACATCAGGAATACTTAGCCCTTTCCTAAACAGCTAACTTGTTTACACCTTATGCCAACTTGCTTTCAAATCTGTATAGGGTTTTGTGGCATGCATTTAGTGAATTATGTTCATTCTTTTTCCATGTTTTGTATTTTCTCATTTATTTTATTTTCATTTATTTTTTCTTGGTATAACGTATGCCATACCATACTATAGTTTAAATCCTAGGAGGTTCCATAGTGCCTGTTTTATTCCTTAATCACATATTCAGGTGCCCATTTAAGATGCTTCTAGGTTTTAAGGATGATGTCAAAAGTAAAATAAGAGTCCCATATTTCATGCCAGTGACCAAGATAATAACCACTTGAGTGTACCTGATAAAATTTTCTAGCTGTCTTAGGACCAGTAGATGATGTAATGGTTATGTTGCTGGATTCCTACATAGTCAACTGTGATTCAAGCCCCAGACCAGAGGCTTTAATCTCAAGCAAGGCGCATATGCATGCATGCCCAAGATCCTGAGAGGAGAGTGGAGGAGAAGGGATTGCATGTGGCCATGACTCCTAGGGGGTGATTTTTCACTTTCTGTCTCTCTGTCTCTCTGTCTCTCCAGCAAGCTCACATGCCCTATAGCAAAAATCTCTCTACAAAAAAAAAAAAAAAAAAAAGAAAAGAAAAAAAGAAATTGCTAGCAGTCCTAATTCAGTAGGTCTCAACTGAGGATTCTTATGCAGAAAGTCCACTGATGACAATTTAAGAGTCCCTATCCTATATTATCTTCTACTTTCTTTGCCATGTCCCATATTAAAAAAAAAAAAAGATAACATCTTCAATTTGAGCTATTCATTTATTAAACAATTTTACAGTGAGTATCTGCTATATTTCATTCACTCTTCTAAGCAAGTCAGAGAAATAAAGACCAAATTTTCCATTTAGGATTTTATCAGCCTCTCAGCAGACTAAGAAATATAGTATACAAATAAGAATTAAAAAGTTCATTAAGAAATGCCACTTAATTGAACCAGCCCCACAGCTCAGTAGTTAAGAGGGCTGGACCCTATGTGGCCAACCATGCTTTGAATCCAGGCCCCAGCATCTTGAAAAATAAGCCGGATCTGTGTGTACGCATGCCCAAAATCCTGATGAGAAGGAGGAGGGTTAGTAGCATGACTAAACTACATGGGGGGGGGGGGGGGGTTTCTCTTTTCTTGTGCTCTCTTTCACTCTGGTGACTACAAATGTCCTCTGGTATTAAAGAGAGAGAGAGAGAGAAATGCCATTTTGTTGAGCACATTCTATTAAAGTGTACTGGGTGTAATTCTCACAAAGACTTTAAAAAACAAGCCTTAAATAAAATGCCATTTTACAAATAAAGAATCTAAAGATCAGATCAATTAAGAAACCCAAGATTATACATCTGGACAATGGCACTTAAAACCACCTGGAAAGAAATCTTTGTCTGACCTAAGCATTTAGCATAGTAAGTGACACATTGAAGCAATACGGTGAACATGTTTTGAAGGAAGAAATAAGTAAAATAGTAAAGCTTGCATTTCAAACCAGATTTTTCTGACTTCAATATTTTGCTATCTTCATTATTAAATGGTACTGCATTAGGAAAAAAAATAGTACATGCTACTTTAAAGAAGGAGTATGAGGACCAGCAGTTAGCATAATAGCTATGTCGCTGACTCCCATGTAGTCGAACACGGTTCGAGTCCCAGACCCAGTGACTTAAACTCACGCAGGGCGCGTGTGCATGTGTGCCCAAGATCCCTAGAGGAGAATGGAGAAGTGATTGCAGCATGGCCATCCCCTCTGGGGGGTGATTTCTCGCTTTCTATCTCTCTGTCTGTCTGGCGAGCGCACGCGCCCTATAGCAAAAACCTCTCAAAGAAAAAAAAAAATAGGAGTATGAATAAATAGCATAGTTAACAATAAGTCTGTTTTCCTAATTCCCAGAACCAAGAATGCTTCAATGACTAATACTGGAATGATATAATGTTTTTTATTTCTAGAAAGTATTTTTTAATAATCTTTTCCTCTTATTCCTGAAAATAAAGCACTAGTTTTAGTAAACTCATAACACAACCAGAAGAATAGAGGAGGAAATTATGAAACTATAGGGCAAATATAGGGGTTGTCGGAAAGTCTTGTGTATTTTTCTATGTAAAAATGCATCCTGACTTTTCCAACAACCTAATACATAAATACATAGAATTAACAATTTACAATTGTTCAGTCTGCCATTAACTTATTTTCTTTTTTTTTTTTGGGGGGGGGGGGGGCAAGGTTTTGCTATAGGGTGCGTATGCTCACCAGAAAGACAAAAACAGAGAGACAGAAAGCAAGAAATCACCCCGCAGGGGGATGGCCACACCGCAATCCCTTCTCTTCCATTCTCCTCTCGGGATCTTGGGCATGCACGCACACATGCCCGGCATGAGTTTAAGTCACCAGGTCCAGGACTTGAACCGCAGTCGACTACATGGGAGTCCAGCAACATAGCCATTACGCTAACTGCTGGTCCCCATTAATTTATTTTCTCTAATGTAATATTGAGATCATTCCTCTAAATATAGCTGAAAATATATTTGCAGTTACTGAGAACATTTATAATGCCCTTATGTTGTTTATAGCAATATTTGGAGATGAAGTCATTGCTAATCCTTAATTTCTTCTTATTTTCAGGTACGATTGCCATTTATATTTGGAACAATAGCTATATCCTTGTTTCTGATTTTCACACCAATGATTCGATTCTCTAAAATAGAGCATATCTTTCAGTTTGTCTTTATTTTCAGTGGACTTTTGTGTTACTGGCTCCATGTCCAATTTACCAAGCATTCTGTGCATTTTGACAAAATCACTTGTTATTTACAATTACTGTTTAGTGTTTCACCATCTGAAAACTCTGATGAATGTATTTCAACAGAGAAAAATGACCCTAAAAAAACCTACTTATAAACAAAAAACATGAAAATGTACATTTTCTTTTTTAAAAACTCTTTTTAAAAAAATTTTTGCAAGAGGTGTGTGTGCTACCAGAGAGACAGAAAAACACCTCCATATGAGTTATTATAACAGGAAAAAGACCACAATTTTTTAACCGTGTTTTTCTTTATTCCTCTTTCTTATATTTTAAAGGATAACTGGGCTTGTAGGTTCTGTAACTAAAGTAATCTGTAAGTACTGTAACATATAAGGTCATAAATAAGCCTGTTTGCTTAGAAGAGGAAACTTAAGCCACTTGTTCTAGACCATGGTCTCAAGAATGCAACAGGACCCAAGTTCTAGGCAAGAAATCTTAAGAGATAGGTATGTTTGCTCAAGAGACACAATGTAACAGGTTAAATTAGAAAAATTGCAATAATGTTATGTTTAACATAATAGTTATTTACAGATATTCAGATTGTTTTGTTAAATAGTATAACTTAAAGAAAATATGTTGCAGTTTCCCTTAATCTATCAATGTATGCCACAAGTCTGAGTTAACAGATTCAATGTCAACATAAGAAAAGAAACTGGGTCATAAATGTCATGTGAAAGAAAAAGGTTCACAGAACAATTTTGGGAAAATCATGAGAGTAAGAGTAGCATTGAATTCAAACTAAATTTATGTTATAAATAACAATGGATAAACAAGAGGTGTAAAATATATAACGTGCTGGGAATCTCTGTTCTGGGAGTTGGTTGTGAGCTTGTTAGTTCTCAGCCACTCCCTGTACTTGAACATAGCTAAATAAACTGTTTCTCCCTCTTTGTTTCGCCTCTTGATTGTGCACAGAAACAGCTTCTATATTTTAACTGGCAACCGTATGGTCATGCTACAATCCCTCCTCTTCCATTTTCCTTACTGGTGGGATTTGGGACATGCATGCACACACACCCAGTGTGTTTTTCAAGTTGCAGAGTCATGAACCATGCAGTTGGTCATGTGGGATCTGGCTCCCTTCATCACCAGGCCATGGACCAACACTAAAACAAAAATTTTCTAAATGAATTAATATTTTTTTAAAGATAGTCTTTATTTTAAAATGAATATATTCATAAACACAAAGTGTCTCATTGCCCTCCCACTCCCCACCTATGTAGAACAAATCTACCACCCAAACTATGTATATTGAATGATACATAATACCCAATCTCTATAATTCAAGTCTATTTCTTGTAATTGGAGCCTGAGATCAAATTGTTTCTCACCTCTTTCTGTCACGTTGAAAATTCTAAAAGCGGGACCAGCAGTTAGCGTAATGGCTACATCGCTGGACTCCCACGTAGTCGACCGCGGTTCGAGTCCCGGACCTGGTGGCTTCAAACTCACGCCGGGCACATGTGCGTGTGTGCCCAAGATCCCAAGAGGAGAATGGAGGAGAAGGGATTGCGGTGTGGCCATCCCCCCTGGGGGGGGATTTCTTGCTTTCTGTCTCTCTGTCTCTCTCTGCCTGTCTGGCGAGCGCACGTGTCCTATAGCAAAAGCCTCTAAAAAAAATTATTAAAAAAAAAGAAAATTCTAAAAGCATACACACATACATACTCATATGCACTCCCATATTAATTAAAGAACGTATGCCTTATCACTTAATCACTGCCTATTTCTTAAGGTTTTTTCGTAGGGCACGTATAGAACAGAAAGCGAGAAATCTGTAATTTATTTTCTCGGGACTATTTTGTAAGCATTACTAAATATGTATAAATTGATATAAAAATTGCTTTTACATTACTACATGCCAATTTAAACTTTATAGAAATATCAATTTTTAAAATATAATTTACTTTCAAGCATTTGTGTTTAGCCTTTATTAAATAAGGTAGACTAAATAATGGCCATCAATGATATGTCCACATGGTAATCCCTGGAACCTGTAAATACTACTTATAGAGAAATGGTGCCTGTGCAGATATATATTAAGGTAAAGATCTTGAGATGGGGGACATTCTACTGGATTACCTGAGTAGGCTCCAAATGCAACACAGGGGTCATAACTGAGATGCAGAGGAAGACTTGACACAGACAAGAGAGAAGGCAATGTGGCTGCGGAGGAAGGCGCTAGAAGGATGTGGCTATGAGCTAAGGAATGCTAACAGCCATCAGAAGTTGGAAGAATCAAGAAACAGACTCTCTCCTAGAGCTTCTAGAGGGAGAACAGACCTGCTAAATACCTTGATTTCTATACAGTGAAACTGATTTTGGACTCCGGCCTCTAGAGCTGTGTAAAAGTAAACTCTCCTTGTAAGCCAACCCATGTGTCTAATTTGTTACAACTGCCCCAGGAAACTAATACATAAAGCATTTGCCAACAAATATTCATGGGATGTCAGTGATCATATGAGAAACCTATAAAATGAGTTTTTAAATCTCACATACTTTACATGGACTTACATGGTCCAAATACACAGATAAATGTCTATTTCAAAATTGCTCACTATATTAATATTAAAAATATAGGTTTTCGAAGATATTCCCAACACTGCTATTTTCAAAACACTGTCAAAATATTTAGGCAAGTTGGGACCAGCAGTTAGTGTAATGGCTATGTTGCTGAACTCCCATATAGCTGACCATGGTTCGAGTCCGGACCCGGTGGCTTAAACTCACACCAGGCACATGTGCATGCATGCCCAAGATCCCGAGAGGAGAATGGAGGAGAAAGGACTGCGGCATGGCCATCCCCCCTGGGGGGGGGGGTGATTTCTCACTTTCAATCTCTCTGTCTCTCTCTGTCTTTCTGGAGAGCGCATGCACCTTATAGCAAAAACCTCTCCAATAATAATAATAATATTTAGGCAAGTTAGTCATCCTCCAGGTTGGACTTAAAACTTCTTACCTTATGATATTCATGCTCTTAGGCAGTCTTCTCCAACATTAAATCAGGGTGGGTCTTCAGTAATAAAACATGAAGAAATAATGTGCGACATCCAAGGCTAGATCATAAATGGCATTTCTGCATAGGTCTTGTTCTCTTGGAATGCTTTATCTGATTGAAGCCAAGGACCTTGTTGGGAGAATAATCAAACAGTCGTGTAGAGAAGACACAAGGACAAATCAACTTGCCAGATGACTGAGGAAGCTACCCCAGGACTAGACCCACTAACCCCAAACAAGCCTACAGATGACTGTAGTCCAGCCTAGACCTGACCATAACTTCATGAAAGACCCCATGTCAGGACTTCTCAATGAAGCTACTTTCTGAATTCCTAACCCACAGAAACCATGAGTGGTAACTATTTGCCACTTAGTTCTGGGTTGGCCAAAGATAATACACAGGAAGAACTTTGAATAGAAATTTAAACTTTGGGGGACCAACAGTTGGCATAATGGTTATGTTGCTGGACTCCCATGTAATCGACCATGGTTCGATTCCTGGACCCAGTGGCTTAAACTCATGCCAGGCATGTGTGCGCGCGTGCCCAAGATCCCGAGAGGAGAATGAAAGAGAAGGGATTGCAGCATGGTCATCCCCCCCCCCCCGGGGGTGATTTCTCACTTTCTGTCTCTCTTTCTCTCTGTCTTTCTGACGAGTTCACACACCCTATAGCAAAAAACTCTCCAAAAAATAAAAAATTAAAAAATAAAGGAAATTTGAACTTTGGTAAAACTAGAGATCTACAATAAAAGAAGAAAAGCCAATGAAGAGTAAGAATGACCCAGCACAGGACTCTAAGAATTGAAGTTGTAGAAAATACTACTGAAAAAATAAATTGACTCTATAGAGAAACTATAGCCCCAGTTTCCTCAGAAATAACAGAGAGGATCTGTTGACAACTGATTGAAAGCATGTATCAAGAGTAGACTCTCAATTCCATCCCTTGGTCTCATGCCCATCTCATATAACAGGACAGCCACATATTCCCTGAATGCAGTTCAGTCCAAAAATTATAAACTAGTAGATGAATAATCCAGATAACCATGGAAACTATACTTAGAAACCTCCTTGGATCATGAATTAGTGAATAGCCCCAGCAAAGTACTCCTTTGTACAAAACAGATGCAATCCCTCAGGTGATACTGTAAGAAGATTAATGAGAGTGAAGCTTTCCTCATGTGACCCTGTGGTTGGGGGAGTACTTATCTGCTACATTGTAACTCTTCTCTTCCATGCAAAACACTGTCACCACCATTACTTCTCCATCACCATTACCATCCATCACTCATCACCACCTGACATATTACCTGTGCTTACTGATCTCTCCCTCCATCAAGATACAAAAGTATTTTGTCTGTCTTGACTAGAATATAAAAAGTATTTGTCTGTTTTAGTCCTTCATATAGTAGAATAAAGGAAGTGCTAAGTGAATATTTTGCATCATAGAAGATTCAGGAGAGTTGAGGAGTGATCAAGGAAAAATATTTAATTATAAGGTGAGAATAGCATACATGAGCTTTATTTGAGTGATGCTTTGACTGGTTTGCATGTGAAAGAACTTCCTCACAGCATCAAACCACCCAGAGGCCATGGCTATGGCCAAGGCTTTTATCCAATAGAGAAGAGCAAGGGAACTCCAGGGGGAAAGGAGAGTCTGGGGCAAGAGGGTAGGGTACGTGTCTAGGTAATATCACTGAGCTTCACTGTGGTGAGTCTCTGGGTCAGGTAGCTTCCAAGTGCACCAATAACTTGGGGTCTTATCTCTAGTTGGCAGATGTGGATGTAGTTTTGTAGGATGTGTAAAACAGGCTGGTTCTAATAACTGTAAAAGTGCTTATTTAAGCTGTGTTTAAAACCATTGAATGTGGGGCCAGCAGATGACATAATGGTTACATCTCTGGACTCCCACATGATCAATGTGGTTAGAGTCCCAGATCTGGCAGCTTAAAACTCACACTGGGTACACGTGCATCTGGGCCCAAAATCCTGAGAGGAGAATGGAGGAGAAGGGATGGCATCATGGCCATTCCCCCCCACGGGGTGATTCTCACTTTCTGTCTCTCTCTGCTTTCCAGCAAGCTTGTGTACCCTATAGTCAAAAAATCTCTCTAAAAAGGAAAAAGAAAAAATTAAATGTGAAATTTTGAGTTTCATGCTGGCTTTTTTTTAATAAAAATAAGAGTGATTTTATTAATCACATATAATTTTAGGTATGTTAATATACATTATAATTTTAAGAATTAGAAATAAATGACTTTTTTAAAACCAAAAATAGTCTAAGTCATGACAGCATGTTCAATGAAAAAATTTTAAGCTCTTCATGGACATTATCTATTCATTTTTCAGATAATGAGGGTCACCAACCAAGTTTTACACTGGGAAACAATAGTTACCACTATACACAAGTTTTGTCATGTAGAAGTAAGACAGTCTGTGTTCTTTTCCAGCATATATTCTTCTTGTCATAAAGATATATTGTCCAAATAATCTTCCTATAATGTACAAAATTTAACTTTTATCTACAAGAGTTTTTGCCTCAATTGACTTTCATTTTGGAAAGCTATAAAAGCATGACAGCAGCATGATGCTATCTGCACTTTGTATTGGGGGGTTTTCATTTTTGCCTAAACCCCTGACTAATAATTAAATCACTCGCACAATACATTCATGTATGAAAGTCTTTCCATGTACACATTTAACACAAAGATAGAAAATGCCCACCTTTGTTAGTGTGAGCAATATTTGGCAGATTACAGAAATAAAACACTGCAGTAGGAAAAAGGAAGCTTTAGTGTTTTGTAGCTGAAGAGACTGATGAATGTCATTCAAAGTTCTCTCCTTCAACCACATCTTTCAAGGTGAGTACTTGCAAAGAACCTTGCTTTTGTTTCCTTTTTAACTAGGTCATCAATTGCTCTGAAGCAGCCTGGATCAATGAGACACACAATTTCTAACTGTTGACTGTAGTCTTCACTCTCTAAAAACTTGGTCAGTGGCTTGAGTTTTTCTTTCAGTTTTTTTCCCTTCATTCACTGGAAGAATGAACCCAAGTCTCATGGGAGCTGTTCTATCTTCATTTTCTCCTTTAACTGTTTTTTTTTTTTTTTTTAAGAATTATTTTTTTAACTTTATTTATTTGTTTACTTATTTATTTTAATTTGATCAGAGAGGGGCAGAAAAGAGAGAGAGAGGGAAAGTGAGTAAGCAAGCTGCCAGGTCCGAGACTCCAACCGCAGTCGGCCATGTGGAAGTCCAACACCCTTAACCACCACAACACCTGCTGGCCTCTCTACTTTAACTGTTTTATCACTTCCAAAGCCTTTTGTTTTGTACTCTTGTTGGTTTGACTGAATAATGGATGTCCTTTATGGCTCTTTCAATAAGGACAACAGTGTTTGGTCTCCTTGTTTCAGGTTCACATACTTGTCTGCTACAATAGTTGCAATGTTCCTAAACATCTGCTCCAGCTGTGTGTGCCTTTCTTTATCAGATGAACCTCTCCTTTAGTCAAAATCTGTTTACAGATTTCAATTTGATCATCTGTTCCAAACACATTGACCAGACCTTCCTTCTTTGCAACCTGACCTTTGGAAACATTTGCAAACAGAGTGTGTCTGCAGGACTTCACCAAGGTCTTTTTCTCTTTGTACAGTGAGTTTCTGACAATCAGTATTTGAACAGGCCCAGAGACTGCATCAGACTTTATTCTCTAATAATACAATAGCACACCACCCTCACCCACCACTCATGTTAACTGACTTTTGAGCTAACCACACCACCTGCTGGCCCCTAAGCTTTCCTTTTTTCTTGAGATGTTTCCTGAGTCTGACTCCAGACTGTGACAAAATTCTTGCTCATTCAAATCCAAAGTCTACGTTCTTCCCATTAAACTACAATTTCTTTTCTTGATATCCATCCATAAAGTATTATTTTAGAGTTAAATGATAACAGTGTAACATTTCCAAAGAAGTCTTCTCTTTCCAAAACTTTTGAAATCCTACTTTCTTAATTAGCTATAACTAACTTGTTTGGGAGCATACATGATTTTTTAAAAATAATTAACATGTGGGAACCAGCAGTTAGCGTAATGGCTATGTCGCTGGATTCCCACATAGCTGACCGCGGTTCGCGTCCCGGACCCGGTGACTTAAAACTCACGCCAGGCGCGTGTGTGTGAGTGCCCAAGATCCCGAGAGGAGAATGGAGGAGAAGGGACTGCGGCATGACCATCCCCCCTGGGGGGTGATTTCTTGCTTTCTGTCCCTATGTCTCTCTCTGTCTGTCTGGCGAGTGCACGCGCCCTATAGCAAAAATCTCTCCCCCCCCCCCCAAAAAAAAATTAACATGTCACACATCTTAATTTTAGTCTTAAAAGAACTCACAAGATCTTAGAGAACTTAACAAGTTAATCATTTTTGAGAACTAACATAAGCTTAATCATTTTTATAAAAAAAAGTGTAAGAATGAGATGGCTAAAAACAACATCACTGTTTGGGGAGAGTTAAAGAAATATTGGCAGAAATTGTAAAAATGAGCATTTTGTGTGACATTTCAAAATTACCTTTCAGGATTTAAAAACTAGAAAAGGGCAAAAACATTCAACTCTTGAGAGCAATTAGATTCTTCAGTGGAAACATTCTCTGGTTGAGTATCGTAATGACAGGAATTTTCGTGTCTTCTAAAGTGGTCTTAAAACACTCCTTACTGGACCAGTAGTTGGTGTAGTGGTGAAGGTGCTGGACTCCCACACGGCCAAAGGTAGAGTCCCAGAGCTGATGATTTGCTTCCTCACCTTCCCTCTCTTTCTCTCTGATGAGCACACATGCCCTATAGCAAACTAAAAAAAAATAATTAATAAATAAAAATACTCCTCACGGAACAGACCTGTCTCCCTAGGTATGTGGGCTGCTGGTGTCTTGTCGAGTATTATCAATGCTCTCTCTATCATGTGGAACTGTGGGCACCCTTCCTACTAGTAGTCCTCAAAGGTCTTTCCTCAAAAAATATCTTGGATCTTGCACTGCTTCCCTCAGTTTTTGGAGAATACTTAGTGCTTATTCCCTAGGAACTGCTGTCAAATCTTGTTGCTAAATAGTTCCATAATTCAACTTTTTAATGCTGGGTGCCCAATTTCAGAGCTATCAAAGTAATGTCTAGTTTTTGGCTATTATGTGGTTACTGGAAATTCTAAATTCTTGAGGGGTACTAAAGGGGCTTTCTCTCATTCTATCAATAGTTGATGAGGATGACAGTTCTTTGTTACATTTCTGAGTGGGACTGTGCTTTTGATTATCAGAGGGAAAAAAGGCAAATGTGCCTAGGTGTAAGACTGCTTTTGAGGCTGAACTTCCTAGATGCCTCACAGAAACATCAGACTTCAGGAGTCTTTTTTAAAGAACTAATATGCATATTCTGCCTGAGCAATTCTGATTAGGATAGCAAGTAAATCTAAGTAAAATGGTGTAGTCACCACAGAAAAAAGTATAAAGGCTTCTTAAAAAATTAAAAATAGAGGACCTGCAGATGGCATAGTGGTTACGTCGCTGGACTCCCACATAGCTGACTGTGGTTCAAGTCCTGGACTTAGTGGCTTGAAAATCAACTGGGTGTGTGCTCATGCACACCCAAAATCCCGAGGAAAATGGAGGAGAAGGGGCTGGAGTATGGCCAAGCCCCTGGAGGTGATTTCTCATCTTCTCTCTCTTTCTCTCTCTCTCTCTGGTGATTGCACACACTCTAAGGTACAGACCTCTTAAAAAAAAAAAAAAAAAAAAAAAAAAAAAAAAAAAAAAAAAAAAAAAAACCTAAAAAATAGAACTACTATATAATCCAGCAATCCCACTTCAATTCCAAAGAAATTTCAATCAAGATATAAGTTATTTGGCATTTCTTCTTAAGCCGGGAAGGACATTGGTGTTGAGGCACAGTAACTGCCATGGCTTCCAGTGCTTTGGTGACAACCCAGATGCATGGCCTTCTGGCCAAGTGTCTGCAATTTCATACTGTTGGAGCATTCACTGTATCCCTGAGTGTTGCAGCTTCCTGTAAGTTTGCTGTGGCTGAACCAAGAAAGAGGCATATGCAGATTTCTACAGAAATTATGATTCCATGAAAGATTTTGAAGATATGAGGAAGGCTGTTATCTTTCAGAGTACAAAGTGATTTGGGGATGTAAAGAATGTCATTGGATTGGTGTCATGTTCCTGAACTATGAAACATGAATACATGGGCTAAAGAATATTTTCTCTTGATAAATAAATATTGTGGACAGTAAAAAATATAATATAAATATATATATAACACATATATATATGTGATATATGTGTATATCTTATATCTTATTATATATATATTTAAACATATATATATATATTTATTTGTATATTTAAATATATATTATTATATATATATTTAATATATATATATATTATGTGTATATATATATGATATGATATTTGGGAACCAAAAGATGGCATAATGGTTATGTGAACTCCTCACGTAGTTGACTGCGGTTCAAGTCCTAGACCTGGTGGCTAAAACTCACATTGGGTGCATGTGCATGCGTGGCCAAATTCCCAAGAGGAGAATGGAAGAAAAGGGATTGTGGTATGGCTATCCCCCCTGGGGATATTTCTTGCTTTCTGTCTCTCTGGTGAGTGCATGTGCCCTATAGCAAAAATATCTTTAAAAAAAAAAAAGATATCAGATATTTGCATGCTCTTCTTTATTTTAGTATTCATAATTACCAAGAGATGGCTAAAAACGAATGCCCATCAACAGATTAATTGGGTAAAGAAGATGTGGTAAATAGGAAACTTCAACAAAAAAATGGAAAAATGGAATTATAGTCCAGTATAAGTAAAGGGGAAAAAACGAAATTCATGCATGGTTTTTAAATAATATGTATTTTTCATAAACTTCTTGAAGACATCTCTCATACATAAAACAAAACATTGGCCCGAAAAAGAACCAAATATATGCTACTACTTGGATGGACCTGATGGTCAGAATGCCAAGTGACGTAAACAAGGTACAGAAGGACAGATCTTGCATGATTCCACGTATATGAGCTATCTAGGTAGTCAAACTAATAGAAGCAGATAGTAGAACAGTGGTTGAAAGAAGCTGGAGAGAAAGGGAAATGGTGAATTTTATTCAATAAGTAAAGTTTTAGTCTTGCAAGCTGAAAAAGTTCCAGAGCTATGCTGTACCATAATGTACATATAATTAATAATAGCATAGTGTACACTTAAAATTTAAGAGGGTATATTTCAAAACGTTTTTAAGCAACGTTTTGAAGGGAAAAAAAATCTGAAACATTTTGAAGGCACAGCATCTTATCACTACCAGAAAGAAAAAAAAGTCTATTTCATTTTTTTTTTGAAATCACATATGATCTACCTTGACCTATAGAATGCAGCTAAAAAAAAAAATTCCAACTTAGTTATTAATCACATATCTGTATAGCATGTTGTATTCTTCATGACATGTGCCTTATTCAAGTGATTTCTTTCTCACTTTTCTTCTCTGTCTCTGTCTCCCTCTCACTGGCAAGCATACATGCCCTATGGCAACAACAAAAAAATCTTTTAAAAAAATTACTTATTTCATGAGAGAGAGGCAAGGTCTCACAATATGGTAATCCTCCCCTCAGCCTCCCAGCTAGCCAAAGGTGCGTATGGGCACCTGGTGGGTTCAGATATACCTGGGATCTGAACCTGGGCTTTCCAGGATAGTTCAGCACTCTATTGCTTGTAGTACTATGACTGGGCTCCTCAAAAATATTAATAAGAAGCTTCAACTGAGTCTAAACGGGTATTGTCTTATTTACTCAGGTGGCTCTTACTATAGTGAACATTTGGTACCAGTTCCAAAGAGATGTCGTAGGTTCAACCAGGGAGGTGTTCCAGAAAATAAGAAAAGTTGGGCCTTTATGCAATTCCTAAACAGAAGCCACTGAAACCACTCCCAGCACTCTTCTTGACCTGGCATGCCTACTTAGTCATCGACCACTGCCTTTTAGAAAACTTACCCACTCAACAACTGGCCTAGGCGTCCCCGTGCTATTCCTAGCCCTCCTCAGGCTTTCAGGACCGTGAATGGCCCCGTCTTACGCCGCGTTGCGCAGGGAAGCACCTGACACACTTAGGTATTCCCCCAAATATTTAACGAATCGACAGGTGGTGCAATGGCTAGTAGGGCAAAACCGGATAAATATCTAAGATTACACAAAGGTATGCTCTGAAACTGCCTTCAAAAACCACTCCGCTCTAACGCAAAAATGCCACCATCACAACACAGAACAGCGTTCCTAAGCCCACACACACGGAAGAGTTTTGCTTTACGGCAATCCCCCCAGAGTCGGGCCGTAGGTGCCGTAAACGAGAAAGTGGAGACCAGGCTTTGCGGCCGCGCCGGGCGGGAAAGTGCCCGGCTGTCGGTTGGAGGAGGGGCGCTCGCCCCGCCCCCTCAGGCTGCGCTCCCACGTTCCCGGGAGGCGTGTCCTAGGCCCTCGGACCCAGCGCTGGCCGCCAGTTAAGATCCCGCTCCCCGTCGCGGGTGCCATGGAGGCGGCGGGGGAGGAAGAAGTCGGAAATGAGGATGGCGACAGCAGCTGCGGAGATATGTGCTTCATGGACAAGGGCCTTCGCAGGTGAGGGCTGTCCGCCACCGGGAGCTGCCGGCGGTCCCCTGGGCGCGGGCGGCTTCAGCCAAGCGGAGACGAGGAGCTGCGTTCCCAAGACCCATACGGGCGGGCTGTGACTTCTGAGCACTCTACTTCGCCAGGATGGCCCTCCCTAAAGGCCGGCTAGAACGAGCCCTCACTCTTTCCCACACTTGACATCTGCCCAGCTCTGCACTGCTCTGCCCACCCTGGAAGTCGTCGGCGAGCTGGTTCTCCACCAACCTCTTGACCACTCTTCGTTTCTTCTGTCCGTTCTCCTTTATTGTTGGTTATTCCCTGCTTGCCATTTAATGGTTGATCTTCCTGTGCTCTCTCTAGTTTCTTTACTTCTCTTACCAAAGAGTAAGATCGTCCACGATCGTCTCTGGCTGCTGTAGAAGGAGCGTTCCTGCTCCTCACTGTCTTTGTCCCAGCTCTCTTACCCCATTCTAACTTTTCCTTTACCGAGCACTGCAATACATAGATATGCATATGCATATATGCCTTTTGAAAGCACTAAACATATATCTTGCATCCTTTTCCTCGCTTATGCAAGACTAGTCAAGACTAGTGCTTGGCATGTGAGACTCGGTTCTGCATTCCTGATGGGTCCCTGCCTAGCTTTTTAGCCTCAGTGCTTAACCCTTTTCCAGTTAACACTTTGTAGCTGCCAAGCTGAACTGCAGGCACTTCCATAGTAGGTTTCTCTGTGCCTTTCCTTATGCTGTTTCTTGATAGAGTGTCCTCGTCTAGGTGAACCTTGCTACTTACTGATAACTCAGCATCTCGTTCTGGATTCGATCTAAAATTTGCCAGATAATTCCAGGAAGATGTTTTGCAAAAGAATATTTACATTAGGGACCCGCAGATGGCATAATAGTTACCTCACTGGATTCCCACATAGTCTACCACTGTTGAAGGCCCAGACCTGGAGGCTTAAACGCACTCTGGGTGCATGCACATGGATGCCCAAAATCCTAAGAAGAATATTTACATTTGTACAGGGGTTCCTGAAGACGTTCGTGGAAAATTAATATTACAAAAAAATTGTTCTTGGGACCAGCAGTTAGCGTAATGGCTATGTCGCTGGACTCCCACGTAGTCGACCGCAGTTCGAGTCCCGGACCTGGCGGCTTAAACTCACGCCGGGCGCGTGTGCGTGCATGCCCAAGATCCCGACAGGAGAATGGAGAAGGGATTGCGGCGTGGCCATC
The DNA here is from genome assembly GCA_026018925.1 of Tupaia tana. Lineage (NCBI taxonomy): Eukaryota > Metazoa > Chordata > Mammalia > Scandentia > Tupaiidae > Tupaia > Tupaia tana. The sequence goes on from JAKSZU010000008.1 coordinate 40,409,664, forward strand.
CCCTCTGGGGGGTGATTTCTCGCTTTCTATCTCTCTGTCTCTCTCTGTCTGCTGGTGAGCGCACGCGCCCTATAGCAAAAACCTCTCCAAAAAAGGAAAAAAAAAAATTGTTCTTGAATTTCAAAAATTATTTTATACCAAAATATCTTACTTTATTCTATTTTCCTACAAGCTTTTGGAAGTTTCTTGTTTGATAATATATAAATAATATTTATTGAATGCCGTCTATGTGTGCATGTTATATATGTTATCACTAATCTTAGGAAATGGTGTTTCTCATTTTACAAGCTGAACCTGAGACTCAGAGAATCTAAATTATTGGCCCAACCTTATGCTGAGGAACAATTAAGTATGGATTCAAACCAATTTCTGTATAATTTTAATATCAGATCTTCCTACTGTTTTTTTTTTGTGTGTGTGTGTTGGCTACACAATGTTAATTTTAGAAACAAATATGGCAGAACATAAATGGCTATCAATAGGAGCATGTGTTGATAGCATAAGGTATAACACTAAATAAGAACTCAGTACATGACAGAAGCCAAATAATTGGAAAATTCTTCAAACTGTCGTATTTATAGGCAGCTAGTTTGGAATTTGCAGATATTTCCCTCTTGCCAAAGTGAGGCTTTCTACAACTTTTTGGGAGCTGCTGCAGAACCTGCAACAGTTAGATGCATTTGACATTTTGTGTTCCTTCCATCCTGCAACTAAGCACACTGTAGTGTGTGGTCCTGGAAGTATTATTTTCAGGAGAGCTTCCTTATGAATAGTAATTGGAGGAGTGAAGAGATGAGTTCTATGTATTTAGGAGAGGTGCATTCTAACTTTCGACAAGGAAACAGTAGGACTTTTTGGCTAGATATAGCAGTAACTAGTGGTTTCTTTGAAAATATACTACACTCTGGATTGAATAGCCATTGTACACAGTGAGGAAAATAATCCAGCATGAGATCTGGATTTGTATCTGGGTGCTGTTAACATAGTAACTGCAAGAAAATAGGCAAGTTACTTAATTTTCATTAACTTTAGTGTCATTTATGTTGACTATTGCTTAGAGCTCTTGGGAGAATTAAGCAAGCTAAAAAGGTTAAGTCATATGTTCTAGGAATAGCGAAAAGTGCAAGGATGCATATTTAAACCTGAAGTATTAGGATCCCGTGCCTTTACAGTTATTGGGTACGCAGTACTGCCTTCACTGTGTGCTGATGGCTTCATATGAACAAAGCAGCCAGAAATGCCGAGATTCCCTTGCCTCCCTTTTGGTGGTTTCTTGTTTTTGTAAATGGTCTGAAATACTGCTTTGTATGGTAAAAAGCACTGTCTTTTATAAGACATTTCAAAGCCCACCACAAAAAGGAAGTATTTAATTGTAGAATTAATAGAACGATATATGAATATTTGTTCTGTTTGCCATTTGGTTATTTTTACTTATTTGGTTATGTTTTTTACATCAATTTTTTACTTTTTTAAATATTTTTCTTTCTTTCATAGCATCTCTGAGTTATCTCTAGATTCAACCCTTCATACCATCAATCTTCATTGCAATAACATCTCCAAGATCAAAGCTATTGATCATATTTGGAATTTACGACACTTAGATCTATCTTCTAATCAAATAAGTCAAATCGAAGGGCTAAGCACCCTGACAAAATTATGCACTTTAAATCTGTCCTGCAACTTGATCACAAGAGTAGAAGGTTTGTAAATGATTTTTGTTTTAATACTTTGCATAAAGAACATGATTTAAGTGCCATTTTTCTTCTCAAAAGAATGGAATAAATATATCAAACTTTTGAAAACTGATCCTAAAACTTTGTTACACAAAACGTTTTCTTCAAAAAGTTATCTCTTTTTACCACCAGATTATCAGTAAAATCGATACCAGTTTTATTAGACTGGATTTGCTCCCAGCAGTCCGAAATCACACTATAGTGCTATATCTCTCTAATTGATTCCTTCTTTTAAATCCTATAAAAGCTTTGTTTTATTTCATTTCATTTCACTTTATTTTATTTTAGGACTCGAAGCACTAATTAATCTGACTCGATTAAATTTATCTTATAACCACATAAATGATCTTAGTGGTAAGTAGATATTGATTATATTTTCTGTAATGGTGAATGTCTGTCACATATGATGAGCTAGACTTAGCTCAGCATGTTGAAAAATTCTGAATAATAATCCATTCTATTAAGCAGAGATCTCATTTTGAAAGTACTTGATTCATAATTCTCTTGTTGCTGCAAAAGCCACAGCTGAGTTAAAAATAAGAATAAGAACTAGGGTGATTTGTAGCAGAAAAAGAGTTTGATGAGAAAGATTTAGATTACAGGAATAATCTTTTATTATTATTATTATTATTTTTTAATATTGAGGTATTATCTTTTAATGTTAGGTAGTTAATCAACACAGTATTATATCATGAAATAGTTCCAGTAGAACTTGCTACAGTTCTACCGAAATACTCTAATGTGCTGTGTGATATGCAACCAATGGCCAGATGTAGCTATGAAAACCTTGAAATGTGCTCTTCAGGACCGAATTTGTCATTTTATTTCATTTTAATTCAGTTTTAAGTTTTAATTTGAATATTAAAAGCCATATGTAATGTTGTCTACCATGTCGAATGGTGTACATGAGCAACATTCTAAAGCCTTTTGCAAATTAAGAAACAAATAAAAGCATATCTAGTAGAAAAAATTTAAATTTTTACCTTTTTTTTTTTTTCCGTAGAGTTCATGTGCCTGAGAGAGATGGGAAAAGTAAGAAATCACCCCCTAAGTGGGATAGCCACACTTCAGTTTCTTCTCCTCTATTCTCCTCTTGGGCACACACGCACAAATGCCTGGCACAGTTTTTCAAGCCATCAGGTCCAGGATTGGAATCATGCAGTTTGCTATGAGGATACAGCTGTCCCAACCCACTATATGACCTGGCAGGCCCAAATAGCTAAAGTATCTTTAAAAAAAAAAAAAAAAAAAAATTATTTAACTTTATTTATTTATTTATTTTTTTTAATTTGGCCAATGTGGGACAGAGTGAGAGAGGTAGAGGGAAAGTGAGAAAGCAAGCTGCCAAGTCCAGGATTTGAACACCAGTTGACCATGTGAGGGTCCAGCGCCCCCAACCACCATACTACATGCTACCTGCTGGCCCCTAGCTAAAGTATCTTAACTGATAAAATGCTGATGTGGTTATAGAGCAACTAAAGCTTACTTACATTTGCTAGTGGAATTTAAAATCATACAACCACTGAAGCAGAGTTTGATACTTTCTTATGAAGGTAAATATAAATTTACATATAATTATGCAATTCTGCTCCTAGGTATTTGCCCTAGAAAAAGTAAAACATGGGACTGGCAGGTGAAGCAGTGGTTAAGGGCGCTGGACTCCCACATGGCCGACCACTGTTCAAGTCCCGGACCTGGTGGCTTGCTTTCTTACTTTCCCTCTTTTTCTCTCTCACTCTGTTTCTCTGGTCAAATTAAAAAGTACGTAAATAAAAATAAATAAAGTTAAGTAAAATAATTCTTTATCAAAAACTTTTTTTAAAAAAGAAAAAGTAAGGGACCAGCAGTTAGCGTAATGGCTATGTCGCTGGACTCCCATGTAGTGGACCATGGTTCGAGACCCGGACCCGGTAGCTTAAACTCACGCCAGGCACGTGTGCGTGCGTGCCCAAGATCCCAAGAGGAGAATGGAGGTGAAGGGATTGCGGTGTGGCCATCCCCCCTGGGGGGTGACTTCTCGCTTTCTGTCTCTCTCTCTCTCTCTGTCTTTCTGGCGAGCGCACGCGCCCTATAGCAACAACCTCTCCAAAAAATAAATTAATTAATTAAAAAAAAGTAAAACACATGTCCATGCAAAGATCTGTACATAAATGTTCATATGATTACATTGCTTTTTATTTGGTCATGTTTGTATGATTATTCATAATCTCAAAAAATTTGAATCAACCCATATGTCCACCATCTGGCAAATGGATAAGCCAATTGTGATATATCCCTATAATAATACTTGGAAATAAAAATGAACAGTGACACATGCAGAAACACAAGTAAATCTGAAAAGAATTATACTTAGTGAGATGCTGAACACAAAAGGCAACACTGTAAGGTTCCATATGGTGTACAGGACATTCTGACAAAGACAAAGCTAAAGGGACAGAAATCAGACTCTTGGTTACTAGGAGCTGGAGATGGAGAGAGACAGTCACTTACATTGGAATCAGAAGGAAGCTTTTGAGGTTATCATGGTTTGATTTTGTTTTAAAGAGAACCAGAGCCCAGAAATTTCATAGAATCTGAGACCGCAAATAGAGGCTAAACCTGTGATTCTTCAAAATGACAGTGGACATTATTGGTTCTTCATTGAATGTAGGTTTGCACCGCAAGATCTTAACAATGTTGCTATTTTGCTTCTCAAAATATGACTCACATGACAATTATTTTAATTAACTATTGGAAAGACTATTGCTGTGGCAACAAAAGAATTCTTTTCCTATTGCAGGGTTGATGCCCCTTCATGGAATTAAGCATAAACTTAGGTATATTGACCTACATAGTAATTGTATAGATAGTATCCATCACTTACTTCAGTGTATGGTGGGATTGCACTTTCTGACTAATCTTATTTTGGAGAAAGATGGAGAGGATAATCCTATCTGTCATGTACCAGGTATGAACGATTTAATATTTTTGTAATGGCTAATGGTCAAAGCTCCTTTACTTCCTGAAATTGGTGGTTCTAACTTTTCACTTCAGCCTTAATTTTTGCATAATTTTTTTAAAAACATAATTACAATAAATTAGTTTATTAAGACAAACTAAATTGTGGTTAGAGAAGCACAGGATGAACAGGTCAGTAATTCTATTTAAGAAGTTTTAGATTTGATAAGTGAGTGCTTCAAAATTATACATTGAGATGTTGTCATAGTATAGTACTGTGCAGCCTTAAGAGAATAATACAGAATTTCTTCATCTGTCTCAGCTGCAGTGGCTCAGACAGTAGGACAGTGCTTTTGCCACATAGGAGGCCCAGGTTCAGATCTCGGGTTGACCTGAATACACTGGGCTCACTCGTGATCCTAGCCTCACTAGGAAAATTGTGGTGATTTAGCTGTCATCTGCATGGTGTTGATTTATGGACTTATGTTCATTTATGTTATTTATGTTTATACTAATAATATTTAAAACAGTTTAACTTTTTTCCCAGAATAAATTGCTGCTGGCTTCATGCATCTATAATGTAAATGAATTTTTTCAGAGATGATTTGAACTTTCTGACTTTAATCAGGAGGAGGACGTGGGAGGAGTGGAGAGAGTGTTTTGTTTCTTCAGTGATTACATCCTGGTGATGCTGAATACAAACCATTTACTACAAGTTTACTAGTTGCTTTCTAGAGCTGATTTTTTCATTCAGTTGATATATCTGATAGCTCTAGAAGTAAATTTTTTGCAGTATTTACATTTTTATTTTAAATTATTTGTTTCCAAGGGTACAGAGCAATTATTCTCCAGACATTGCCACAGCTTAGGATCTTAGACTGCAAGAACATATTTGGCGAACCAGTAAACTTGACAGAAATAAATTCATCACACCTACAATGCTTAGAAGGTCTTTTGGATAATTTAGCTTCTTCTGATTCTCCCCTCAATATAAGTGAGGATGAGGTATAGTACTGGTTTTTTATTTTCTCACGTAAAAGATAACTTTCACATTTTAATTAGTAAGCGAATGCAAATTAAAAGGTCTCTCTGTGTCACAGATCATTGATAGTATGCCAGTGGCAGCGCCGCCCATCAACGAGTTAGCCCCCTCGGAGCAGTTTGGGAGTCTGCCAGCAGATCACGATTTGACATCTTTTGTATCCGTGTGTCCAACTGAGCCAGTGAAAATTAATCATGAAGATGATATTCAGAATGAAATGAAACTTCAGAAACTAGATGATCAGATTTTACAGCTTCTCAGTGATGTAACTATTTTTCTTACTTTCTAAAGCAGTATGTGCTTAACTGAAGAAAAAATAGTCTAAAAAATGTAAAGCAAGGGGCCGGTAGGTGGTATGGTTGTTAAGGATTTTGGACTCCCACATGGCCAAACACAGTTCAAGTCCTGGACCTGACAGCTTGCTTTCTCACTCCCTCCCCCCCTCACTTTTTCCCTCTCTGGTCAAATTGAAAGAAAGAAAAAGAGAGAGAGAGAAAGAAGGGTGGGAGGGAGAGAGGAAAGGAAGGAAGGAAGAATATAAGCTGACCAGAAACAGTCTGTATTCCTACATCATGTGTGTGTTTTTCTTTACAGAAATGGGGGTTCAGTTGTAGTAGTGGTAGAAAATGGTAACATACATTTTTCTCTCATTTTTCCCTGTGGTCTTCCTTTACATCTTCCTTTTGTAGTTTCTTTGTCTTATTCTGTGATTTTTCACACTGCTTCCATCCCACCCACCTTTTATTTCATCTTTGAGCAAGCTAAGAACTCTCTGCATTCAGCATTTATTAACATAAAGAGTATGTGAGTTTTGGCCTCTACTGTCTCTTGGCTGTTTAGTGGTCAGAACCACTTATGGAACTTTTAGCCGAGCAGCAAGTTAATGGACATAGTTCCTGCTTCAGTTTCAGTTTCCATCTTTCCTGATCTGTTCATCCTTTTTCACCCTCATTATTAATTATCTGGTTTTTAAAATCAGTGTACTGTGTGAACTGTTTACGGTTACCATTATTTACTGTTACTTGCATCTCTGCAGTTCACCCCAGTGTGCCTGCTCTGATCCACAGTGATGGTGGTTTCCTTTGGCATCATGAATGCAATGGATTATTAGTTTGCCTTTTACCTAGGTGTTGGATAAAAAGATACTGGTACAGGTTGAATATTCTTTTTTTTTAAATTTTTTAATTTAACTTTATTTGCTCATTTCAGAGTGACAGAGAGAGAGAAAGAAAGAGAGAAAGCAAGCCACCAAGTCTGGGATTCAAACCACAGTCGGCCATGTGGGAGTCCAGTGCCCTTAACCACCACGCCACCTGCTGGCCCTCAGGTTGAATATTCTTAATCCAATATATAGAATGCTCCAAAACCAAAAACTTTTTGAGCACTAACATGATACCACAAGTAGAAAGTTGCACAGCCATTCTTATGTCACAGGTCACAGTCAAATCATGGCTATACAAAAATATTATGTAAGATTACCTAAAGGCAGTGTGTATAGGATCTATATGAATGTAAATCAATGCATGTTTAGATTTTGGTACCATCATCAAGAAACCTTTATTGAGTATACATAGTATTCCAAAATCCAAAATACTTCTGTTCCTAAGCATATTGGATAAGGGGTACTCAACCTGTGTAGGCCAGAGAAGCTATTAGTCAAATGTGAGTTTGACCTAGAAATTTGTAACTAAATTGTAATTCTCATTTTTTTTCTCCTCAAAATGGATATAGGGAAGAAGTGGAAAATGCTTATGGAGTGGCTGTAGTTCAGTGATTTTTAATCCTGAACTACTGTTAATAGTTAAATAAGACGTCTGTCTTTGCTGAGTGAGGATGAATAGGCTAATAAAGGTTCCATGTAGACGTCCGTAGAGTTTTCAGTTTGACTCACATAGGTAGATGTAACACCTGTGACAAGAATGCTGGCTTGCACATTCTTCAGCATCATTGGTACCGTGTGACTGACTGAACTTGTAGACTCCTCCATTTCTTCAGTTTCATCTTCCATCTTCTCTAATGACTCTCTCTTCTACCAATGTCGGAACTTAGATTTAAGCTAAATATCTTAAATTTGAAGTGAATTTTTAGCCTTATTTAGGCTTTTCTCATTTCATTCTCATGAGAACCCAATCGAGTAGGTAAATATATTATTGTCTTTGTTACATAGAAAAGAAACTTGGGAGTTTTAATCATTTATCTAAGCAGACTTATTATTAAAACAAAAGTGAACTTCAAGACCAGCAGTTAGCATAATGACTCTATCGTTGGACTCCCATGTAGTCGACTGCGGTTCAAGTCCCGGACCCGGTGGCTTAAATTCATGCCGGGTGTGTGTGCGTGCATGCCCAAGATCCTGAGAGAAGAATGGAGGAGAAGGGATTGCAGTATGGCCATCCCCCTGGAGGGTGATTTATCATTTTCTTTCTCTCTGTCTCTCTGTCTGTCTCTGTCTTTCTGGTGAGTGCATGTGCAAAGGAAAAAAAAAAAAGAATTGAACTTCACATCCAAATTTCCTAATACCCAATTGTTTTCTTTCGAGAAGTTTTTGCTATAGGGTACATGCACTCACCAGAAAGAGACAATGAGAAATCACCCCCCAGGGGGGATGGCCATGCAGCAATCCATTCTCCATTCTTCTCTCCGGATCTTTGGCATGCATGCACATGCGCCTGGTGTGAGTTTAAGCTACCAGGTCTAGAACTCAAACCATAGTCTAGTGGGAGTCCAACGACATAGCCATTACACCAACTGCTGGTCCCACCAATTGTTTTCTTTCTACTGTGTTTTGTTTTTTTTTCTTCTTCTTTTTTTTTTATATAGGGCACTTGCACTTGCTAGAAACACAGAGACAGAAAGTGAAAACTCATTCCCTGCGGGGGGATGGCCACACGTCAATCTCTTCTCCATTCTTCCCTTGAGATTTTGTGCATGCACGCATGCACGTGTGGCTAGCATGAGTTTTAAGGCGCTGACTCTGGGGCTTAAGCCGCGGTCAGCTAGGTGGTAGTCCAGTGACATAACCGTTATGCCATCTACTGGTCCCTCTGTCATGTTTTATATTACATGCTGCCATTCATATTACATACTATTAAAATGAGTTTATGTACACTGTCTTACATGGTGTAAAGAATAAACATTGGGAACTAGCAGTTAGCGTAATGGCTATGTCGCTGGACTCCCACGTAGTCGACCACGGTTCGCGTCCCAGACCTGGTGGCTTAAAACTCACGCCGGGCACGTGTGCGTGCGTGCCCAAGATCCCGAGAGGAGAATGGAGGAGAAGGGATTGCGGTATGACCATCCCCCCTGGGGGGTGATTTCTCGCTTTCTGTCTCTCTGTCTGTCTCTGTCTGTCTGGCGAGAGCACGCGCCCTATAGCAAAAACCTCTCCAAAAAAGAAAAGAATAAACATGCAATTTGAAGTTCAGTTGAACTGTGTATATAGTCAAATGATTTTATTTAAAAGTATCAATTTGTAAGAAAAGTCATTAGGTTACTGAAAATGGTTCTATACTGTAAGGACATTTATTTTTCTTAAACGTGGAACTTAAAATCGTAATTCTCTCATTGATTTAGAGAAATCTATCTCTGTAAATAGCTGTTTTACCTTTAATTTCAATTCTTCCTCATTTTATTGTAAACATTTTTATTCTTAGAGCAAATTCCAAAGAATTTCTTAGTGAACCAGTATATCCACCAATTAGATTCTACTATTAGTATTTTACTACCCTTATTTTGTCATATGTCTGTCCATCTAATTAGCTATAAAAATTTTCTTATGACACATCTTAAAGTCTTTAAAAATAAAAGACATTCCAGCTAAATTACACAAACTTTGCTGTTATTTTGCTTTCATTATTATTAAAGATATTTTCTAATTTCCCTTATTCCTTCATCCAGTGATATTAGAATTTCTTTTATTTTTAAATATTTGTGCTTGTGTAGATAATGCTATTTGTATTTAGTTTCTGAGATACTTCCATTTTGTTCAGAGAACATATTCTGAATAATATGTCTTTTTAAATTTGTTGAGATTTACTTTATAACTGAGCAAATTATCTCGTTGGGTGGGTGATTTTTGTGCCTTTGAAAAGAATTGTGGGCTTTAGTTATTAAGTTAGGATGGTGGTTGATAGTTTTTGATGATCTGTGTCTTCACTGATTTCGGGGGGAAGCCTGGTTCTGTCAGTTGCTGATAATGGGGCTCTTGTGTTTTGTTTTTGGTCTAGTTCTATCACTTGTTGAAATCTTTACCTGTAATTACAGATTTATTATTTCTCCCTTTAATCCTTTCAACATTTACTTATGTTTTGAAGCTCTGTTATTAAGCATATACACATGTAAGAATGCTTTGTCTTGTTGGTGAACAGTCTCATTTATTTATTTATTTATTTATTTATTTTTTTAATTTGTTAGAGGGTGCATGCACTTGCCAGATAGATGTGGGGGTGGGGTGGGTTGGTAAGAAAGCTCCCCCCATAGGGGATGTTCTATTCATATAACTGGACTCATGTAATTTATGACCTTTGTGACTGGCTTCTTTCATTTATTATAGTATTTTCAGTGTTCATCCATGGTGTAGTTGATTTTTTTTATTGACAAATAAATGTCTATTGTATGGATATACCACATTTTATTTATCCATTCATTACTTGATAAACATTTGAATAGTTTCCACCTTTCAGCTAGTATGAATAATGTTTCTATGAATACTCATATATAAGTTTTCATGTGGATATCTGTTTTTAAGTCTCTTGGCTATTTGAGAGTTGAGTTGCTCGGTCACATATGCAACGTTTTGAGGAAATGCTAGACTTTCCAAAATGCCATTCTGCCTTACACCATTCTACATCTGGACCAGCAGTGTTACATCCTGGGCTAACTTTGTTGTTTTGATTATAGCTATTGTCTCAATGTGCATCCATTGATAGTACTTTGAACTTGTTTGTGTCTTTATATTTAAAGTACATTGATGAGTCTGTTTCTTAATCCCATCTGGCCATTACTCCTTTGGAAAAATCCTTTAATATTTGCTGTAATCATTGATGAAGTAGGATTGAGAGCTACTGTTTTATTTTCTTTTATGATTTTTTGTTATTTATTTCCTTCTGTTATCTAAATTGTTACAATTGCTTGAGGCTCATTACATTTTATCAACTTTTGTTTCTCTATATTCTTTATGTTGAGTAATTTTCACTGAACTGTCTTCTAGTTCACACATTGTTTCTTTATTGTCTCATTTTTGCTGTTAACTTCAGCCAGTCAGTTTTTAATTTAGACATTGTATTTTCAGTTGTGGAATTTCCTTTTTTTGTAGTTGCTATTTCTGAACGGAGTTTTCTTATCTTTTTGTATATGTTAGGCCTTTTTTTTTTAATCTCATTGAGCATGGTTAAGATCACTAATTTAAAGTTTCTATCCATTTACTCAGACATTTGGGTCATGTTCAGATTGGTCTTCACTGAAGTAATTTTCATGGTTCTTTCTACAAAAAATAATTTTGAAGTACGTTGTAGACATTGCAAATATGTTGGGGAGACTCAAGATTCTGTTACAGTCCTCCAAAGAGCATTGACACCTCTGTGTTATTAAGCATTTAACTTGGTTTGGCTAAAACTAATTCTATAACGTTCTCAGCAGATGGAATTTGATTTTTTTATATCCCTTAGTGGGCTACTCAAAGTCTACCCCGTACCCTGTGGTTCTTCAGGTGTAAGTTTGTGTTTTTTCTTCCCAGAGTTTTAGACTCTGCCTGCATGATGCTGATTGTGAAACATTCTCATACATTCTGTGGATAAAAACTGTGAAAACAGGAGCACCCCATTCTGGCTCATTTTTATCCAAATAACAGCTCCCTTCTACAATAATCTAACTTTGGTTCACTGTCCAAGATTTTTAGATTTATTTGTTTTCTTCTTTTGTTTGTATCTTTCCCATTGCTTATCATTGCTATTTGTGGGAGCATCAACCCAGTAGAAACTTGCTCGTACCAAAAACTGAATTCCCTGTCTTTAATTTCAAACACATCTAGTTATTAACCCCCTAATCTTACAAAAGCTAATAATATTTTATAAAATTTTCAAATGTCAATCTTTTTTATACTGAGTTGAACCTTTTAACAAACTTTTATTGTTATTTTTATTCTAGACTTCTAATTCTTTAGTAGATAATAATGTTCCCGAGAAGGACCTCAGACCAAAAAGAGACACAGATATAACTTCTGAAAGTGACTTTGGAAACAGAAAAGAATGCAATAGAAGAGTTCCTCGGAGATCCAGAATCCCATATTATGCCAAAAATATTCAAACTATTAAGCACCACAGTAAAAATACCAACCCTTTTGTAAGGTACTTCTTTTAGTTTCAGAAATTGAAATAAGGAGGATAGAAGTTAATATGGCCGGCTTTATCCTTAAAGCTATCTCATGGTGATACTTATTACTCAGGTCAAAGATGTAACTTTTTAGCTTTGTTGGCTCAGGTTTGTTTGGTACATTCACAGATATTTATATTGACATTCCTTCTCTGAGTCATAACCTAAGTTGTGAAATTAATGTATAAAGCTTAAATTTCACTATGTTTGTTTTTTTTTTAAAGTCTTGGGACCAGCCAGCAGGTGGCGTGGTTGTTAAGGGTGGTGGACTCCCACATGGCCAGCTATGGTTTGAGTCCTGGACCTGGTGGCTTGTTTCTCACTCTCTCTCTCTCTCTCTCTCGCTCTCGCTCTCACTTTCACTCTTGCTCTCCCTCTCTGGTTAAATTAAAATAAGCAAATAAATAAATAAAATAATTCTTTTTAAAAAGTCTTGACACTCTCATTAATCAACAAAGCACACCCATTATAAGGTTCATGTAGCACTTTGTCCAAGTTACTGTTATTTTGTTTAATAAATAACCTTTTTTACATGTTGCCTCATGTGTGTATGTGCCCAAAATTCCAAGAGGATAATGTAGGAAAAGGGTTGCAGTGTGCCATCTACCTTGGGGACAATTTCTCACTTTCTCTCTCTTACACTCTCTCTCTGTCTCTCTTGGGCAAGTGCACACGCCCTATAGCAAAAAATTTATAAACAAACAAATAACATTTTTTTAAAAACTGTTGTACACATGACTACAAGTATTACTGTTTGAAGAAAGTAGTATAAACATGAATTTATGTTTTATATGTTGCAGTTGTAATCGTAAAATGAAACAGCCTTACCTTAAAGAATTATATGTAAGTACATCTTTAGCAAGCTGTAATATATTACCGGAATCAGAAGTGCAGAAGACCGAAATCATTAAAGCAGACAGAAGTGGCTCAGAAGACAACACTTACCGGGTATGACTTGGGATTAAGAAAAACTGAGGGGCTGGCTGGTCGCATGGTAGTTTAGGGTGCTGGACTCCCACATGGCCAACTGTAGTTCAAGTCCTGGCCTGGCAACTTGCTTTCTCACCCCTCTCTGGTCAAATTAGAATAAATAAATAAAGTTAAAAATAAAGTAATTCTTAAAAGGAAAACTGAGTATGAATATTCTCTGTTTTAAATTCAAGGTCCCAGAAAAACTGCATGTGTTTATGATAAAAAGTACATTGTAATTTTACTACAATTATGAGAATGCGTTTTCTTTATTTGATCGTATATTACTATTTTTGCAATTTTTAAAGGAATGGAAATTACATATTTAAGATTAAGTTTAGTTGAAATTATTTATTATATGCTTGTAGACAGAGAAACAGTTCTGAATCTTTTTTAATTTCCTAAAGTAGTGGTTCCTTGGTTTTTTGAATGTCAGAACTTTTTAAATATCTATGGAATCTAAAAGCATTGTCCAGAAAGAAATCTAATTTGACACGCACATACAAAAATGTATAAAACGTCAGGGTTTTCATGGATCCTCCTGAAACTCAGTTTTAGACCCGTGGATCCCAGATTAAGAGATACTGAGGACTTTAAAATTCTTAAATATTTGCCTTAACAATTCTTATGTTGTCAAGAATTTGATATACATGTTGATTTGTTGTTTTACATTTTAATTAATTTGACTTTGTTATACTTGCTAAAGTAGTGTTTATTCTTTTGATCGTACTGTGCACTATTCTTCCAGTAACAGAATTGCCTTTTAAAATTTTTCACACTGGGACCAGCAGGTGGCATAACAGTTATGTCACTGGACTCATACGTTGCTGATGGTGGTTCGAGTTCCAGACTGGGCAGCTTAAAACATGCTAGGCATGTGTGCATGCATGCCCAAAATCCCAAGAGGAAAATGGAGGAGAAGGGATTGCAGTGTGGCCATCCCCGCTAGGGGATGACTTCTCACTTTCTGTCTCTGTCTCTCTTTCCAGCGAGTACATGTGCCCTATAGAAAAAAATCTCTCTTAAAAACAAGAATTTCACACTTTTCATGACACTGGTTTCCTCTTCTTAGTCTCAATTAAGTTTTTATTGTCCATCCCATCTTCTATTTTATGTTTTTTTATTGCATTCTTTAACACAGGTCTGTCTTACTCTATTCTGTAAAAATATGAAATAATTTTCTAAATGCTCAGTATTGAGAAAAATAGCAATTGTGATTATCACAATAATTATGATAGCAGCTGACCCTTGCTGAGTGGTTATTATGTGGCAAGCACTGCGCTGCACTGTTCTGTATACTTGTATTAATTCTAACCACAGCTCTTTGAAGTAGGTACTATTATTCTCTTATTATATATAAGAAAATTGAGAATTTAGGTAGTTTTTCTAAGTTTATGTAACATTGTTTTCTTTCAGTCTCTTGTTGAACAGCTAGACCAAGAGAGAGAAAAGAGATGGAAAGCTGAACAAGCGGAAAAGAAACTTATGGATTATATTGATGAACTACATAAACGTACAAGTGAAAGGCAAAATGTCCATAGCTTGGCTCTACTTACCACAGACAGGTAAGGGAAACCTATGTAAACCTAAAGATAACTGATAGCCTAAAGAATATTGAACTTGGAACTATTGAAAGACTACCTTAGTCTAAACTTAGTCTACTAGTTGTAATGCAATCAAAACAGCATAAGTGATTTTAGTTTGATTGACCCGATTTTATTAGAAGATATAATGCTTTCTAAGCTTCTTACATAAATGATGAATTCCGGGAACACTTCTTTGAGAGGTGTCAGACAAGTTAGTATTGTAAATAAAGAACAGCAAAAGCAGTAATTGGCAGTTATTTGCTTTGAACTTTGTGGGTCATATTTGATCGCTTGTTACATACTTTTCTTCCACTGTGAACTTTGGTATCAGATAGCCTGGATTTCTATTATTTTGATTTTTACTGTCCATTCTATCTTCAATTTTATGTTTTTATTGCATTCTTTTTTTTTTTTTTCTTTATTTTGGAGAGGTTTTCGCTATAGGGCACGTGCGCTGGCCAGAAAGACAGAGAGAGACAGAGAGACAGAAAGCGAGAAATCACACCCCAGGGGGGATGGTCACGCTGTAATCCCTTCTCCTCTATTCTCCTCTCGGGATCTTGGGCACACACGTACACGCGCCCGGCGTGAGTTTAAGCCACCAGGTCCGGAATGTGAACCGCGGTTGACTACGTGGGAGTCCAGCGACATAGCCATTACGCTAACTGCTGGTTCCTAATTTTTGCTTTTCAAAATAATAATAATAATATATTTTTTTTACTTTTATAGTTTTTTCCTTCTCTTTTCCTCTGTTTCTTGGTTGTTTTTGTTGCTGTTGTTTCTCTGTTTCCTTTTCTGCACGCTCCTGGACACTCATATTGAACTACAAGTTTGGGAAGAAACACATTTTCCATCAGATGACTAGAAATCACCGCAGAACCACAAGAAATATGGGAAAGCAAGAAAATACCTTGCCTCCAAGGGAAAAGAATAACTCCTCTTCATCCACAGACAGTTCAATGGAAATCATGGAAATGTCTGATGAAGAATTTAGAACATTCATAATGGCGAAGCTAACAGACATGAAAGAGAAGAGAGACAATGAACTGCAGAAGAGAAAGGAAAAGGGAGCTGATGAGTTCCGGGAGGTGAGGAAATTCTTGCAGTTTCTAAAAGATGAATTACATACTTTACAAAAGAATCAAATGAGGGAGGCAAAGCATTAATGGCACAAAGAGGTGTGGTGTTATCTGTTGGAGATATTTCATAGTTTTATCAACAGTACTAGGGAGAAATGTTCACCTGTTTAAATATCCATTTTGTAAGACAAATAATAATGTGATTGAATACATGGAAGAAAATGAAATTAAAAAAAATAAAAGAAAAAAAAGAATCAAGTTGGAACTATTAGAGATGAAGACTATAATACAGGAAGTCAAAATCTCTCTTGAAAGTATTAAAAACAGACTAGATCATACAGAAGAATCTCAGATGTAGAAAATTGCTGGCCTAGATAAATCTACCACGAAGACTGAGAAAATTGCCAAAAAAATTGAGAATAATATACAAGAAACTCTAGATACCATCAAACGTCCAAACATTTGGATAATTGGCATGCCAGAAGGCGAAGAGACTCATTAGGGCATTGATAATCTATTCCATGAAATCCTGCAAGAAAACTTTCCAAACCTAGATAGGCACTCAAAGATCTAGTGGCAAGAAATACAAAGGACCCCAAATAGAACCGACCCAAGAAGATCTTCTCCAAGACACACAGGTTAACCAAAACCACAGACAAAGACAAGTTAAGACAAGAGAAAAACATCAAGTTACCTACAAAGGATAGCCTATCAGGCTAATAGCAGACCTCTCATCGGAAACAATGCAAGCGAGGAAAGAATGGGAAAATATATTCAAAGTGTTAAGAGAAAAGCAATTTCAACTAAGAATACTGTATCCAGCAAGATTATCTTTCATGTGGGAGGAAAAGATAAGATCATTCCCAGATAAACAAAACCTGAAAGAATTTACCAGCACCAGACCAGATCTCCAAGAAGTTCTCAAGGGAGTGCTATACCAGGAAAATTAAATGCAGACACATAGAAATAAGAGTTCAAAAACTAAGAAAATGGCCAACTTAATCATAGGGACAAGTCTGGAATTGAATATTATATCCCAGAATTTAATTGGGAAAATCCAACCACAACAGAAGATAAAGTACATGAGACTGAACTGGTGAAGTATAATTTTATGACTTTTGACTAAAACATTGCTGATTTTCTTGTTCTTGTAAACTTTGTTATCTGGTTGTAAGGATTTGTGTCCTGTCTTGAGATATGGATAGGTTCATGTACCTACCATTTGAACAGAATACTAACCTGTTTCCAGGCTTTAAGTTTTAAGCAAATTTCCTTATTAATTCAAAACTGCTTTTCTTGAAATTACCAGCTGAACTTGCTATTGAAAGTAGTTAGATTATTTAAGAAATTGTGTGATCAATAAAAAGGGGGAAAGGAATGGAAGACAACTATAGATACCAGAGACAGTGTGAGAAGAGGGTGGGAAAGGGCACAGGGTCAGACATAGGGGTAAATATATTTATACGCACACACATATATGTGAAACTAGAAATGGAAAATTATTGATGATAACATACATGATTAAGCCACTATGCAGTATATTCTGGATGGGAAACCACTTTTGTATTCTGTGACGATGATTAGGTGATGAATGTACATTAATTAATAAAAAAAAAAGTTTCAAGAAAAAAATAGTTGAGTTTTCATTTTAATCAAAGGATTCTAACTAGTATAAAGCAGGATCAAGTTGGCCTCCAGATAGTTATTCATGTAGCCCTTCTATCACATGCTTTAAAAGTGTATCCATGCCTGCTTCCTCTACTATTGACAGATAGAAGCATCTTGAAGTCAGAGACTATGTCTTGTTTGACATTTGACTTGCTTGCTTATAAGTCCACATCTAACATAATACCTGGAACAAATTAGGTACTTAGTAAAGTTTTGCTATTAAATCATAAATTTTCCCTAAATTTTTATTAATTTATGTAGATTCTTTTTTTTTTTTTTTTTTTTTTTCTTTTTTTGGAGAGGTTTTTTTTTTTTGCTATAGGGCGCGTGCGCTCGCCAGACAGACAGAGAGAGACAGAGAGATAGAAAGCAGGAAATCACCCCCCAGGGGGGATGGCCACGCCGCAATCCCTTCTCCTCCATTCTCCTCTCGGGATCTTGGGCACGCACGCACACGTGCCCAGCGTGAGTTTAAGCCGCCGGGTCCGGGACTCGAACCGCGGTCGACTACGTGGGAG
The DNA here is from genome assembly GCA_026018925.1 of Tupaia tana. Classification (NCBI taxonomy): domain Eukaryota; kingdom Metazoa; phylum Chordata; class Mammalia; order Scandentia; family Tupaiidae; genus Tupaia; species Tupaia tana. The sequence continues at coordinate 40,427,568 of JAKSZU010000008.1, forward strand.
TCCAGCGACATAGCCATTACGCTAACTGCTGGTCCCTGTAGATTCTTTTTCTTTTGAATGCAAAGTTGATTTGAGGAATAGAAGAAAGGAATCTGATACTGTTTTTCAGCTTTTTTTTTTTTTTTTACTGTAATTAGAGTTTGTAACATCAAAACATCTCTATCAACTTTCTTTTTTCTTTTTTGAGATTTTGCTATAGGACATGGGCACTTGCCAGAGATAGGAAAAGTGAAAAATTACCCACTGGGAGGATGGCCACTCCATTCTCCCCTGGGGATTTTGAGCACCCATGCGTATGTGCCCAGAATATTTTCCAAGCTGCCAAGATCTGTATGTGTGATCCAGCCACCCTTCCCACCATGCTACCTGGCTGGCCCTCTACTGTCAGCTTTACCATCAATGTAATTTTATCATTTCTCTTTAGGCTAAAGGAAATTATTCTTAAAGAGAGAAGTTCCAAAACACAACTTGAAATTATGGTTCACAGACTTCAAAGTGAAATTAAAAAACTAACTATTGAATTAATTAAAGCAAGAGATCAACAAGATGATCACCTTAGACACTTACGAACCCTGGAAAAAGCACTAGAAAAAATGGAGAGACAAAAAAGGCAGCAGCAGGCAGCGCAGGTATTTCTCTTACTTTAATGTATGAGTGACATAGGTTAACATAAATGCAGAGCTTCTGTACTAGCACAGACTGTATCACATAGCAAACCTAAAAGTAAACCTAAAAGATACTAGTCTATGTGCAAAAGTTAAATTAGTATTGGGGCAACTAGTGGTGTGGTGATTAAGGCAGCTGGATCTTACATGACTAACTGCATGATTTAGGTTCTAATCCAAGTAGCTTGCGAAACACGCTGGATGCATGCATGTTCGTGCCCAAAATCTTGAAAAGAGGAAGAGATGGAAGAGAAGGGATTGCAGCATGAAGACCATTCCCTGTCGGAGAGTGCTTTTCACTTTCCCTCTCTCTCTGTCTCTCTCCAGCAAGTAAGACGTGTTCTTTGACAACATTTTAAAAACAATTAAATTATTAATTGAAATATAATAATCATGGAGCCTGTGGAATTATTAAGGCCACTAGCACTTACACAAAGAAATTACAAGGGCTGGTAGAAATGATGCAGGCAGTTTGGCTTGTATTCTAGAAGTTAGTTTTTAAAAGTCTTTAGGTGATTACACAAATTTCATTTTTATACTTTATAAATGGAAATTATAATTAACATCTGTGATACAAGTAGGCAATAGTTAATGTTTATATGATGTTTCCAATGCTATATTTTTGTGTAATTGCAGCATTGTTAATTTAATGAACTTAGTTGCTAGGTCCTGTCTTTTAGAAGGTACTTTTCTTATGGGACCTGGCATTAAAATAGAAGACAATTACCTAAATATTGTAATTATATGTATAGAGCCAGCAGGTGGCATGGTGATTAGTGCACTGGGCTCCCACATGGCCAACTGTGGTTCAAGTCCCAATCATGGCAGCTTGCTTTCTCTCTTTCTCTCTATTTCGCCCTCTCTGGTCAATTTAAATAAAGTTAAATAAAATACTTCTTTTTATAAAAGTGTAATTGTGTGTATTTCACTCAGATAAGACTTATCCAAGAGGTGGAGCTCAAAGCTTCAGCTGCTGATAGAGAAATAAACTTACTGAGGACTTCTCTTCATCAAGAAAAGGAACAAGTGCAACAACTTCATGAACTTATTGCATTGAAAGAGCAAGAACACAGGTAAATGAAAAATATACCAGGAAAACATTGACATCTAAAAATAGAAAAAGAAAGGTGCTGATCTCCAATATGTAAAGACACTTAAGTAACCTTGGTAAAGTTCAAAAGAATTAGCTCATTGATACACAGTCACACAGAAAATATTTTAGACTTTGCAGGCCGCACCTAACTTTGCCTTTATGGCACAAAAGTAGCCATAGATAATAATAAACAAGTATTGCTGTTTCAAAAAAAGTTTTCTTAAAAGGAAAAGTTATCAGACCATGAAACTACAGCTTGCCAACTCCTGCTTTATAGAGCTTATAATAAGAGAAAATTTTTCAAACTAGTTATCTACTTAACTGCCCTACCAGTTGAATTGTATGACTACCATGGGTTAATTATATTTATTCCCACCTGTTTTTTTTTTTTTTTTGTGTGTGTGTGTGTGTGTGTGTGTGTGTGTGTTTTTATTTGTACTTACATAAGTTTTGAATGCATAAAATAATTTTGATGCCACTGGGGAAAATGCCATTGTGTAGGAGAGATAGCTAAACAAGATTGGGGGAAATGATTATAAAAATCTAGAATTTTTGTATTTAATTTCCTTTCCAGACGTCTTTTAAGTTTTTATTCAAGTTTAATGAAACCAAACTGGGACCAGCAGCTGGTATAATGGTTGTCGCTGGATTCCTATGTAGCTGACAACAGTTTGTCAGCTTAAAACTCATGCTGGGCGTGTGTGTGCCCAAAATCCCAAGAGAAGGGACTGTGGTGTGGCCATTCCCTCTAGGGGGTGATTTCTCACTTTCTGTCACTCTGTCTGGTGAGTGCATGCACCCTTTAGCAAAATCTCTCTTTAAAGAAAAAAAGAAACCAAAACTAATTAATGGATTTTTGCATTTTTAAGTTTGGATTTATGCAAGAAAAATAGTAGAGAACTCTAAAATAGGAACTCATATTTAAATTAAAAAGTGGCTCTACATCAAAAGATAAAATAGGGTGCATCTGATAGCACATTGCCAACACAACTAGCCCCACATGGGAAGGTCCAGGGTTTGCATCCAGGGTCCTTCCAGAACATACCAGGCACACATACTTACAGCCATAACCTGGCTGTGTAAGACTGGCAGTGGATCACAGAGCAAAGACCCTCTTGGGGAAACCTGTGTCTTTCGGTCTGTCTGTCATTCTGTCTCTCTCTGAAAAAAGAAAGATTCATTAATATGGGACCAGTGGATGTACTTAATTTTTTTTTTTAATTTTGCTAGAATACTTATGTCCTTGCCAGAGGGGTAAAAGACAAAGCACCGCCGTGGGGAATGGCCACACCACAGTCCTGTTTTTCTCTGTCCTGTTGGGTTTGGGGGCACACACACACATATCTAGCATGTTTCTCAAGCTACCAGGTCCAGGACTCGAATCACAGAGTTGGCCATGTAGTATCTGGATGCCTTAACCACCAGCCCACAGAGCTGGCCCTAACAGACTTTCTGTTAACCAACCACCAGTGCCGATCAGACTGTATTCATCAGTTGTTAAAGATTCAACTGAAGTAGGAGATACAGTGAAGCATAGCTTATGAAAAGGCACGTAGAGAAGCTGAGAAATGGTAGAATGATTCCGAACTGTCTCAATGAATTTAGGATTTGACGTATTCCTGTTATGCCTGTCACCACTGAATACATAGTCAAATAAAACTCATATTCTTCCTGTACCTAGCTGTGCCGAATGTGTTTGAAAAGGAGGAGCTGATTTTTTTATTGGGTCATCAGAAAAGTCATGACATATTTTTCTTTGCAAAAATGCGTCCTGACTTTCCAACAACACAATATCGAAAGCTATTTTAAAAACTTTTTTTAAAAAATAATTATTTATTTTATTTTATTTATTCATTCATTTATTTTTTTTAGTTTGACCAGGGAGAGACAGAGGGTGAGAGTGAGAGAGAGAGAAGTGAGAAAGCAAGCCACCAGATTCAGGACTTGAACCCTGATCAGCCATGTGGGAGTGTCTAGTGCCTTCACCACCACCACACCACCTGCTGGTCCCTATTTTAAAACTCTTAAAATTTGTCTTCAAGTAAATATCATCCTTTGATTTTTAACTGTTTTTTGTTTGTTTGTTTTTTTTTATTCCAGGAAAGATCTTGAAACAAGGGAGTATTTTAGCGAGGCTGAGTTCCAGGATGCCTTAGCTAAAGAAATAGCCAAAGAAGAGAGAAAGCATGAGCAGGAAATAAAAGAATACCAAGAGAAAATTGAAGGATTAAACCAACAGTATATGGATTTAGAAAATGAATTCCGTATTGCTCTAACGGTTGAAGCCAAAAGGTTTAAAAATGTAAGAATTGGCATCTAACTCTATTGAAAACAGAATCAGCAAGATGTGTTTTGATGAGAGGATTAGGTTTAAAATTCCTAGTGTCATTTACATATTAGCTATATGGTCTGAAGCAAATTATATGAATTCTTTTTTTTAAGAATTTATTTAATTTTATTTATCACTGTTGTTATTATCATTATTATTTAATTTGCTAGGGCACATGCACTCACTAAAGAGAGAAAGTGAGAGAGAGAGAAAGAGAGAAGAAAAGTAAGCAAGCAAACTGCCAGGTCCATGACTCGAACCGCCAGTCATGTGGGAGTCCAGCGTCTCAACCACCAGCAGGTGACCCCAGTTATATGAATTGTTACAGCCTTAGTTTTGTCACGTAAGTAATAGCTACTCTTCATTGCAGTTATAAAAACTAAGATTATAAATAGTGAAGTAAAGAGAGCACTGGAATAGGAATTAGGGAACCTGATTTTTTTCTTATTATTATAGAGCACAACTTGACAGTACTAAAACCCCTAGGCTAAAAATGGCCCACTGCATGTTTTTTTAAGTCAAGTTTTACTGGGACAGAACTATACTCATTGGTTTACATGTTATCTTTGGCTGCTTTTGTGTTTAAAAAAGCAGAGTAGAGGGAACCAGCAGTTAGCGTAATGGCTATGTCGCTGGACTCCCACATAGTGGACCGCGGTTCGCGTCCTGGACCTGGTGGCTTAAAACTCAGCCAGGCGCGTGTGCGTGCGTGCCCAGGATCCTGAAAGGAGAATGGAGGAGAAGGGATTGCGGCGTGACCATCCCCCCTGGGGGGTGATTTCTCGCTTTCTGTCTCTCTGTCTGTCTCTGTCTGTCTGGCGAGCGCACACGCCCTATAGCGAAAACCTCTCCAAAAAAAAAAAAAAAAAGAGAGTAGAGGTCTTGCAACAGAGACAATTTGGTCTGGCCTGCGAAGCCCAACAGTTTGCTGTCTGACTCTTTATAAAAGAAAGTGTGGCAACCTCTGCTATAGAAGAACGGTCTTGCTACCAAAGCTGGTCCACCCCATATACACAGAACCCATTTCTTCTTGTCTACCCAGAAGTATGACTTCAGCCCATCTCTCTTGCTCTCTTACCATCAGTTTTTCCAGCTGTGTTAGATCATTCCTTTCAGGGAAAAAACATGATTTCTTTCAAGAAAACATTTTTTAAAATCTTTTCTTCATTAATTGCCAGAGAATATTTGCAATTAGAAGAGACAGAGAGGAAAAAAAAAATAGCCAAATACTTTTTCTTCTTTTTCTCCATCCTGTCAGGATTCATTCAATGTGTTTTTCAAGCTGCCAGAATCAAGATTCAGACAACTGTTGGCCATATGGGATCTGGTCCCTCCGCACAGAGCTACCACTACATTAGCGGTCCAGCCCTGGGTATCCTCTTTGGCTACCATGTTGTTTCTCTGCTTCTGTTTACAGCAGACCTCAAAAATGTATACTTGCTTTCTGTGGCTTTTCTACTTCAACAGTCCTTACTTCTCTTAATGGCAGCTCCATCCTTCTATGTGCTGAGCCCAAATTAGAGTCACTGTTGACTTCTCTTTCTCTAGCCCTCAATATCTGGTGATTATATTCAAGAAATTCTGTCACTATTATTTAAAAAATGTACGTAGCCTTTTCTTAGCACCTCTATTACTGCCATTGTGGTGTAAGTCATACTATCTTTCATTTGCATTATTTTAATAGCTTTCTAATTGGTCTTCTTGCTTCCATCCTTATCCTTCCCTTTCATGTTAAATGCAGCAGCTCTGATGTTCTTTTTTTAAAAAAAAATTAAATAGAGAGTCATGACATTCGTGGGACACAAAAATGATTTATTACCTGTTAATGATAACATGTATAATATTCTCAACTGGACTGGTATGAGAAGTATTTTATGTTAGGTAAATTCTCTTTACAAGCCAAATGATGTATAGTGATTGAATGTTTAAAAATAATAATAATAAGGGTAAAAAATAATAATGATAAACTGAAAAAAGAATGAAAAGCTATTTGATGATGATGATGTAAATAGTAATATCTTTGCCTTCACTGATATGCATGGTAATCATGCTGGAAAGAAAAATGTTATACATTGTAAAAATATATGTGATTAAATGTAGTACAAAACTTTTTTTTAATTTTTTTAAACATTTAATTTTATTTCTTGTTATTTTTTATTTTAATTCACTAGAGAGAGAAGAAAAGTGAGAAAGCAAACCCCCAAGTCTGAGACTCAAACTGCATGTAGGAATCCAGCACCTTCACCACCACACTACTTGCTGGCCCAAATTTAAGTTGAATCACTTGAATCACATGACTCCTTAGAGATCCATGTCCTGTTTTATTTGGAATACTATTTAAATTCATCGTAATGTAACCCTCTGATTGCATCACTTACGATCCTCCCTTTTATTTATGCCATTCCAGCGACACCAGCCTCCTTGCATTCTTCTGCCATTCCTGGCACGTTTCATCCTAGGACTTGTTTTCTCACATATTTGTATAACTTCTTTTCTTACCTCCATTTTTCTTACCTCCATATTTCAAGTCATTGCTGCAGGAATGACTTCAGTGATTTCGCCATTTGTAATTGAGTCTGTATCTCCTAATTCTTCACATTCCTCCAGTCTTTTTTGCCCTAGAATATAATAGCATCTAATTGGGTGTTTAATTTACTGTGTTTATTGTTGTATTATTGGTCCTTCCCTAAACTTTACAGAGGCAAAATTTTTAGTCCATGTTGTTTACCAATGCATTCCAATACCTAGAACAATGTCTGGCAGTGTTTGTGGAATTAAAAAACTATGGTTATAAATCTGACACTTAGCTCCCTGAGTCATTTTGGGCAAATGTTTAACCAGCCTGGGTCTCTTTCATCATCTGGAAATGGGTGGATTGAAAAAAATTATCTCTGGGGACCAGCAGTTAGTGCAATGGCTATGTCACTGGACTCCCATGCAGTAGACCGTGGTTTGAGCCCCAGACCCAGTGGCTTAAACTCACTCTGGGCGTGTGTGCATGCATGCCTGTGTGCTCAAGATATCAAGGGGAGAATGGAGGAGAAGGGATTGCGGTGTGGCCAACCCCCTGGAGGGGGGTAGTGATTTCTCTCTTTCTATCTCTCTGTCTCTCTCTGTCTTTTTTGTGAACATACGCACCCTGTACGTAAAACCTCTCCAAAAAAAAAAATTCTCTCTGAATTTTAATCTTGTGCTAAAACTCTGTGATTCTAAATATGAACACGTAAACTGCTTCTAGAAGCAAATATTTTCTAATTATTTGGAGAACTGCTATTTATAATGCAATTTTGAAATACAGGTTAAAGATGGTTTTGAAAGTGTTGCAACTGAGTTAGCGAAGAGTAAACATGCTCTTGTTTGGGCCCAACGAAAAGAAAATGAGTCTTCTTCTTTAATTAAAGATCTTACCTGTATGGTGAAGGAACAAAAATCAAAACTTGCAGAAGTTTCCAAATTGAAACAGGAAACAGCAGCAAATTTACAGGTAAGATTTTGTAAATTATATTTTCTTTTTAATTTTTTTACATCATTTTCACAGGTGTGTTTTAAGAATTTTAGAAAGTATACAAAATGAACTTCTAAATGATACTAATATGTTGTGATGAGGTTGAGAAGTAAAACGGCTAAGGAGATTAAATTTATTATTTCACAGATTGTCTTGTTTACATTAGCATAGTAAAATAAGCTATAGTTAATTTTAAGGAACATGTTTGTTTTTTAGGTACCAATTGTACAGTGACACAACAAAAATTGTAAAGGTGACAGTCAATTAGTTACAGTTTGGGAAATAACACTCAGATTCATGATATTAATTTGTGGTGGTGGTAGTTGTGCTGATGGCTTTTAAATATCTTAGCTATGATAATGTTTACATTAATGTCTTTATTGTTGAATCAGTTTTAAACAAAGGCTGTTTTGCCCAAGATAACTTAATTCTGGATAGTGACTTTCATAGACTATTGATAGAAATGTTTCATGCAAAAACTTGAGTATTATAGGTAAAGTTGCTTTCTTACGATTATAGAATACATTTTAGAATATTTGAAGGAATAGCAGCTTAAAATTTGATTTTTTAAGTCATGATATACATTTATCTTTAGTTAATAAAATTAAAACTTTTGATATAAAACTTGGCAGTTTTGTACAACTGCCAAGTACAACTTGATAATACTCTAAACTAATAAAAAATAGAAAATAAAGAAGCACTTTAATATAATAGTTTTCTTTTTTTTCTTTTTTTGGGATGGCTATAGAATCAAATCAACACTCTTGAAATTTTGATTGAAGATGACAAACAGAAGAGTATTCAAATAGAACTTCTCAAGCAAGAAAAAGTCCAGCTTATTTCTGAGCTAGCAGCCAAGGAATCACTAATTTTTGGTTTAAGGACAGAAAGAAAAGTGTGGGGACAGGAGCTGGCACAACAAGGTAAAACTCTCAGATTTTTAGAGGGAAAATACCCATTGTTACCAAACAAAAATGTATTTGGTCATCCGAGAGAAGAGGAAGGGATAAACTGCCTAGAGAGCCAAGAGAGCCAACACATTTCTGGAGGTTTGCCAGCTAAATAGGAAGAATCCTCTTAGGAAACAGGAAGGTGTTCATTATGCCAGAAAGGAAGTTAGAAGCTGGTTTATTTGTTTGCACTCTTCCCAGGATAATTTGGTCACTTTTCTGAACTATATATGTTGTATCTAAACAACTTGTTAAAAATAAATTATTATACAGTGGTTTTAAATTATTTGTACAGAATACACCATTCAATATTTTCTTCAGATATTTATGATGTTTATACTGTAGGGCATAGAAAATGTAAAATAGTGTATGAATGAAAACCACTTTAGGTTTAGGTAAACGGTCAGGCTTATTCTCTTTCCAGTCATTAGACAGCCAAGGATATACGCTATTTTGTGGCATTTGTAGATACATTAAAAATCAGGAATAGCTAGCTGTTGGTCTTAATAGAGCATTGCTCATTTATTTTTTTCCTGTAAGAATTTTTAATATGATTTCATTTGTTTGAATGCCATGAGTTAAACATTGTACATATAAGATCCTTGTTCTGGCTTTATTCATGGCTTTCGGTCTTTAAGTAACCACAGGTGGTTCGAAGAGCTTTTTGGTTTCTTTCCCTTTCTTCATCTATACTATTTATTAGATGCTTTGTGTCTTTTCAGTTTGTTTGTTTTTTTAATTTACTATATTATGCATTGTTAAATTACATTTTTATTAAGTACAATAATTTCCACAGTTTATTAAAGTTTGTAACTGATGCTGTTTCTTTCTTAGGATCTTCTCTAGCCCAAAATCGTGGAAAATTAGAGGCCCAAATTGAAAGTTTATGTAGAGAGAATGAATCTCTGCGAAAGGCAAATGAAAGTGATAGTGATGCATTAAGAATAAAGAGCAAAATAATAGAGGACCAAACTGAAACCATTAGGAAATTAAAAGATGTGAGTTGATGGGGCCAGCAAGTGGCATGGTGGTTTAAGGTGGCTGAATTCCCATATGGCCGATTGTGGTTTGAGTTCCAGACCCAGTGGCTTGAAAAATCACACCAGGCACATGTGCATGCATGTGTATGTGCATACCCAAAATCCCAAGAAGAGAATGGAGGAGAAAAAGATTGTTATTTAGCCATTCTGCCTGGAGGGTGATTTCTCTCTTTACCTCTCTCTGTCTTTTTCTGTCTCCTCTTCAGGGAGCACACACTCTTTATGGCAAAACAACAACAAAAAAGACATAAGTTGATATTTTTGGAAAAGAAGAGATGGTAAATTTGAAAATCTGTTGCAAATCTAAAAAACATTTGTTCAGTGATTCTCAGCTATTGTAGAACTTAGGACAGATTATGTATTTGCTTTTATAATATTTGCCATTTGCTCTCAGAAGTGCAGAATGATATTCACTTAAAACTAATAATTTTATTTCAAATGTTTATGGAGAATTTTATTATGGCCTTTGAAATAACTAGAAATACTCTGTATCGATGAAAGGGTTTGGAGTCACAAGAAAATTAATATTTGAGTTTAAAGTCCTTTCAAAGGATACTGTAAACTATATCTAATCAACCATAATATGAACCATTCAATTTTAATAAAAATAAAGTACTGATTTTTTTTCTTGAAGTGTTTACAAGAAAAAGAAGAAAAAATTAAAATACTGCAAGAAAAGATTACTGACATAGAAAAATGTACTCAAGAACAACTTGATGAAAAGTCTTCACAACTGGATAATGTACTTGAGAAATTGGAAAGGCACAATGAAAGAAAAGAAAAACTAAAGCAACAATTGAAAGTGAAGGAATTAGAACTTGAAGAAATTAGAAAAGCTTACAGGTATTTTGTAGTATTTCCCATTGAGAAAGAAAATATGGCATAATCATTTCATATATGCAATTTTCCTTTTAAATTACTTCTTTTCATATTAGTACACTTAATCAGAAGTGGCATGATAAAGGAGAACTTCTGTGTCATCTTGAGAAACAAGTAAAAGAAGCAAAAGAAAAATTTGAAAACAAGGAAAGGAAACTTAAAGCAGAACGAGACAAAAGCATTGAATTGCAAAAGTAAGCATTAAGTCATAAAAGATATAGTATCTCTTTAAATATTAATATGAATTGGAATGGGTAAAATATGTATAAAGAAAGAGTGGCTAAAAACATATAGGAAATAGTTATTTGCCAGTAGCTTTATTTCCATTAAATCTATAAAATGAAGACAATAGATCCTACCTCAAATATTAGACATGAGGTTGAAATTTTACACATGTGTATGTCTGTGTTGAATATGTATGGCTTATATGAGTTGCACAGTTCTTACCACTATGCCTGACACAGTAATTGCTGGATGAGTATTTCCTTTTTGTCATTATGACTATTGTTTTAAAATTCTTTGAGAGCTAATCCATGGCCTAATGGTTAAGGTGGCTAGATCCCACATTGCTGGGCATGGGGTTCAAGTTCAAGACTCAGCCAACTGCAAAAACCCACCAGATGCATATACACGCATGCCCAGAACTCTGGGGAGAAGGGAAAAATGGAGAAGAGGGATTGCAGCACAGCCATATCCCATAGGGTGTTTTTCTTACTTTCCCTCTCTGTCTGTCTGTCTGTCTCTCTCTCTCTCTCTCTCTTTCTCTCTCTGTCTCTTGCTGATAAACATGCCCTCTAGCAAACTAAAAAACAAAGAACTTTGAAGGCAGTAAGTGATAGCAAAGTATCTTCAAAAATTCATAGACATACATGTTAACAAAAAGAAAAAAAAAAAACCTATGGGGACCAGCAGTTAGTGTAATGGCTATGTCGCTGAACTCCCATGTAGTCGACTGCGGTTCAAGTCCTGGACCCGGCGGCATAAACTCACGCCAGGCGCGTGTGCGTGTGTGCCCAAGATCCCGAGAGGAGAATGGAGGAAAAGGGATTGTGGTGTGGCCATCCCCCCTGGGGGGTGATTTCTCGCTTTCTGTCTGTCTGTCTCTGGCGAGCACACGCCCCTGTAGGAAAAAAAAAAAAAAAAAAAAAAACTATGCATGAATCTTTGTTTTTTTGCACCTGAATAAACTCGTACCTTTAAATCTGTTTTTTCACAAACTTTTTATAGTCCTCTTGTGTTTTTGGTTGTTGTGAGTCAAGTTTCGAAAAGAAAGTCACTTTGCTACCAGGAGCAAAAAGGTCCTGAAGAGGCTGGAAAAGATTCAAATAGTAGTCGGCCTGTACAGGCTAAAGAGAAGAACAGAGTTTTAAAGAGAAGAAAGAAAAACATGTACTGTCTGCCATTGTTTTGTGAATTCCATAAAATATTCAAGACTATATGAAGGTTTTACCTTGTAAGCTATATAACTAGACTTGTTAAAATAATTTATAAAGTTGAGGCGCCTTGAAAATAAATAACATAGTTTAATGATCAGTTCTTGGGTCACAATACAGGGTAGTACAGATAACATAGCATTTATATAGACCAAAAATCTCATATAATGCAGTAGGTTCCCATTATGTCAAATCTAACAGAATCTAGAATTTGACTTCTTGTATTTTAACTTAAAGTAAATTGAAGTGTTCCTATACCCCATAGTAAGGTTTGATTGGTAACACAATTACTTGTTTCTTGGCTAATGGACCCTATTAATTGACTTTCAACCAAGCACAAATAGGCTTGGAACCTATTACAATTGCAGTAGCAGTTTTGCAATTTAGAGATCTTCAGATTCTAAAGGAAACAATCATTTCCTATAATTAGCAGAAACCTAATAAAAGTTATAAAGCATGACAAGTTTTAGAGACTATATTCCATTGTTTATCATGCCATTAATAGCAAAATAACACAGACCTGATTTTATACATGAATGCCTTTATAATTAATATTGATATATATATAAATTTTAATTTACTATAATTATAATAAATGTATTATTAATAAAATAGATTTTCTATTAACTTTATGCAATTTATACATTTATTTCCTCTTTTATTTTGAACTCTAATTCTGTAAGCTTTGGCAGAACAAGCAAGATTATCCTTTTTTTTGGGGGGGAAAGGGATTGCCATAGAGCAAGTGGGCTTGCCAGAGAGAGAGTGAGAGGGAAAGTAAGAAATCACCCCTCCCCCAGGGCAGTGGCCACACACCACAGTCACTTCTCCTCTTGGGATTTTGGGCACACACATATGTACCTGGTGTAATTTTCAAGCCACCATGTGAAAACCACCACACCCCCTGCTAGCCCCCAAATTACCCTGTTTTATAGTTGAAAAATTACCTTAGAGTTTATGACTTGTTACTTGGCTACTATGGTACAAGAAAGGAAAAGTTTTTTTAAAAAAAAATTTATTATTGTTATTTTTTTGTTTTTTAAAATTTTACCAGAGAGAGACAGGGAGAAGGAAAGTAAGAAAGCAAGCCACCAGGTAGGGGACTTGAACCACAGTTAGTCACATGGGAGTCCAGTGCCCTAACCACCATACTACCTGCCAGCCCTGAAAGAAAATGCTTTTGATTCACGCTTCTAACACTCAGTCTGTTATTACTGTGGGCTGTATCAAAACCATAAAATGTGTTCATATATGGTCTTCACCTTTTTAATAGTATTACTCATATTTAACATAAAAAAAATTAATGGTTTTTTTCTTCAAAGATAATTTTAGCACTCAAATTTTTTTGTGTAACTGTTAATGTATTTATGTAAGATTTTGTCAGTTAAGCATTAGTATAAGGAAAGGAAAATAAGATAGCTTTATCTTATCTAGTGGATTCTGCTAGATGATAAAACTACCTATATCTTTAGTTTACCCTACGATACCCTTTAATATTTTTGTAGTATTGATGTATGTTTTCCTTAAAGAATGAACGTGAGAGCTACCATCTGAAAAGAAATAACATCCTAATTTGTGTACATGCACACGCACACACCTCATATATTCACTGGGTGTTTCTTTCTTTTTTTTTTTTAAGAGATGCAATAGAGAAACTTCACAGCATGGATGATGCCTTTAAAAAACAAGTTGATGCAATTGTTGAAGCTCATCAAGCTGAAATAATACAACTGGCAAATGAAAAGCAGAAATGTATTGACTCTGCAAATTTGAAGGTACTGTGAGTAAAATTCACGTTGACATGATCAGTATTAAATGGTTATAGCTGGGACCAGCAGTTGGTATAATGGCTATGTTACTGGACTCCCATGTAGAAGGCCGCGGTTTGAGTCCCGGACCTGATGGCTTAAACTCATGCTGGGCGTGTGTGTGTGTGCCCAAGATCCTGAGAGAAGAATGGAGGAGAAGGGATTGCAGCATGGCCATCCCCCTGGGGGTTGATTTCTCACTTTCTGTCTCTCTCTCTCTGTCTGGCGAGCACACGCACCCTATAGCAAAAAACTCTCAAAAAAAAAATCGTTATAGCTAAATAAATTAGACCTGGGTCAACCCGTTGCATGGTGGTTAAGGTGGTTAAATCTCCTAAGCTAGAGGGTCTCAATAAGGAGTCACATTAGAATCACCTCTGGAGTTCTAAAAATACCTGGGTCTGACCCAGGAAGCTCCATAGGTATGTGCTTCATAGGTGATTCTGATGTTTGCCTCCAATCTAGCAACGCCCAAAACTACCGAACCTTGTGACTTGAAAAACACACTTAGCGTATGTGCATGCATGCCCAAAATCGCAAAAGGAGAGAAAAATGGAGGCAGATTTGCAGCATAACCATTCCCCATGGAGGAGTGCTTTCTCCCTTTCCCCTCCCCCTCACTCCAGCGAATATGTTCGCCCTCTGGCAATTTTTTAATTTTTAATTTTTTTTTTTGGTTTTTGCTATAAGGCTTTTGTGCTCACAGAGACACTGCAGGGAGAGGGGTGAAAAATTGCCCTCCAGGGGAGATGATGCCACAGTCCTGCTCCATCCTCCTCTCACATGCACATGCCCGGTGTGTTTTTGAAGCTGCTGAGTCTGGGACTTGAAACATGCCATGTGGATCCACCACTTTAACCTCCACGCCATCTGCTGACCGGGCAAAAAAACTTTTTTAATTAAAAAAAGAAAAGAAAGAAAAGAAAAGAAATAAATTAGATTTTTGAGAATTACGAAGAATAAAGACAACATGATTTAATGACCAAATAGATAATGAAGGATGTTGTTGCCACAGTTATGAAACCAGGCTAAAATGTTGGTAATACTTACATTAGTTGTAGAACACAAGTCTAATGAAACCAAACTTGTAAGTTACATTCTAGTGTGCACGTGTGGATAAAAAATTTCATAACTCTAACCAGTCTCAAAGGAAAGTTTCTCTGATTACCCATAAGCAGTTTGAGAATATGAGTATAGTACACATAGTTTATCATTACCTTGAGTAAAGTTCTCAAAGAATACAGTATTATTAATTAGGGTTTAAGACTACCAGCTTTAACAAAAGAATGGGTTTCAGGTGTTGTTAAATTGGAGCCAAACATCAGAATCACCTGTGCATCACCTGCTTCTGGAGTTTCTTGGGTCGGACCCAGGTATCGGGTCATCAGAAAAGTCATGACGTATTTTTCTAGTTTTTTCTATGCAAAAATGTGTCATGACTTTTCCAATGACCCAATTTTTTTTAAGAAATATCTTATTATTTTATTTAACTTTACCTACTTATTTATTTATTTATTTTGAATTTGACCAGAGAGGGACAGAGAGAGAGAAAGAGGGAAAGTGAGAAAGTGAACTGCCAGGTCCAGGACTCAAACTGCAGTCAGCCATATGGGTGTGCAGCGCCCTTAACCACCACACCACCTGCCGGCTCTCCAACGACCCAATATTTTTTTTTTCTTTTTTTCGAGAGGTTTTTGCTATAGGGCGCATGCGCTCGCCAGACAGACACAGAGAGACAGAAAGCGAGAAATCACCCCCCGGGGGGGATGGCCACGCCACAATCCCTTCTCCTCCATTCTCCTCTTGGGATCTTGGGCATGCACACACACGCGCCCAGCATGAGTTTAAGCTACCGGGTCTGGGACTCGAACCGCAGTCGACTACATGGAAGTCCAGCGACATAGCCATTATGCTAACTGCTGGTCCTAACGACCCAATATTTTTAAAACTCCAGAAGTGATTCTGCTATGACTCCTTTGTTGAGATCTACTCGCTGAGGGGGGTTGTGAATTTGCACTTTGCCCTGGTTTGAAATAGTAATAAGAAACTAAGGTATGTATAAAACTGGAGATTCAGAGAGCGACAGTCAGAAAATACAGCAAACAAACAAGTGACATAATACTCCAAATAGAAATTATGGTTAAGACTGTGCGTTTCAGTAACATTACCCTGAGGAAAGACAGGAAGGAGTAAGTTCTTTGGAAGTAATCACAATGCATCAGGAAGCATAACTTGTCTAAAATTCAGTTCCTTATTTGAAGTCAACAAATGTTTCAGATGTTTTGTATAAAATCTACCAGTGTTTAACAAGGGTACAGCAGGGAATACCACAAATAAGGTTAGGCCCATAGCTGGAAGAAGACTGAGTTTAGTGTTGGACACCCTGCAAATCTGGAGAAGTCATCAAGCAGGGAGGCCCTTCATTAAAGAGTTAGAGAAGTAGCACCAGTGCTGAAATGTGATAATAGGTATAGAAGAGAAATTTAATAGTTTTTTAATTGTTTATTTAATTTCTTTATTCATTCATTTAATTTGACCAGAGACAGACACAGAAGGCAAGAGAGAGGCAAAGTGAGAAAGCAAGCCACCAGGTCCAAAATTCGAACCTTGGTCAGCCACATGAGAGTGTCCAGAGCCTTAACTACCACACCATCTGCTGGTCCCGAGAAATAATCGTTTTTAAAGAAGGTATCAGGAAATCTATATTAGAGATTAGGAAGAGTGAGGTAAACAGAAAAGGGTGGTCATGGTGGTGGTATAATAGTATCAGGAGGTATGTGGTATAAAAGAGAGGGTTTCAAGCAGAAGTTACCAGCATCAAATGCAGAACTCCTAAGAAATATTAGGAATAATTTTTTTTTCCAAAAAATAGTGATATTACATAACTAACAACAGCACGTTTAGAAATGCAGTAGAGACTACCTTAAAGTGAGGGTTCCAGGGAATTATTACAATTTTGAAAATCTATAATGAACTGGTGTTCAAGTTGAATTCCTGATTCAGCATTTATAAGCATCGTAAGACTGGCTTACCGTCCTAGCTGTGATACATACAAATTGTACAACCTTGGGCCAGCTGGTGGGGTGGTTGTCACAGTGGCTGGATCTGACATAGCCAACTGTACAGTGCTTTCTTACTTTTTTTCTCTCTTTCTGGGGAATGCACATATCCTATAGCAAATTTAAAAAAGAAAAAGAAAGTGTACAACTTTAAATTTTCCGAGCTGTAAAGTAGTTTTTAAATATGTTGCTATGTCTTTTTCACAAGAACCTTTTGGGGACATAACACACATGAAAGTATTTTGTATACTATATAAACTTTGTATTTTTCCTTTTACCATTTGAACAAGTTACATTATACTAACCTCATTTAGTTCAGTGAATCAAGTTACAGAATATGTAAGAATAAATTGTTGACTGTTTTCTTTCAGAATGTTTGTGTAAAGTATAATTTCTTTGAGAAGTTAAAATGTAAAATTTACGTGTCGATTCAGGTTCATCGAGTTGAAGAAGAAATGCGTGGACTTTTGGAAGAAACGTGCAAGAACAAAAAAGCAATGGAATTAAAAATTAAGCAACTTGCTTTTGCTCTAAATGAAATTCAAGAAGAAATTTGACGATTCTGAGAATGAGTTTGAAATAGACCAGCAGACCTATTGTGAAAATGATTAAATATTGTAATAGCAGTAACTGCTATGACTTTGAAATGTCTCTTTCTACAAATTTCATTATTGAATATATTTTAAAACTTTTGATCAAGTATTTATTAATTGTATATGTAGGTTTTTATAATAAACTGTTGATAATTATGTGAATTAGAAAAACCTATCATAATAACTAGACTTACTACACTTTCTTGTTTCTTGTTTGGTGATTACACATTTGCCTACAGATTTGAAAATGAAAAGATTAGTGTTTAACCAAATGAGGGAAAGTATTTAAATCATTGTTACCTTATTATGTTGATGAAGATCTAATTACATTTATTGGTTGTCCTTTAGTTGATGTAGCATTCTTTAAAGTGCTTAGAAGATAAATGTAGCCAACAAGTGTTTAAACTGTACAGTAAAAGATGTGGCATTTGTAAGAAACCATGTGTAGCTGTGCCCACATCACTCATAATGACCTATTTCATAATGCATGTGACTTTTCATTAAGGATTGCATGTAAGGTTTTATCAATATTTTTGTTCCTGAGGCGGAACACTTCTTTTCTATCCTTTTTCTCCCTTTTAATCACTTTATATGAAGAGAATTCTTTTTTTGCTACTGGAAATAGTAACACATTTCATTTCATGCCATCATTTATTGCTATTTCACTTTTGTTGCCTCTTATACTATATATACTAAACAGAACATCTAAGTTCTACTGTTGCTGAGAGGAAGAAGCTGTAATACTATATTTTAAAACTAAATAGTGAACAAAATTTTGAAATGTAAATGGAACCAGAAAACATTTTAATACTTTAAAGAAGAAGCCCTATTTTATTATAGGTAAGCTTGATAACCAAAATCTGGGACATCATCAAACATACCAAATGTAATGGGACTCTCAGAAGGGGGATAAGAAATATTTAGAGACATAATGGCTGAAATTTTACTAAACCTTATTTAAAATGATTAACCTACAGTACAAGTTTTTAATAAAACATAAAAAGAGCCACATGTAGACATTACAGTCAAATTATTAGAAAGATTTTGACAAAAATTTCATTCAGAGGAATAACAGTTGGCTTATCAGATGCAGTGGAGGTCAGAAGGCAAGAGATGATCTATTAGAAACACTGGGAAATGGGCCTCCAGGTGGTCAAGGTAGCTGGATCTGCATGGCCAGCTGCCTGGTTTGAGTTCCAGACCATACGGCTTAAAAGACACACTGGGCATGTGTGTGCATGTGCCCAAAATCCCGAAAGGAGGGATGAAGGCAAAGAAAATGTGGCATGACCGTCCTCCACGGGGGTTGCTTTCTTACTTTGCCTGGCGTTTCCCTTTATTTCTCCCCAGTGAGTGCACACACACTAGCAAATTTGAAAAAAAATAAAAAAATAAAATAAAAAAAATATATATATATATATACACACACACGCACACACACGCACACACGCACACACACATATTACTGGGGGAAAAAGCTGTCAGTCAAAAGTTCTACATCCGGCAAAATTTTCTTCAAAGTAATGACATTCCGGGACCAGCAGTTAGCGTAATGGTTATGTCGCTGAACTCCCATGTAGTTGACCGTGGTTCAAGTCCAGGACCTGGTGGCTTAAACTCGTGCCTGGTGCATGTGCGTGCATGCCTAGGATCCCGAGAGGAGAATGGAGGAAGAGGGATTGCGGCCTGGCCACCCCCTCTGCAGGGTGATTTCTTGCTTTCTGTCTCTGTCTTTCTGGCGAGCGCACGTGCCCTATAGCGAAAACCTCTCCAAAAACAAAAAAACAAAAACAAAAAAAAACAAAGTAATGACATTTTTAGATTAACAAGACAAAATTTGCTAGCCACCTACCTTAAAAGAAATGTTAAAGGGGGGGCAGTAGGTGGCGTGGTGGTTAAGGCACTAGACTCCCATATGGCCGACCACGGTTTGAGTCCTGGACCTGGTGCATGTGCGCACTCTCTTTCTCCTGTCTCGTGAGTATATGTGCCTTATAGCAAATTTTAAAATAAAATTAATTGTTTAAAAAACAATGATGCTAAAGAAAATCCTCGAGGTTTAAAGAAAATGATATGAGACAAATACACTGAAAGAAAGGAAGAATATTACAAAGAGTAAAACATGGGTAAATTTTTATATAGAAGATAAAACATTTTATTTTCAACTTTTTTGGGGAGAGGTTTTTGCTATAGGGTGTGTGTACTCTCCAGAGACAAAGAGACAGAGAGATAGCAAGAAATCCCCCCCCCCCCCCCCCCCCGCCCAGGGGCGATGGCCATGCTGTAATCCTTTCTCCTCCATTGTCCTCTCAGGACCTTGGGCATGCACACGCGCCTGGCGTGAGTTTAAGCCACCGGGTCCAGGACTCCAGCTGCGGTCAACTAATTACATGGGAGTCCAGCGACATAGCCATTATGCCAACTGCTGGTTCCTATTTTCAACTTTTATTGTATAAAGCAATAATTATAACTTGTTGAATTTATAACACATAATACAACAAAAATAGGTTACATTTTGGTGAAGAAAATAGTATTGTAGTAAAGTTCACATGTTTTACCAGATTAAGTATTAATCTAAAGATTATTGTGTTAAATGCATATTTTAATTATGAGAATAACAACTAAGATACAAAGTATTTAAAAATCAACAGAATTCACCTCTTGAATACAAGAAACTGTTGACCTGTTTCCTAAGAAAACAACCAAAACTAGTGAAAAGTAGGTTTTGGCTTTGCTTTTTTAATATTACCAGAGGGCACTTGGTCTCACCAGGGGGAGAAATGTAGTGTGGTCACACTGCAGTCCCTGCATTTCTCCGTCTCGGGATTTTGGCCGTGTGTGCACATTGTCCAATGTGTTTTTCAGGCCACTAGGGCCAGGATTTTTTTTTATCTTTTTTTTTTTTTGAGAGGTTTTTGCTATAGGGCACGTGCGCTCACCGGACAGACAGAGACAGAGAGATAGAAAGCAAGAAATCACCCCCCAGGGGGGATGGCCACGCCGCAATCCCTTCTCCTCCATTCTCCTCTCGGGATCTTGGGCACGCACGCACATGCACCCAGCGTGAGTTTAAGCCACCGGGTCCGGGACGCGAACCGTGGTTGACTACATGGGAGTCCAGGGACATAGCCATTATGCTAACTGCTGGTCCAGGGCCAGGATTTTTGAACCTTGGTCAGCTATACAGGATCTGGCTTCCAAAGCACAGGGCTTACCCTTTGCATCAGGGTCCACCCTGGTGAAAAGTATTTGAAGCAACTATTTTAAATGTATGGAAATTGTCCCAAATGCATACAGAGAAACATTTCTTTAAGAAAAACTATTAAATCTCAGAACAGCAAAGCCTTTGGCACTGAGCCAAGACCCTCTCCTTGTTTTCACACTCAGCTCCACCTTGAGAGGTCATGGCCAGGAAGATAAGGTTTCCTCTCTGCTCAAGGAATACAGTGTCTCACCGGGGTGGACAGGCAGCCAGCATCTTCATCGGTTCCAGACAGTTACAGAGGCTGTATTCCTGGTAAGTGCAACCATGAGGAGACTATTTCCACCATCCAACTGGCAGAAGCTCTGCCCTAGGCACAACAGACCAAGGATTCTGGGAGCCCAAGTACTCTTGCCCAAAATCATTCAAGATTA
The DNA here is from genome assembly GCA_026018925.1 of Tupaia tana. Taxonomy (NCBI): domain Eukaryota; kingdom Metazoa; phylum Chordata; class Mammalia; order Scandentia; family Tupaiidae; genus Tupaia; species Tupaia tana. The sequence continues at coordinate 40,448,558 of JAKSZU010000008.1, forward strand.
AAGTCCCCTGCTGGAAAAGGCAGACAACCTCCTGCCTAGCACCCAGAGGTGTGGCTTGGAAATTTTTCAGTGAGAGAGAGGAGAGTAACACTAAAGTTCTCTCCAATGAAATTGAGTTTATTTGAAACTTAAGCATGGGGAAGTTCAAACTAAGGGCACCCTAAAAAAATTACACTTTAGGGGCTGGCAGGTGGTGTGGCGGTTAAGGGCACCAGACTCCCACATTGCTGTCTGGTTCGAGTCCCAGACCTGGCATCTTGATTTCTCACTTTTTCTTTTGTTCTGTCCTCTCTGGTCAAATTAAAACAAGTAAGTAAATAAAGTTAAATAATTCTTTCTAAAAAATTTTAATTGGTAAGTACTTAAAAGAGGTCATAGGTAGCTCTATGGGAACAAAAAAACTAAACTATTGGCCTTATTTTTTATTGCCAGTAAAGCTTGAGTAGAAAAGATGCTCTGATTCTCTGAAATGTGGGGTTTTATCTTCCGTTGCAGCATACTCTAGCCCATCCTTACTGACACACCACCCCTATTACTATTCTAAGAAAATAATACTAGAACTCTGCTTCAGCTTAAGATACTCTCCCCTGTATTTATAATAATGGCCATGCCAAGTTGGCAACATTATTATATCTGCTTCTGTCCTTTATTACTGTGTTCTCTATATGTTGCACATGAATTTGAATGAGAGCTCACTACAAGTTCAACTTTTGATGTTAGCGTGTTTGTTCATGAGAGAAAGAGAGAACATCTCAGCAGAGACATCAAGCCATAATTTCTCCTTTCCAATCTTCCCATTCTCCAAGATTCCAGTTGCCAGCAGCAGCACCCTGCATGTTTTGGGGCCAACCTGTGGTCACCATGTGGTCTCTAGCCTTATGGGGCACCATGTTACCATTGCACCACAGCAACTGAGCCTGAGTCCAATTCTTGTAATGACTTACACTCATAATTTTCAGTCTTGACCATTTATGTATGATTTATCCATGGCCCATATATGTATCAGATTTCTTGTGGCTAGTATCAATGATGTTCTTTATTACTGTTTAATCTATGTCCATTTCAGCCTACTGGAGGGCATGCGTAGTTACTTAATATTGCATGATTATGTACAGACGAAGATAAAAATCAGCTGTGATTCTATAGATGCTGTTCAGCCATATCCCAGGCAAAGCCGTTCATGAGTCATGTTTTTTGTCTGATGGTGAGCTAATGTGGTTGGCCCCAATTTGGCGATACAGGTGGTTGAGGAAACTTCAAGAAGGCTATAGAATCTTCAAGCTACTCTAAGGTAGCGAATGTATTATGAAGCTTGCTCAATTATTACCATTAATGTAATGTTGAATACACTTTCTATTGCAAAGAAAGTATTGGCCTCCCCTATCTGTGAGAAGGAAGTTCTGAAAGCCTTCAGCTCATAATAGTTCAAGTCATTGTGTGATAGAGAAACGAGAAGTATATAGACCCATGCTCTGCGTGTGTCATTTGCCTGGGAATTACTCAATGGGAAAAAGGACTGCCTACACTACAACTTATCCTTGGACCTAACAGTCTTGATTTAAAAGTACCTCAACTCAAACTCAGTATTCCAGCTTATGCTCTACATGATATACCTGCATTCTTATGTATAGATAGATGTTCCACCTTATGTACTAGTGTACATACAACTTGCCAAATTCCAAAAGCCAAGGTAGGTTCTCTCTTTTCTTGAGGTATTAGAGAATAAAGAGAATTGTTATACTCTTTTTCAAAAATTATTTTATTTAAATTTAATCATTGTCATTATTTCATTTTATTGAAATTGACCAGCCCAGGTCTAGGACTTGAACCACAGTCAGCCATGTGGGAGTCCAGCTGCCTTAACCACCACGCCACCTGCCAGTCCCAGCTATACTCTTTTATTAAACTCCAGTAACATTTTTTTAAATCACAGATACCTCAAATTAGTCTAATTGCCAAAGTGTATAAATAAGAAAACCCTAAAATAATCATTGCTACTGAACATTCATACAAAAGACATAATTTTAACTCTGACATAAAACAATGGCTTTATACCTTTTTAAATTTTATAACAAAGTAGACCTTGACTACATATATCACAAACTTAATAAATAAAACAGATTTTTCTACTTCATAGTTCATGTCAAATTCAATAGTCTCTTCACTGATTCTTTGTACTGAGAAAGAATGTTTTCATTTTCTCCCTCATTCTTAAGAGTGACAACAGAATTTTCTTAAGAGTGACAACAGGGGACCAGCAGTTAGCGTAATGGCTATGTCACTGGACTCCCACGTAGTCAACCGTGGTTCGCGTCCCGGACCCGGTGGCTTAAAACTCACGCTGGGTGCGTTTGCGTGCGTGCCCAAGATCCCGAGAGGAGAATGGAGGAGAAGGGATTGCGGCATGGCCATCCCCCCTGGGGGGGTGATTTCTCGCTCTGTCTCTCTGTCTCTCTCTGTCTGGCGAGCGCACGCGCTCTATAGCGAAAACCTCTCAAAAAAAAAAAAAAAAGAGTGACAACAGAATTTTTGTAATCTTTGACATCTTTAGTACTAAGGAACTCTTCTTTCTTTACTTCCATATTTTTGTCAGCGGCTTTAATTTAACTCCAGTAACATTTTCTATTTAAAGAATTATATTTTTTTCTATTTTATTCATTGTCTTTTTTTTTTTTTTTTTTTTTTGAAGTTGACCAGAGACAGAGAAGGAAAGTGAGAAAGCAAGCTGCTAGGTCTGGGACTCGAACCACAATCAGCCATGTGGGAGTCCAGCTACCTTAACTACTACTACGCCACCTGCCAGCCCCAAAACTCCAGTAACATTTAAAAATCTTCACTGCAGTGGATAAAAGTCAATGTACTTAGGTTGACATCATTATAGCAAGTCCCCGTAAATAAATCTGTGATAAATAGATGAATCCACATGTTGTAGAGGTAGGAGAGTAAAGTCGCTAAAGTGATGATGACTTAATTAATTGGCAGCTGTTCATCAAGAAGTCTTGATATCCCATCTGGTTTATGATTTACACTGACCATACTGGTGGATTAAAAGGAGATAGAGGGGCCAGCAGGTGATGTGGTGGTTAGGGGTGCTGGACTCCCACATGGCCAAACATGGTTTAGGTCCCTGACCTGGTGGCTCGCTTGCTTGCTCTCTCATCAAATGAAATAAATAAATAAATAAATAAATAAATAAATAAATAAATAAATAAAGTTAAATAAAATAATTATTTTTTAAAAGGGAGATAAAATTAAGAACATCAATGGTGGTCCCTAGTTGTCTTGTCTATTTCTTCTTTTAGAGTTGTGATTTTCCTGCTAGTTGATACCATTGATGGGGAGAACACTTAGCATGCCTAATACTACAGGTTGAATCACAGTGGTTGCTCCAGTCCATTCTGTTGCTAATAACAGAAATACCTGAGACTGGGTAATTTTAGAGAATAGAGGTTTATTTAGTTCATGGTTTTGTAGGTCCAAGGTCAAGGGGTCACATCTGGTGAGCCCTTCTTGCTGGTGGATAACATGGGGGAAGGTGAGAAAGAACTAGCACAGAGCAGAGCACAGACCTTGTTCTCATTCCTTCTTATAAACCACCAGGACATAATAACAAAGGTACCACCTTGATGCCTAATCACTTCCCAAAGTCCTCACCTTTCAACACCATAATCATATTAAGCCTCCAAATACCTTGGCAACACAACCAAAGTTTAACACATGAGTTGTGCTCATTCAAGCCACAGCAATGATCAAAGGAGGTAGGAGCAGCTGAACACCCTGTTCTAATAGAGCCTCTTAGCAAATCTGTCACTCCCTGAAAAAAATGTCGATATGCAGATACCCATCTACAAAATGCTGACATACAGATACCCAGCTAGAAAGCAAAGCAAGTACCTATTTAATAAGTATTTATCAATACCTATTAAAAATAAGTAAATACAAAAAGGCTAGAATCAAAAAAAACCTCCCTGATCCTTACCTTGGAGCATAAGGATATGCTCTGGCTTTGGAGAAATAAGAATCCCTCTTATACTGGGCACACTCTGGTTTATATACATACAAGATCAGTACATAGTGAAGATCAGTTTGTGGTGGCTAATCTGAGGATCATCAAATCAAAGCATTCTTTCCCCGCAGCAACGCACTGTATCAGGGTCTCCTCACCAAAGGACTGCTGCACAGTTTTTCACCATGACCCTATCAGGCTTTAGAAAGGCTACATGTAGATAAAAAGTTGTTTTTTCTATCATTAGAATTTTGCTCATTCATCCTTAAAGAGGTGTACAACTTATAGTCTGTTCATATACACGAAGATCTAAGTAAGCATGTGATTTATAAATAAAGTTGGATTAGGACCAGCAGGTGGTATTGTGGTTGAGGCACCAGACTTCCACATAGCCTACTATGGTCTGAGTCCCAGACCTGGTGGTTTACTTTCTCACTCGCCCTGCTCCAGTTAAATTACAAAATAATAATAAATAAATAAATATTACTCACATAAATAAAGTTGGATTCCCTCCCACCCCCATTTTCTCAAACTCTTGGAATATCCTAAGGAAATGTTTGTTGCTACAACCTGGAGAATTTAAGGCCTTTGTTCAGTATCCTAAGACTTTTTAAAATCTTTCTAGGATTTCAGTTCCAGCCTGGCAACATTGCCTACAGTAGATCATTCTGTCTGCACATGTCATGGTTATATGATTCCTCCTCACCTCTTTGCCACAGTTGGCTCGCAGAGCTGCCATGGTCATCCACATATTATTTCTGTTAGCCAACTTCCATATACATAGCACTCTATTCGTTGGTTACACCTGTCTTGCTTTTAGATTGTTTTCTTAGGATATGTCTCATTGAGAATAGGACATGAGTAAGACATTGGGGATTTGTCTGTATCACTTTATTTTTCTTCGATTTGCCAGAAAGTGCAAAAGAGAGGAAAAGTGAGAACGTAAAGCCCACAGGTCTGGGACTCGAACCACGGTCACCCAGGTGGGAGTGCAGCACCCTTAACCCACACCACCGTGGCATCTGCCAGCCTTATATTTTTTCCTAATCTTTATGAAATGAAGTATGCAAATGTTTAAAAGTACTGTTTTGTTTTTTATCAACAAATAAATGTTGACTATAATTACCTATTGAAGACCACTAGAGCTCATTCTTTTTATCTAACTGTATTCATTAATTTTGTATTCAGTAACCAACATCTCCCTATCCTCCACTCCTGGTCTCCTTCCCAGCCTCTAGTAACCATTATTTTACTCTCTCATTTTATGAGGTTAACCTTTTTACTTTTGACATATGAGTGAAAGCATATGGTGTTTGTCTTTCCATGTCTGGCTTATTACATTTAATATATTATCCTCTAGGGTCCTCTATGTTGTCTCAAATGACACTTTATTCTTTTTAATGGCTAAATAGTATTCCATCACGTATATATTCCACATTTTCTTAATCCATTCATCTGTTGATGGACACTTCAGCTGATTCTGTATCTTAGCTTATGTGAATAGTGTTGCAGTTTTTTTTTTTAAATTAATGAAATGGTTTATTCAGTAGAGCAAGGTAGAATGAAACATTTGGGGGCCAGCAGATGGCATAGTGTTTATGTAACTGGACTCCCACGTGGCTGACCAAAGTTCAAATCCTCAACCCAGTGGCTTAAGACTCATGCCAGGTGTGTGTGCACGTGTGCCCAAGATCCCAGGCAAAAGGGTCTAGAAAGAAAAAAGAAAAAAGAATGCTACATTTGTTGCAGTTATAAAATTCTCAGATATCTTCATTTTAGGGAATAGGTTTCTTGGCACAACACAAGGAATGGATTGGCGTGGATACTAGATACTGGTGAGAAATTATCTTTTAACTACAAAGCTTTTGACTTAAAATTACCCTCTTTTAGTGATAAATCAAAAATTTTGATACTCAGTTACTGCAGGGCTTAGCAGCAAAGAGTTTACATCCACATCAGGGTGTGTTTCCCATTGGGAGGTATACACTGAACAGGAGGTCATAGATCATACTATCTGCCCAACTAATATAGTGTAGTGAATCTAAATGATTGCTAAAGACTACTGCTATACAATTATTACCTACAGGTCAATGAAACATAGTTTAGTTCCACTGGATTATTGTAGTGTGCAAAAATCTGATGCACATCTTTTTTTTTGGAGAGGTTTTCGCTAAAGGGTGCGTGCGCTCACCAGAAAGACAGAGGGAGACAGAGAGATAGAAAGCAAGAAATCACCCCCCAGGGGTGATGGCCATGCCACAATCCCTTCTCCTTCATTCTCTTCTCGGGATCTTGGGCATGCATGCACACGTGCCCGGCATGAGTTTATAACGCCGGGTCCAGGACTTGAACCACGGTCGACTACATGGGAGTCCAGCGACATAGCCATTACGCTAACTGCTGGTCCCTGACCTACATCTTGATGAGATGGTGTAAGCCTGGCTTTCTTTTTCTTCATTCATGATAGAGTGCATATGCAGGCATGTGCATGCATGCACATGTCACGGGGTCTGTTCATGTCAGAATCCCCTTCCTCCAATTCTCAAGTGCATCTGGTGTTGGGCACCTGTGCCCAATGTGTTTGGGGCAGATCAGACCAGGGATTCAAACCATAGTGGCCATGTTGAATTTTCTTAAAGTTTGTTGGTCCTGATTTTTTAAAAATCGTATTTCTTAAATACTTTTACTAGCAGGCATTTCAAAAAGATTCAACAATATAAAAAAGGCTTTTGTGGAGGCTGGCAGGTAATATGGTGCTTAAGTCACTGGGCTCCCATATGGCCAGCCATGGTTCAAGTTGTAGACTTGGTGACTTGCTTTCTCTCTCTCTCTCTGGTCAAATTTAAATTATAATAATAATAAATAAAATTAGAGTAACTAGGAAAAAAAAGACTTCTGCATTTTTAATCTCTGCTGTTAGCAGTTTTAAGGAAAAAGAGCTGTTTAATTATTTTTTGTTGTGCAATTCAGTGTCTCCAAAGAATGACTGTGTGCATGGAAATTCCATGAGCCTATGAAAAATGCACACTCACAGATTATATTCTTGTATCAAATGCTGATTTGATTTCTTAGATTTGGAACCAAGAATCGACTTTTTTTGTTGTTTTTGTTTTTTAGTTTGCTATAGGATGTGTGCACTCACCAGAGAGACAGATGGAGAAAGAGTGAATGTGAGAAATCACCCCCCAGGGTGATGGCCACACCATAATCCCTTCTCCTCCAGTTTCCTGCAGGATTTGGACATCCACTGACATGCACCTGGCATATTTTTCAAACTGCTGGGTCCAGGACTCAAACTGTGAAGTTGGCTATGTGGCATCCAACTGCCTTAACCTCCATGCCACCTGTTGGTCCAAGGATCTGCATTTTTTTAAAGATTAGTTTATTTATCTTTATTTATTTATTCATTTTAATTTGACCAGAGAGAGAGCAAGAGAGAGATGGAAAGCAGTAAAGCAAGCACTGCTTTTCAAGAATTTGTAATATAACAAGAAAAAATGTTACTCAGATTTGTGAGATTTAGCATCAGTGGTCTGGGGTATTTCTGAACGCAGAAACCTCTAGGTACCTAATATTCCAGATAATACCAGGACTCTTCAAGTTCATGGAAAATGTAAATTATGGGAAAAAAAAAAAAAGAAAACTAAGCATGCACTTCGGGTTTTTGGTTCCAAAATAATCTTGTACTTCAATTTCTCCATGAACTTTCTTTAGTCCCCATGTACAATATAATTTGGTTCCAACAATGTATTAAGAGCAGTCTTTAACAGGCACTCTGGGATCTAGCTGCCTGGTTATGGCGTAAATCACAATCTCTTCCTCTACCTGTGGGTTTCTCCACTTCAGAAGTAAAGGCCTCGGGAGGAACTGCCAAGGACGATAAAACCAAACCCAGCACCCCATGTATTCTGACTCTAAGAAGAGACAGAATTAAAAACCTTGTGCTTCGTCCAAGTCATCGAGATGTTTGTAAAGGATGCTAAAGGTCGAAAAGGGTCAGGCCACAGCACCGACGGCAACTTCCAGCAGCTCCACGAACTGAGAAGCCAACTTCACAGCCCAGACATGTTGGCCGCTGGGCGCAGCGACTTTCTGCCCAGAGAAGTCTTTTTCCCACTTCTTCGTATCCCTGCCTCCCTGAATTGCTGCGTGAGCCCCCCACGCCTTGGGCCAGCTCTCGATCTGCGAGAAGGCGCGGGGGAAACGCACTGACCAGCACGCCCCCACCGCCCCGCTCTCCTCCTTCCTACAGAAAAATGCGTTTCCAGGCAACGGCGGGCCGCGGCGTCACTTCCTGCCATTTAAACTCTGGTCCCCACCCCTCGCAGCCCCTTCTCCTGGCTTCCACTCCCCCTCCCCTCGGTCGTGGGCTTCATTCACGCTTCCCCGGCGTGGGGAGGGGCGAGGCCCGGCGTGCAGAGCGGCCCTGAGCCCTGCGGTCGCCGCGCACCTGTTGTTTGCAGGAGCCGGGACCCTCGGAGCGGCCCTCGGCGGGCGGGGGCGGCGGCGGGGCCGACCCGGCAGGTGGCGGCGGGCGGGGCCGGCGAGCCACCGTGCGCGGGGACCAGACCACCGCGGCGCCGGGACGCGATGGCGGCCGCGGAGCCGGCGAGCTCGGGCCAGCAGGCGCCGCCCGGCCAGGGCCAGGGCCAGCGGCCGCAGGCGCAGCCCCCACAGGCGCAGCCCCCGCAGCAGCCGCCGCAGCAGCAGCAGCTCGCGGGCGGCAGCAGCAGGCACGAGAAGAGCCTGGGGCTGCTCACCACCAAGTTCGTTTCGCTGCTGCAGGAGGCCAAGGACGGCGTCCTGGATCTCAAAGCGGTGAGCTGGGGAGGCGTGGATGGGGGCGGACTTCGGCGCCTGCGGCCCCCGGGAAGCCCAGCCCCTGGCTGAGTGGGTCCCGCGGCGTGTGGCCGACGCGCCCTGCGGGGACCTGGCGATCCGAGAGCCGGAGCCATGTGGCCTGCGCCCGGGACCCGGACGCCGGGATGGGGGAGGGACGGGAACCGGGATGGCCCGGTCTCTCGACAAAGAGCCCAGGACCTCGAGCGCGCCCGCGTGGCTTCGGTCCCGGGACGCCAGGACTCCAGGGCGATCGCGTCCACCTGTGGCAAAGGCTGCGCTGATGCCTGGGCGCTTTGCCCGGGGACAGACAGTCTAAGGATCGATGCTGCTGTTGAGATTGATGGGTTTAATACGCGATTCTTGTTGGGATCGTTTTCCATGAAAAAGGAAAAGAAAAGAAAATTTGGTTTGCCACTTCTTCCGGATGAAAGGGGGGGGGGAGTGGCCCGCTTTACACATCCCTCCCGGTTAAAATAATAGTAGTAATAAAAACTCTGGTACACTTTCTTTCATCGTCTTGACAGTTAAGATTTCTAAAAGCGAAGTTTGCCACCGAGAAGACGAGATTATTTCTGTAACTTCCACCCAAAGAGGTGGAAGCCGCTCTGTAACTCTCCTGTGTAATGAGAACGGATGCTTCGTTCTTTACTACGGTTCACTTTTCAAGCAACGTGGTCAAAAGCTCTTGTTTATGCCGAATGCCTGAACCGTTCCAGGCAGAAAGATTTCCACAGGGCCGAGAAAGAGATGCGATCACTTGAATTAATATTCAACCGGTGCACCAGGTTTAAGAAAGAACCCAAACTTTAAAAACACAGAAAATGCTAAGGAGTCAGTAATCACTGTAGACCTTTCTCTTTGTCCCCCTAAATGTGGCTTTACTGGGAGGGTTGGTTTCAGCACCCTGGGGAGTGGCCAGGCATAGACTGCTTTACCTGTGGTGAGAGTGTCACTACCATCCTCACAGCTGTGCCTAGAGCAGTGGGAGCAGCGCCTGGCAGGAGCTGGTCCGCCAGCGTTTCCTTGGTGCGGGCACCAAGGACTTGCAGAGCCAACTCCAAGCCTTCTGCTAGGGGCCCTCCTGTGTAAGCTGCGCGCACGTGTGTGTGTGTGTGTGTGTGTGTGTGTAGATGTATCTTTGAATGTCTTCCTTTGGATGTTGTAAGTGCTCACTTCTATTTTACACAAATGAAGCTTGCTGTAGCTTGCATTTTGCATTTGAGGAAGTATAGTTTCTACTATCTTCTTTGTGAAAGGTTATCCCTGAAATTTTTGTGTTCGGGGGACTCCTCTTTTTTCTCCCACACTCCCATTCTCTCCCTCCCTTAAAGTTATATTTGGCACATATAAGGGGACTGGAAACACTTCATAGAGAAATTGAATTAAAATACAAGTTGGATTTTTTTCTTTTCTGGTGCAAAAATTTTTAAGTCTGTGCACCGTTTTTTGACAATACATTTTCCATGAGATTTTTAAAAACACTTCTTATAGTATTTAAATTGTAGTGAGTTGAAAATGGATTCTGTTAAAGAATTTCACAGAAGCTATGAAGTCCTCAGAGAAAGCCACTGATGTTACAGGTTCCAAACTGCTCTTCAAAATCTAGAAATTCAACAGAAGTCTCTGACTTTAGTGTAACAAATCAGGGAAGTTTGGGTTTGGCCAGGTAAAACTGGACTTGGGGGGCTAAATTTTGAGAGTTCTCACCTTGCCTCAGAATACGGTAGACATTTCTGCATGTTTGACTTTTAAATTCTTTGGCTTCTGGTCCAACATGGTCAGCCACAGTTTGAGTCCTGGACCTGGTGGCTTGAAAATCACGCTGGGCACATGTGCGTACATGCCCAAAATCCCAGGAGAACAGATTGTGGCGTGGCCATCCTGCTGGGGGGTGATATCTCACTCCTCTCACTTTCTCTCTCTCTCTTCCCCCCACTCCCTGCAAGCTCATGCATCCTATGGCAAAGACCTAAAAAAAAAAAATCATAATAATTTAGCTTCTTTTGGTTTCGGCTGAGGCTATATAATTGTTCTATGGAATCAGAGAGGCAGGGAGTAGTATATTTAATAACAACATTGTTTCATTCATCCTGCAACTTTCCTAAAAGTTCCAGGGTTTCTGCAATAATAATATTATTCTCATTATATTCATTTTATACTCTTTTATAAAATATTTTTTAAAGAATTATTTTATTTAACTGTATTTATTTTAATTTGACCAGAGAGGAAAGAGCACGAGAGAGATAGAAAGCGAGAAAATAGGGACCAGCAGTGGGTGTAATGGCTATGTCCCTGGACTCCCATGTAGTCGACTGTGGTTCAAGTCCCGGACCTGGTGGCTTAAACTCATGCCGGATGCGTGTGCATGTGTGCCCAAGATCCCGAGGGGAAAATGCAGGAGAAGGGATTGTGGCATGGCCATCACCCCCCAGGGGGTGATTTCTCGCTTTCTGTCTCTCTGTCTGTCTCTGTCTTTCTATAGCAAAAACCTTTACCAAAAAAAAAAAAAAAAAGAAAGAAAGAAAGTGAGAAAACAAGCCACCAAGTCTGGGACTCAAACCGTGGTCAGTCATATGGGAGTACAGTGCCCTTAATCACCACGCCACCTGCCATCCTCTAATATTATGCTCTTAAAAAACAGCTTGAATATTACTTTTTTATGTATATTTGAAAATATATACCTTTTATGTATTTTGCACACAGACATATATGAGGGTACTTCAAAAAGTTCATGGAAAAGTAGAATTAAAATATGAATTTATTTTGATGCAAAGAATGTTTGAAATCCATGCTTGTAGTTTTTTCATAGTACACATTAGCTACAAACTTTTTTTTTTTTTTGGAGAGGTTTTCGCTATAGGGCGTGTGCGTTCGCCAGACAGACAGAGAGAGATGGAGAGACAGAAAGCAAGAAATCACCCCCCAGGGGGGATGGTCACACCACAATCCCTTCTCCTCCATTCTCCTCTCGGGATCTTGGGCACGATGCACAAGCGCCCGGTGTGAGTTTTAAGCCACCGGGTCCGGGACGTGAACCCCGGTCGACTATGTGGGAGTCCAGAGCGACATAGCCATTACGCTAACTGCTGGTTCCCAACATTAGCTTCAAACTTTTGAAGATTCCTTATACACCTATTAGAATGGTGGAAATCCAAAACACCAACAATATAAAATGCTGGCAGGGATATGGAGCAACAAAGCCCTCATTCTTTGTGGGGATGCAAAATGGTGCAATTACTTTGGAATACAATCTGACAATTTTTTTACTTTTTTTTTTTTTTTTTTTGAGAGATATTTTTTTGCTGTAGGGTGCGTGTGCTCGCCAGAGAGACAGAAAGTGAGAAATCACCCCATAGGGGGGATGGCCACACCTCAGTCTCTTCTCTATTCTCCTTTCAGGATTTGGGCACTCACACACATGTGTCCAGTGTGAGTTTTAAGCCACCGGGTCTGTGACTCGAACTGCAGTAAACTGCATGTAACCATTATGCCATGGCATGATGTAACCATTATGCCATGGGAAGTTTCTTACAAAACTGAACATACTTTTACTATATGATCCAGTAATTGTGCTCCTTGGTATTCACCCAAAGACTTTGAAAACATGTCCACACAAAACTCTGCACATGGATATTCATAGAAGCTTTATTAATAATTATGAAAACTTGGAAGCAACCCAGATAACCTTCAGTAGGTGAGTAGATAAACTGTGATATATCCATACAATGGAGTATTACTCAGTGCTAAGAAGAAATGACCTATTAAGCCCTGAAACAATTTGGAGGAACTTTATATGTATATTACTAAATGAAAGAAAAAAATCTGAAAGAGATACTACTATACTGTATGGCTTAATCTATAATGTTCTGGAAAAAGAATCACTATGGAGGCAGTAAAATATGAGTAGTTGTTAGGGGCGAGAGGATAGGGGGAATGAATAGACTGAGCACAGAGAATGTTTAGTGCAGTGAAACTATTCTGTATGGCACCAATGTGGATGCATGTCGTTATGCATTTATCTAGACCCGCAGAATGCACAATAGCCCAGTAGAGCCAGTGTAGCTGAATTTGGGGTGATAAGGATGTGCTGATGTGGGTTCCTTGGTTGTATCACATGTACCACCCTGGGCAGGATATTGCTAGTGGGGGGGTTGTTTGTGTGCATTGTCAAGAGATATAGGGGAATTTTCTGTACTTTTCACTCAGTTTTGCTGTGAATCTAAAACTGCTGTAAAGAATAAAGTCTATTAAAATTACATGTATGAAGATAATCTGGATGGATACATCTATTCCAGGGTCTGTTATTAAGCATCTGTTAAATGGAAAATGTTTGGCTAAATGGGAAAAAAAAAAATTTCTCAAGAGACAAAAGCTTTCCAACACTGATACATATATGATAAATATTGACTGGCACTGTGCCAGGTGTTTCCCTTGTGTTAGCTCCGTCAATCCTCATAACAAAACTATACGGAGATAATACAGCTCCATTTTGCTCACTAGGAAATAGAGCCTTAAAGAGGCTCAGTGACTTAACCCAGCGTCCACAGTAAATGAATTATAAAACCCTGATAAGATCTCAAAATTGATACTCTGAACCACCACGCTAAGCAAAAGGTTTACCTACCTCCAACATTTTGGCATGATTTGAAAACAACTTTATTGGTGTGTGTGTGTGTGTGGGGGGGGGTGTCGTCATATACCCCAGACAGCATATTCCAGATCCAAGAAGCCAGAGAAAGAAGTGGGTACATTTGAGAAACTACCAATCAGGTGACTGTTGTATGAAGACTGTTATCTTGTAGGCAAGATTATAGGCCTGAACTGGGATGGAGACCATGGGACCAGAAATGGAGAGGTTCAGGTGCTTTCACACCGTAGAACTGACAGAATTTAACTGGCAAGTCTCTGAGAAGAGGAAAAATCATAGATTACTGCCAAGTCACTGGCTTGGTGAAAGTGGGTGGTTATGATTTGCCCTTAGAAGTTACAAAAGAAGAAAAGATTTTAGAGAAAAACTAAGTTCAGTTCTGGACATGTATGAGATATTTATGGGACATCTGGCAGCTTGTGGGAATTAGGGATTTGGAACCCATGATAAAGAAAAGGGCTACCAATTTGATTTGGATATGATTTGTTTATGAGATAGCTTCTGGGGGAAAAAAAAGAATGATGGAATTCTGGGAAGGACAAATAGTTCAAGAGCAGAAAGAAAACAAAAAGGAGAATGAGAGTTAGAGAAAAACCTGAGGGTTATGGTAGCACCAAGGTGAGGGAACAGCGTTTTAAGAAGGATGGAATAGCTAGCCAATATCAAGTGCTTCAGAGGATGCAACAGGGCTTTGTGGTATCGAATATGTGTAGTAAAAGAGGCCATTAAAATAACATATCAGAGGGACCAGCAGTTAGTGTAATGGCTATGAGACTGGACTCCCATGTAGTTGACCACAATTCGAGTCCCGGACTCAGTGGCTTAAACTCACACCAGGTGTGTGTGCGTGTGTGCCCAAGATCCCGAGAGGAGAATGGAGGAGAAGGGATTGAGGTGTGGCCATCACCCCTGGGGGGTGATTTCTCGCTTTCTGTCTCTCTGTCTCTCTCTGTCTTTCTGGCGAGTGCATGCACCCTATAGCAAAAACCTCTCCAAAAAAGAAAAAATAAATAACATATCAGAGGACATTTGGGGGCATTTAGATATTTTGAATCGTTACACAGCTGACGTTCTGTACTAAAGAATTACTGGATCAAAGAATTATAAACATTTTATGGCCTTTGATAAATGATGCTGAATTACAAAAGGATGCTACGAACTCACACTCCAGTAGCAGTATCTGATTGTGACCAGCCACCTCACGCACCACATCAGAAGTAGCATGGCATAGGGTTAAAGCATGCATTCTGGAGGTGGCTCAGTGGCACATCACTCAAGTAACACCGCACTCATACGGAATATGGCAGGTTCAGGTTCCTGGTCAACCTGTACTCAAGTGCTGTGCGCAGCCATGTCCCTGACTGCATGGAAAGGCCTGTGGAGGGAGGGACGAGGATCACAGTGTGAGACTGTTGAGGGTGCCCATCTCTCTGCCTTTCTCCCCCACCCCATTCTCATGAAAAAAAGGAACAACATTTTAAAAAAGCATACATTCTGAGTTCATATCTTGATATCCCCATGTACATTGAGCACCTTTTTCAGATCCGTGCACATTGTTACATGTACCAACAGTTCATTCCCTTCTAGCACCAGGTGGAATTTCATGTTTTGTCTATCTGTTCACCTGCTACTTTTTAATTTTGGCAATGATGAGTAGTACTGTGAATATTCATGTACAGATCTCTTTATAGACCTATTTTCATTTTTAATTTGCATTCCTTTGATAATTGTTCCTTTAGTTTTTACTTACTGTTTGTAAGAATTATTTAATTTTATTCATTCATTTATTTTAGTTTGACCAGAGACACACACACACAGAGAGAGAGAGAGAGAGAGAGAGAGAGAGAGAGAGCAAGCCACCAGGTCCAGGACTCAAACAGTGGTTGGCCATGTGGAAGTGTCTAGTGTCTTAACCACCACTCTACCTGCTGACCCCATCTTCTAAGTATTTTGAACATTATATTCATTTATCTTACAGCAACAACAGTACCATAATAGTTATCTTACAGAGAAGGAAATCAGGGCACAGAGAGGCTAAGTAACTTGCATAGGGGCGTACATTAAGTGAGGCCCATCCTAGAGCACACGTTCCTGACGGTTATGCTGTACTGCTGGCAGGATATACATTTACAGGTGCAGCTTAATCTTGCTCCCATTTTAGAAAGTTAATACTTAAGAGAATTTTCAAAGTATAGAATTGAGGGTATAGGCAAACAACCTCTAGACCTTGCCATTTAAAGAGTTCAGAAAGCATGATTTTCCTGGTTAAATGGACACCTACTCAAATATCTTCATTGTTCTTTTGAGTAATCTTTGGTAGCTTGAGTAAGACAATAAAAATGGAGGAACTTTTAAAAAATGAATAGAAAGTTTATTAAAAATAAAAATGAAAATAATGGAAAGCTTGTGATTTCAAAAATTGAGTATAGTAGCAGTTTAGAGTGGTAAAACCACTGAAGTTTCTTTTTTAGGAGACATTTTTGTGGTAAGGTATTGATTGGGAATTGAAATGCTTAGTGTGTACTTAGTGCCGCTTCTGGAGAGAGCCCTTTGTTTCCTCCAAGTTAGTTATTTATTCTTCAGTATTTGATTTCCTTATTGATTTAATGGCCCCTACAGACCCATTGAAAACACACAGTGACCTTCTCCAGGAACTCCTTTCTTTTCCTCCCACCTTAAGTAGTCATTCTTTTTTCCGCCTCTTACAGAACTTCTTTACTTTATGGGTCTGCTTCATTTATTTCGCCTCATTCTGTAAGCTATCAGTTACAGTCCCCAAGCCTTAGAGGTATATATGCATTTTTTGGTTACTATTTGTTATTCTGGAATAAATAAACAAGTATAAATCAGATCTTTCTGCTTTTTCAGACCAGGTAATGCATTCTGTATGAAACCTGTCGACCAGTGTTACTTGAACTGCTTATTCAATACAATTATATAACTTAGAAGTGTTTGGCTGTGCACCAATTTTATTCGATGTCTTTTAAAATTATATGGAGCCGCTTGGGAATCTTTTGCCACAAGTTTATTTTGTGAATGTATACTTCATGCCAAATTCCACCTCGATTATTTATTAGCTTTCTGAATCTGTATTCTGTGAAACAGGGAGGCCACCTACTGTACAAAGCCTTCAGGAGCATTAAAGTAGATAACATCTGTGTAAGATCCTGTTACACAATTATCTTATTACTGGCTTATGAAACGTACTTCTTAATTGTGGATTGAGAGAAAACATTCCGCATATTAATTATCTTTAATGTTTATGAAACGAGGCAGTAATTCATCCAGATTGTATCATGGAGTAGATCAATTTAAAATACCATGTTGGTATAGTTGAAAATGAGTTCACTCGGGTTTTTTTTTAATTCTCCTGTTAAGACTTTATGGGCAATCTTGGTGTATCACTCGGTCCTTCCACCTTATTTTCAGGTGGAACTGATTGGTTTTATATGGTGTTTCTTCTGTGCATTTTTGATTGTAGGGTTCTGGGCCTCCCCACCATGGTTGATAATTTTGAAAGCACAGTAGTTGGACACTGAGTGCTCTTGTATTGACTGTCATGATCCTGGGAGAAGAAAGCACCTGCTTTGCAGATGGAGAACCTGAAAAACTGGATGTTTCCTACACTTATTGTTTTCATGTTAGCCTTTGTGAATGCAGCATCACGCTCCATGAGAAGAACATCCCTTAGCAAATGAGCCACAACTAATTCTAACTCAAATAAAGCTACCATGCAATCTCTCTCCATATGCCATAATCTCTCTCTCTCTCTCTCTTAACCCAGAGTTAACATCAGATCTCAGGAGACTCATTAGTTCAAGTGAAAAGGCATGGCCACGTGGTTCTTAAAGCCCTTTTTAGCACTTACATACTGTCTCTGTAAGCTGTCTTGGTTTATTTATTTTGCCCACTTACTTATTTACTAATTTACTTATTTAGAGATAGGATCTCGAGGCATTGTTCAGACTGCCTTTAACTTGCAATCCTTCTGCCTCAGGATCCTATGTAGCTGGGATCTCAGGCATCTATAGTTGTGCCTGTTTGCTCACCTTTTAAAAGCATCACAAGCTTTAATTTTGTTCCACCTATTCATACTGCTTTGTTCACCATTGGTGAGACATATTTTTAGAAAAGGATTTAATATGTGACCAGCAGATGGCATAATAGTTATGTCACTGGACTACCATGTAGTTGACTGCAGTTAGAGTCCCGGACCCGGTGGCTCAAAACTCACTCTGGGTGCCTGTGTGTGCATGCCCAAAATCCCTGGAGGAGAAGGGATTGCAGCATAGCCATCATCCCTGGGGGTTGATTTCTAGCTTTCTGTCTCTCCAGCAAGCACCTGTACCCTATAGCAAAAATCTCTTTAAAAAAAAAAAAAAAAGAAAAGGATTTAAGTTTTGGATGGGATGAGAGCCAGAGGCTGGATAGTAGTATAGTGGTAAAATGGTACATTGTGTAAGGCTGACCAACATGAGGTGGTTTGGGGTTCATATCCAGAGACGACCTTGAGTACACCAGTACACATAAGTGGTCATGATCTGGGGCTGGCTGAGGGTGAGAGTGGATCATGGCATCTAGACTCTCCTGGGGGTGCTTTCTCTCTCTCTATCTCTGAATCTCTTCTAATGGAAGAAATAAATAACCTTTTAAAAATTCTTTTCAGGAGATTTTGCTATAGTGCATGTGTGCTTTGCCAGAGAGAGCGACAGACAGAAAGCAAGATGTCAACCCCCCCCCCCCCCCCCCGCCCCAGGGGGGATGGCCATGCTATAATTCCCTTCTCCATTATCCTCTCAGGATTTTGGGCTCACACACACACATCCCCAGCTTCAAGCTGCTGGGTCCAGGGCTCAAACTGCATTCGGCCACATGGGAATCCAGCACATTAACCACTATGCCACCTGCAGGCCCCCAACACATACATATATATGTGTTTATATGTTATATAAACACATATATACGTATGTATGTATGTTTGGAGGGGAGATTTCTCTCAGAGGGTTATTTTTATTAGTTTTATTATTTCCCTGTAAATTGAATTAGTGTGATACAATTAGATGATTCTTTCATGGCCAAATAGGTCAAATCCTCTTACAGTAAATGTAAACTTTTCCAGTAAATT
The DNA here is from genome assembly GCA_026018925.1 of Tupaia tana. NCBI lineage: Eukaryota > Metazoa > Chordata > Mammalia > Scandentia > Tupaiidae > Tupaia > Tupaia tana. Next base: position 40,467,179 of record JAKSZU010000008.1, read on the forward strand.
TGTTGCATGCACATGTGCAATTTTTAAAGAATTATTTTCTTTAACTTTATCTATTATTATTATTATGATTATTATTATTTGACCAGAGAGAGATATAGAGAGAGATAGAGAGAGAAAGTGAAAAGGCAAGCTACCAGGCCCGAGACTCAAATTGTGTCCAGCCGTATGGGTGTCCAGCACCTTAACTACCACACCACCTGCCAACCCCGCACATGTGCATTCGTCAGCAGCTATAGTGGCAAACATGGGATGTAGATGGCGACTCCCTTTCCTCTCTGTCTGTCCCTTGTATATTTCCAGACAGTTCTCCAGGGCTGAAGAAAAACGCACCAAGAAGCTGACGGATCTTCCTTTAAATTCATGACCACTAACTTTGAAAGGACCAATGGTGTTCAGCCACTCACACTTTCTCCTTTCTTCCCAACGGTTAATCATCCCCTCATTCACCCCAATGCTGATGAGAAAATGCAACCAGGAGGAGGTGTCTAGCCTCTCTCCCTGCCTTACCTGCTAGTGCTCCTGTGTCTCCATCCAGGTCCTTTGTCATTACTAACATGTCCTGTTATCATCCATGGCCAGTCTCTCTGCTTGTCTGATTCACATCCTCCCTTCTCTACCTCTGGCCATCTCGAACTGTAGTCTCTCCTGTCTAGTGTATTGTTAATCATCCGTCTTCCTCCTTCACCAGATTTTTCCTGTCAGCACACTCAGTGTTGAAATTGCTCTTATCTTTAAAAGAAAAAGAAAGATAAAACACTTCCTTGAGTTCCTGTAGTTTCCTACACATTCTGCCCTGTTTCTTTGTTTCTCTTTCAGTAGAACTCTTTAAAAAAAGACTCATTTGCCCTAGTTCTTCCACTTGTTCTCGAAATTTCTCCATTATGTCTTTCGGCCCTACCACTCTGCAGGTAAACCTCTAATCAAGATCACCAGTGATTGGAACCAGCAGTTAGCGTAATGGCTATGTCACTGGACTCCCACGTAGTCAACCGCGGTTCACGTCCTGGACCCGGTGGTTTAAAACTCACGCCAGGCGCGTGTGCGTGCGTGCCCAAGATCCCGAGAGGAGAATGGAGGAGAAGGGATTGCGGCGTGGCCATCCCCCCTGGGGGGTGATTTCTCGCTTTCTGTCTCTCTTATCTCTCTCTGTCTCTCTGGCGAGCACACGCGCCCTATAGCAAAAACTTCTCCAAAAAAAAAAAAAAAGATCACCAGTGATCATCCCAAAGACATATCCACTGATCAGTTATCAATGAATTGTCCTGACTTGATCACTCTACTTTTTTTAAAAAGAATGATTTATTTAATTTAATTAATTATTATTTTACATTTGCTCTAGGGCACCTGTGTGCACGAGAGAGAGAGAGAGAGAGAAGAACAAGAACAAACCGCCAGGTCTAGGACTCAGACTGCAGTTGGTCATGTGAGAGTCCATCACTTTAACCAGCATGCCACCTGCTGGCCCTGGGATTCCTCTCTCTTACACTCTCTTCCCTTGGTTTTAAGACCCCACTCTTCTTGCTTCTCTTGCTTCAGTGGCAGGTTGCTCCTCATTTTCTAGACCTTAAATACTAGACTATTCCAACCTGACCCTTGAGTCCATTTCTGTGCTCACCTCCTAGGTAAATCCAGTGAATTCCATTTTATGGCCTCAAATGTCTATTCCCTGATGTCTACCAAATTTGTCTCTCTAGCTTGGATCTCTCTCTTACTCCACATATTCTTGTGTAAAATGGTCATCTTGATTTTTCCTTTTGGATATTAGCATGTCCAAGGTTAGATTCCTGATTTCCATTACCCCTAACCTTCTACATCTATATCACTTTCCTAACCCCCTACCTCCTGTAGTACACATCTTCTGTAATTGCTCAAGTGAAAAACTGGAACCATGGGACTAGTGGATGGCATAATGGTTACATCACTGGACTCCCACCTAGTCGACTATGGTTCAAGTCTGGGACCAGGAGGCTTAAAACACTCTGCTGGCCTCACTGGTTTGCCAGCCTCTTCTCAGAGGCACTAAGTGCACTTCACGCTTCAGGGCCCTTGTGCTTGCTCTGCCTTGTGCCACCTCTGCCCACTGTGCTCTTCTGCCAGATATTCACACGGGTCACTTGCTCCAGTCAGTTCAGATGTCACCTTGTCAGAGCATCAGGGAGCTTGTGTCCGAACATCCTATTTAATGTAGTGCCATTCTCCTGCTTGCATTCCCTCTAAATACAGTTATATGCATCTCAACTCCCCTTCGTTCTTTGGAGACAGGGACTTAGTTTTGTCACTACTGTGCCTAGAACTAAGCCCAGAATATCTGGTAAAGAAAAAATGACACTGGTGGGGGTGATGGGGGGGAGCTCATGGTGTGATTTTAAGTATGAAAGTCTCAAATGATGTATTAAAGCTTTTAACGATTTACACATTTTTAAAAAATAAATATTTAACTTTTATTTTATATATATACTTATTTTAATTTGACCAGAAAGGGACACAGTAAGAGAGAGAGTGAGCGAAAGGGAAAGTGAGAAAGAAAGCTGCCAGGTCCAGAACTCAAACCATGGTCAGCCATGTGGTAGTCCAGTACCCTTAACCACCATGTCACCTGCCGGCCCCAAGATTTACACACTTTTTAAAACACTATATGAAACTAGGTAGGTGCCATATTATGTATGCACAAGCTCTGAATCTTACTCTTGATCCTGTTTCAGCCTATATTTCAGGATGAGGCTGTTGTCAACATTTAAATGTTTGTGCAGCAGACTTCACACTAATATTGTCCAGTTTAACCCTCACGATAGTCCTATTCCCTATATGCTGTTATCCCATTTTACAAAGTAGGAGATGGGACTTGGTGGGCTAAAGAGACCAGCTGAAGACAGGACGTGGCAGCGCTGGACTGGCTCTTGGTGTGTCTGAGTCCACAGTCTGACTTCTAAAGAATGGTGCGGCTGCTACAATAAAAAACTCCTCGAGATCCTTTAAGTGATGTGGCCTGTACACCTTTCGCCTTTTTGTCGTCTACTTAAATGGGAAAGTATTTACATAACGCTTAGTTTTGGAAACCAAGGGTTACATGTTGTGACTGTTATGTAGTAGTAAATATAAACAAGGAACTAAAACTTTCGGCCTAGAAGTTAAATCTCCTGGTCTTTCTGTAATGACCTAGGATAGCACTTGTGGTATGGTGCATACAAACAGGTTCTAACACCCAGCCAGGGAGCTGTTGCTATGGCTGCGAATGCTTTTTATGTGAGTACATAGAGACCCTCAGCAGAGCCACTGCTTGGAGTGCTCTGGGTTACTTCCTGAGACAGTTGCTTCAGAAAAAAGGAATCCTCAACTTCAGATGTTTACAGTTAAGACTTTATGTTTTTCAGTTTACTTATTTCTTCCATGAGTAAGAGGGACTGAGACAGAAGGCACCCCAACAGGGTCTTAATGCCATGATTCATCTCCAGCCTCTACCAGGCATGTGTGAGCCCTGGATCATGGACACACAGATGCCTGGTGTACTCAGGGAGGGCTCCAAATGCCACCCTGGAACTTTTCCATGTGGGTCAGCCTCACAGAATGGAATGTTTTACTACTGTCCCACTATCCAGTCCCTGCAGTTGACGATTTATCTTCAGAAAAACGGTCTCGAAGTCAAGAACAGGATTCTATAAAGGTAGATAAAATAGGAGGAGAATTGCTAGGCATAAGAGAAGATATCAGTTGGAGCTGGCAAGTGGCACAGTGGTTAAAGGCGCTGGACTCCCACATGGCCTACCATGGTTCAGGTTTCAGACCTGGTGGCTTGCTTTCTCACTTCCTCTTTCTCTCTGTCTCTCTCTCTGATCAAACTGGAAAATAATGATAATAACAAATAAAGTTAAATAAAATAATTCTTTTAAAAAAAGAGAGAGAGAAGATATCAGTGATACTATACCTAGTTGCATTCTTACTTTTCTGGTTCTCTAAGAGTGACCAAGTCTAGAGTTGACGACTCTAAAGAGCCCACTTCTGACTTCTCCCTTCTCTCCACCACTTCCTGCTACTGCCCTGATTCACTGTTTGAGGCATGAATCCCATTCCTAAAGAAGGCTTGAGTTAGTTATTGGAACACAGTAGCTTGAGATTTTTGGTAGCACCAAAAAAAAAAAAAAAAAAAAAAAAAATGGGTTGAGAAAACCTACATTTCATTCAAATACCTGTGAGGAGGAGCAGGAGCTGTCAGAGGCACTTGCCTGCTATGAATTCACATCTTAGTGCAAATAGTATATTGAGAGCACAGGGATGGGGAGTGGATGTGTTTATAGGATTTTTAAATTTTTTATTATTATTTTTAAGAATCAAAGAAGTAGTGATGCCCTGGGAGAGCTGGTAACCAATTATGTAAAGCTAAATCTTGTTAATTAATTTACAGAAAGTGCTGAATATTGTCAGTAGCGACATAACACGTGTTTTTTTTCCTTACTGTCATGATTCTACATTCAAGATAGGCTATTTGTTACGTAATCCATTCTGGGGGGAAAAAGAAGCTGTAGAGTAACCTCTTCTTTGAGGTTCTTTTGTTCTGTTAGGGAACAAAGGTCAGAAATATGAGTGGGAACTAAGGAACTGTACGGCATTCTTGACTCATTCATAATATGGTAGGATGTCATCTTTTTCTGATCTTACTTAATGTGAATGAAATTACCAAAGAAGTCTGTAATGGTTGCTAGTAGAACAACTTTGTGCTGTAGATTTTGATTTCTTAATTTTAAAACTGTGTTGAGTGGCATGATTCATTCTTTCATTTTCATTGTGAGTTAAAATAAATGTGGATAGTTAGTTCAAGTGTTACAAGTGTGTGTATAACTCATAATTGCCCTCCAAGTATCTTAATAACCAACCAAAAATGATCAAGATATAATTTCCTAAATTTTCAGAAATAAGTAAGTCTATTTTTAGACATGACTATTTTTGAACAGAGAAATAAGATAGATAGGAAATGACATTGGCAGGCAATTAGTAGCTTCTCCTCAGGATTAGTCCATAAGGTGACATGAAATATTCTTATTGTCATCTTTTATTTTTGTGGGCTTAATGTCATGACCTTAATTTTTTTCCCATTCCAACATCTGCTGGCTTTTACATGGAATAATTTCTTTGGTATTTCAGTGTTTGGGAGATGCTTTGAACATAGCCAGCTATTGTTCCCAAGCAACTGACTGGGTCAAATCTGGAATTGGACTCTCATGCTGGGAACTTAATAATCAACCTTTTTTGGTTTTAAAATATGAGCCACCCTTTATTTCATTGTTCTCTTTGTTTGTTTTTCCTAAACAGGCTGCAGATACTTTGGCTGTAAGGCAAAAAAGAAGAATTTATGATATTACCAATGTCTTAGAAGGAATTGACCTGATAGAAAAAAAGTCAAAAAATAGTATCCAGTGGAAGTAAGTTATAAACCAGTACCCTATTCTAAAATTTTACCTTTTTTCCCCGGTGCTCTGTAGAATCTGATCTTGCTAACATTTACTTATCTTTCCTGAATCCTGTTTCAGATATGCCCTAGTCACACCACGACCCCCATCTTTCTCTGGCTACACTTCTTTGGGCCTCTATATGTGTCATCCTTGTGATAGGAGGTTCCCCTTGATCTCTCTGCTGCTTAATTTACTCTATTAAGGTTCAGTTCCTATTTTCTCCCTGAAGCTACTCATATTACTTTGCATTATTAATCCTTCTTGCCTGTCTTTATCTACCCTACAAATAAAAGCTTCTTGAGAACAGAAACTATGTCTTATACATAGGAATGTCTACCTTCTAAATAATAATCAGTTGAAGTGCATGTTGTCATTTATTAACATTGCCTGGTTGTGTGTTTGAACTTAATAAACACATACTTTGTTTTCTTTAAATGTGTTCCCTGTGACCTTAGGTATTTTATTTTATTTTTGCCAAAATCTTATCAAAATCTTATCAAAACACTTAAAGGTTATCATTTATTTTACCAGCAGCAACTTAGTGTATATTATGAGACTGCTAGGTGGGACTCTTTAACTTTGACATTCTTTTGATAATTAAGTTACTGGGCTGGCATTCCAGATGACTGAAAAACATTCTAGAACAGATTGAAATTTTTGTAATCTGATTGTTCTTGTCAGTGCATTTTCCAATCAGATATGTACAAAGATATGGTACTTCAATTTTCTAAGGATTTTAATACTCAATTTTTATTATTACAAAAATCAATGATGGTACCCTAGGTCTGTTACTGGGGATATTAATTCTCATGTCTTTAGAGGTGTAGGTGCTGGATGTAACACTAAAGAAGTCATAGATAGATTAAGATATCTTAAAGCTGAAATCGAAGATCTAGAACTGAAGGAAAGAGAACTTGATCAGCAGAAGTTGTGGCTACAGCAAAGCATCAAAAATGTGATGGACGACTCCATTAATAATAGATATCCTTTTAAGTAAATTGTACATATAAGTAGAGAACCTAAGTGTATATAATATATTCTAGCCTGAAGGTCACGGATGGTATTCTACTGATTTTAGAGAGTTAAGCTTTCTGAGTCAATATAACACTTTAACTTAATAATAATTTTCTAATAATTTATGCTAACATGTTTAACATTTTACCTTTCAAATGTATATAGTCCATGCATTACTATGTGTTGGTAATGTGTTGCACTGAGTAAAATAAAAGGATTTATTTACTTTCAGTCTGCTTATTGATAGGATGCAATCTGCAAGCCAAAGTGTGCTTTGGGGGTAGGGGTCTTTGAATACTGGAAATAATTGTTAGGTGTGTAGTATTTTTTATTTTTTTAAGAGGGTTTTGCCTTAGGGTGCATGTGTTCTCTGGAGAGAGAGTCAGAAACAGTGAGAGGAAAAGTGAGAATCCCCCCCCCCCCCCCCCCCGATGGCCATGCCGCAATCCCTTCTCCTCCATTCTCCTCCCAGAATCTTGGGCACACACGCACATGCACCTGGCATGATTTTTACTCAAATTGGCCATGTGGGAGTCTAGCAGCCTAATCATCATGCCATCTGCTGGCCCCCAAGTACATAGTATTTTTAAATAGTTATTTCAATGTTGTAAAATTAAGCAACTCTCAAGTTTTGAAAAATTAATTTTTGATTGAAGATGAGATACTTGGGTCCACAAATCAATCTAGGCTACTTCCTACCTAATATTAACCCAAAGATAGTTTCTATGGGGTCCAAAGCTTGTGAATCTATCATATTATGTTGAGGGGGGCGGGATTAATGATGCAATATAGCCTATGTTTCTTAGAAAACACTGTCTTAGAGACCTGTGCTTCTCTTGGTTTATGCATTTACCAGATTTTATCTTATACCACCTTTCTCTCATGAGTTTTAGAATAATATATTCAATTTAATTTATTTTTCATGTTATGTTGTGATAACAAGTGAACAAATTGGTTATCTCATGTTATTTCCTCTGTATAAATCAGTACTCCTTAATAATTTGAGAATGATGGGGTTTTCAAGTAGTGCATTTTGGAGTCCCAAGATTCAAAACCATTGAACTATTTGATTTTGGACTTTGCTGTCCTACTCTTCCAAGATTTTGGCCACTCCCAGTTCCCCAAAGCATGGCTTTATTTTCTTTCTGTCTCTCTCTTGACCCATCTTTATTTAATTTTCTGTATATCATATTTTGATATATTAAACATCTTTCTGGCTGAGGCATGACTGGCCTTCTTGGGCTAGCCAGTTCTTAGAAGTAGCAAGGGCTCCGCCGGAAGAAGCCCGCCTTTGATATTCAAACTAACCGTTCCATAGGTGTAACTCCTCTATCGGGCCTGTACACCCAGGAGGCACTATTCCTCTGCCTTCTCATCTCAGGGCCAGGTACCAGACAACTAAGGACCACTCTTACAGCTTAGAGCCCACCAGGATTAGGACTCACCAATCCTCAACGGTTTACCTTTCCCTGCCTTGCTTTTCCTACAGAAACCGTAGAAACAGTTCTGGCCTAATGCTCTCCTATCACTTATCTTCTGCCTCCTCACCTCCTCAGTGTGTTTCCTGTGTGGGCCTGTGAGGCATGCTGTGCCCCCTATCTCTAGGACCTGTGAGTGTGATCAATTTTATTTTCCTGAGCCTCTCATTTGTCTCCTCTTGTGGCCTTCCCTATTTGACCATCTTATAGTAGAACAATGACCCAAGAAGGTTCTCAGCATAGAAGCTTACATGGTTGCTTCCCACTCCTACTGATAGTCTTCTTTTCCCCATCTGTCTCCTTCCCTCAGAAGCCCCTGCCTCTATGTTTGATTGTCTTTGCCTTTCCAGTCTAAAATCTTTCGCTGGTTTTTATGTGAACTTGTGTGGCAGCTACTTCATACTTCCAGTCATAAAGTTATTTGGCCTTCAGGTTTATTATCTTCATTTAAATGTCTAGACTTTGGTGTAAATATTTCTTAACTCTTGGGACAGTACATTTTCTTATGTGACTCATGAAGACATCTGTAACTGCTTTAATGGTAAGTACTGCTAGATTTCTTACATTCTTCTTCCTTTGCTCAACCTGCCTAGTGTAGAGTGATTCAGAATTCCCCACTTACTCAGCCTAAGCCATTGTACTCAGGAATTGTGGGCGTTTTTGTCTCACTCTACAGGGCTGTTTATTGATAGGCTACGTTTGTTTCTGTTTTTATGACAAAAATCTTCTTTTCACAACTTTCTCTTCATTAACTCCATTGGTAGGCATAAACTATGTGTGAGAGGGGAAAGGAGGCAAGGGTGGAGGAAGAGCTAATTCAGTGAGATTAAGCAATATTCCAGGTCACAGAGTCACGGTGTCTATACTTGAACTACAACATGGTTCTCACTAGCACTGTGTAAGAAACTGTTAAGCAAGAGTGCTGGTCAAAATGGAACCCAGAGCATGAGTAAAGAGTGAAGTAAATCTATTATATAACCAACAGAATTATTCCTAATCCCATTCCATCCCAGGCTCCATGTTTTCCCTTTGAAATGACAATATCATGTGTTGACAACTAAAATGGGGGGAGGACTTGTGTCCTCATAACTATAACACAAGTAAAATGAAAATTTGCATCAAATTTATATTTAATTTTGCATGTTCTACTGAAAGGACAGCCTTGTGTATTAACACACAAAATAAAACAAAACAAAATCCTGCTGGGTACCTTGTCAACTGAGATCTGACTTTCTTTGTAAGACTACATTGGAAATAGAGGTAGCCTTATTGCTCTTATTGTACCCTGTATCTCCTGAGCTTTCTAAGAAATTTGGGGAAACTTCTGTCAATGTGCCTAAACCCTGGTATCCTTAGTAATTCAAGTAGTTTAAGTTCTTCAAATAAACATTTAATTCAAGTTAAAATTTATAAGAATCTGAGACTTTGCTGGAGACTGATTCAGAGTAAAATTAGCTTGACATATATTTGTTAATGAAAATAAAGCTAACACTATATTTACCCTGTTCTAAGAGCTACATATATGTATATATATACGTAATATGTATGTGTATATATAAAATTTCATTTAATAGCCAGAACAAACCTTAATACCCAGAACAATATACAGTAGGCCATATGTACTTCATTTTGCAGAATTAAAAACCAAGGCCCAAAGTCACCCATCCTGAGATTTAACCCCAGGCATTCTGACTCCAGAGACCACATTCTTGCCACTGTATTCTTTGATCCATAGTATACTGTACAATATTTTATATTCACTTATTTTTTTGAGTAGGTGATACACTTTTGGCCATCCAAGCACCTTCTGGTACACAGCTGGAGGTACCTATTCCAGAAATGGTATGTAGGACAACTTTAATATAAGGAAAAATGGATGTACTATACTGTCTCAAGAGGGGCAGTCTTAGTCCATTATGCATTGCTAACAGAGATATCTGAGCCAGAGTGATTTATAAAGAGGTTTATTAAGCTCATGGTTTGGAGGTCTGAGGTCCATGGGACAATTTCTAGTGAGGCCACAAAATGGCAGAAGGTAGGATCTTGAGTGGGTAGCTGTCCTTAAGTTTCTGCCTGATCTGGTCTCTTATCTTATAAACCTACCAGAATTCAATTACAGGGGTCCTGCCTTAATCTCTTTATCAAACCCAAAGGCCTCACTCTGGGACACGGTGAATATATTACATTTTCACTTAACACCTTTACAGTGTATCCAAGTCTCAGCATACAAACTCTGGGGGACATCCAATCACCATCCAGTAAGACCAAATTCTAAAATGTAGCCTTTATCTAAACTATAACAAACAAACTTTGCTGAACATGAATGCATAAGCATTTTCGAGTTAATGCTTTCAAGTTTTATATTTGAAAGTACTGCTGTGTGAATCTGGGTGTGTGTGTTCAGTACTTTGGTAAAATTGTAGAAGTGATTGAATGAATCATTTAATATTTGATTGCATTTTAAAATTTTGATTTGATTTGAGCAAGAGAATATCAAGAATATATGACCACTAACCATTTTAGGTTGTTGCCGTACAATGTTGGTGTGCTCTCCAGAGACACACAGAGAGGAAAAATGAGAAATCACTCCCTGGGGGGATGGCCATGTTGCAATCCTTTCTCCATTCTCCTCAGGATTTTCAAGCTGTGGGGTCCAGAAGTTGAACCACGCTCAGTCATGTGGGAGTCCAGTGCTTACCCACCATGTCACCTGCTGGCCCAGCCAATAATCTTTTAAAAGTCAATTAAAATGACCACATCTATAACTAAGATAAAAATCCCAATTGCAGGAACAGTTCAATGTAAATATCAACAATTGATGACTTTCAACTAAGTCTTATAAAATTGTTTTTCTTTATTCATGGTGGAGCGAGTGCATGCATGTATAAGAGTATGAGAGAGAGGAGCACAAGCACCCTCCCCAGGGTCTGGTCACACTGTGATCCCTTCCTCCGGCCTCCCTGCTGTCAGACCTGGGCATTTGTGCATGTGTACCTGGTGCTTTTCAGGCTGATGGTGGGATTTGGCTTGTTCAGTGTATTGCCACTGTGTCACAGAGCTGGACCCAGTCGAGTTTGTTTGTTTAAAAATTTTTTTTTTCTTATTGAGTCAAAGATATTAATTGACTCTATGCTACATATAAGTTTAATTATTTTAGTTTTTTAGCTTTATTGGGTCATTGGAAAAGCCATGATGTATTTTGCATAGAAGAACATGTCATGACTTTTCTGACAGCCCAGTAGATTTCCAAAACAAACTAGTTGAAAGCTGAAACAACCAAAACAGGGAATAGAAAGAGATTACTATTTTATTTACACCTTATCCCCTTCTAGAAAGTTACATTTAGGGTGCTGGCCCAAAGTGTCACACAGGGAGCTAAATCTGAACTGCCATGGCCTATGGCAGTTCAAATCCCAGCTCCAGTGGTTTGAGAAACAGGTTGGGTACATACATGCCCTAACTCTTGATGGGATGGAGAAATGGAGGAAAAAAGATTGTGGCCTGACTACGACCAATTATGAGGTGCTTTCTCTCTCTCTCTGACAAGTGTGTACATCTTCTGGCAATTAAAAAAAAAGAAAAAGTTATATTTAGTCATTTATTATTACTGGATTTTAAAGCCTCTTTTTTGTTTTTGTTTTTGCTATAGGGTGCAAGTGCTAGCTAGAGATAAAGAGGGAAAGAAATCACTGCCCCACCACCCCCCAGGGAGAAAGGCTGCCCACAATTCCTTCTCCCACACTGGCTTCTTGGAATTTGGGACACGCATGCGCACACACCCAGCATGTTTGTCAAGCCACTGGGTCTGGAACTCGACTGCAGTTGGCCATGTGGGATCCAGCTGCCTCAAGCATGTCACCTGGTGGTCCTAGATTTACATTTTTTAATTGGAGACATTTTAAATGTATTCTTTGTAGGAAAAATCAGTTATCTTTGTGCTTGTATGATGGAAAAACTTTTTTTGATTTGTGAGATGGTCATAAATTAAGACAGCATGTCTAGATGACATATCTATGATGGCCGACTCCAGGGGACAGAGCTCATGGATGTGAAGGAGTATTGCTGAGCACTGACACATGTAATTACACATAGTCAACATGAATGGTTGCCAGAATTCTACGACTGGGAGATTTTGATCTATGTTTGAGAACACCTTATGTTTTAGGGGCAAGTGGTTTAGAATCCTTAATATCCCATTTTATTCTTGGTCTCTGTTCCCATGTTTTGACTTGAGTTTTTTTTTTTGTTGTGTGACATTAGTTAGCCCCTACTAACTTTGCCTAATTTTTAATGTTTCACAGTAACTAGAAATACTAATATTTATTTACTTGTTTATACCCAATAACTTCAAAGGGCCAGAATGGACAAAAGAAATACCAGATCAATCTAAAGAGTCATTCAGGGCCTATCCACGTGCTGCTTATAAATAAAGAGTCCGGTTCATCGAAGCCTGTGGTTTTCCCTGTTCCCCCACCTGATGACCTCACACAACCTTCCTCTCAGTCCTCGGCCCCACTGACACCACAGAAACCCAACACGGCAACTCAGAATCTGCCTGAGCAGCATGTCTCCGAAAGGAGCCAGAATCTTGAGCAGACACCGGCTACGGACATATCTTCAGGTGGGTTCAGAAACATTGTTTTAAAAAGTAGAGGAAAAAATATGAATACTTACAAATTGGAGAACTTTTCTGAATGTGTCAGTTGTGATGTAATTCTGTTATCTGATATAGAAGGCAAAATGGTACATTTCTTTTGTTGTTTTTTCTTCCAATTTTATAATTTCTTATTTACGTTTAATTGATGTACATCTTTATGGCATACAGTATGATTTTTCAAAGCACACATGCAGTGGATGATGATCAAATCAAGAATACTACCATACACATATCCTTTTCACCAAAGAACCTTGTATTCTTGTATCTGTTAAATGCTTTTCTTCCTTGGGTCACTCCCACCCATCTTCCATTATACATTGACCCTCCCCCACTCCCAGCCCCATACAATCTGGTTTCTACACTCACTTTCGCTACAGCACATTTAATTTAGTAAAGCATTAATTTAGAATGAACGACAGATAGGTATTACAAGAAAAAATTAAAAATAGATCGTGTCTTTACTGTTACAGATTTCTTTCTTAGATACACACACATACAAATAAACAGAGATAGATACAATAAAGAATTATCCCATCAAGTCCACTAAAATGTGGTTAAGGCTGTATGGAACTAAGAGTATGAAGGAAAATGTATGTATGGGCCAGGGTTTGCTGATTTTCTTAGATTCCATTTTTGGGAGTAAGCCAAAATTGTTTTTATCTGCTTTTACTATTTACAAATGTCTGCGTTTATCTGAAGTATACTTTGTAAGGTTCTTTTCTCTTGTCATAACTGTAGGATAAATTAATGAAATATGTTCTAATTACCTTTAAGGAAAGTCAGATTAGTAAATAAATTGTGATTTGTGCTCTGTTTCTTCATATTTTCTATTATATTTGTTATTTTAGAAGCTTAGTTTTACAGTATTGATAAATGGTCTCAACTCCTATTATGTACAGAATCTTGCCTTTCTAAATTATTTTTTATTTGAAATGTTAAATAGCTAAACACTAAAATCTGGGCTTTAGGAGTACAGACCACAGCTTTTTGGTTTGTTTTTTTTTTTTTGATTGCCATAGGGTATATGCACTTGCCAAAGTAGGGTGGGGCTGGAGAGAAACGACCCCCCATGGGCAATCCCTTTTCCACCATTCTCCTCACAGGACTTTGGACACACACGCACATACATGCTCCAGTGTAGTTTTCAAGCCACTGTGTCCAGGACTTGAACCATGCAGTTAGCCATGTGGGATCCAACCGCCCCAGCCACCCTGCCACCAGCTGGCTGGGAACACAACTTCTGAATTTATAAAAATTCCCTTGGCTTCCATCATTTTCCTTGGATACCTGGATTGGTCTTGGGCAATTCTTTACTGATTCCAAATAAAGGAGCAGTCTATCTCTAATTGCAGAATGAATTAGTCGTGCCAATATAGATAGACATCATAGTACAGATCATTCAAAATTGTATTGTACCTAACCTGTTTGTTTGTTTTGTTTTTGGAGAGAGACTTTTGCTATAGGGTATGCGCACTTGCCAGAGACAGAGAGAAAGTGAGAAATCACCCAAGGAGGGTGGCCACACCACAATCTCTTCTCCTCTATTTGGGGCATGCATGCACACATGTGCTGTGTGAGCTTAAGCTAGCGGGTCCAGGACTTCAACCAGTCGACTCTGTGGGAGTCTGGCAATGTAACCATTATGCCATCTGCTGGTCCCTAAATTGTTTATTTTTAATCTATGAGATGTGTCTCATTGTGTCTCATCATTACTACTCTGGGAGTTCACAGCAGTTAAAAGTGAAGTTATTTAACTAGGCATGCATTAGGAAAATTTTTTTTTTTTTTTTTTTTTTTTTGGAGAGGTTTTTTGCTATGGGACGCCTACGCTCACCAGAAAGACAGAGAGATAGAAAGTGAGAAATCACCCCCTGGGGTAATGACCACACCGCAATCCCTTCCTCTCCATTCTCCTCTCAGGATCTTGGGCACGCACGCACACGCACCCAGCTTAGTTTAATCCACCGGGTCCAGGACTCAAACCATTGTCGACTACTTGGGAGTCCAGCAACATAGCCATTACACCAACTGCTGGTCCTAGGAAAATTTTCTTTATTCACTATAGTGTGTGTATATGTGAGAGAGGACATGAGATGAGCACCCTCCACAGGGTCTGGGCATGCAGCCATCCTTTCCATTCCTCCGGTCTGTCGGACTTTGGACACGCACATGTGTGCCCAGTTTGCAGGGCAACTGAGCTGAGTGTTCATACTGTGGCTGTTACGTGGGGTCCAGCTTCTCTTGAGCAGCACATTACTGCTGTACTGTGGAAACTGGCCTGTGGACATGGGATACTATCTTCTTGTTGCCCATATCCTTACCTCCTCTCCCTCCCCTACAAGTACTTCTATACTGTAGTCCATGGGGATGGGATGTACAATAGATGTTATCCTTAAAAATCATATCGTCTAATTGGGATGATTAAAGCAGGAATACGTTATATGGATTAGTGTAGACATAATACATTGGCTTTCACAAAGCATTAAAAAAATGAATTTTTCTATATATGGGTTTACATTTGGAAATAGAAGGAAAGTAATTATCAGCCAGATTAACAAGGGCCTTTAACATCAGACTAAAGATTCAGAACTTTAGCTGATAAGCCAGTGAAGATTTTTGTCCAGGAAAAGAGCCCAATTAGAACTGTCCAGTGGTGAGCACAGACAGTAACATGATTAGGAAAGATGATGCTCTTGGACCTGAGAAGCAGAGATACCAGAGACTGTGGAGACTGAAGACTAGATGTTGGAGCTCGGAGCTCTGCAACCGCAAAGAACATCAAGGTTAAAATGGGGCGATGACAGTGAGATTGGAAAGAGAAATAATGATCAAATTTAAGAAATATTCTGTGGACAAAATAATTAGCAGTTGATGTGTGAGGTTTGGAGGTAAAGTTAACAGGAAGAATGGAGTTCTGGAGTGATGAAGTTTTTTTCTTAAAACATTGATTGTTATTTCAAGCCACCGGATCCAAGACTCAAACTGTGATAGGCCATGTGGAAATCTAGCATCTTAACCGTCATTCCACCTGCTGGCCCAAGTGATGAAGTCTTTTTTAAAACAATATTTAATTTATTACTATTTTTTTAATTTGACAAGAGGAGAAGAGAGAGAGAAAGTGAGAGAGCAAGCCGCCAGGTCCAAGAGTCAAACCGTGGTCGTCCATGTGAGAGTCCAGCACCTCAACCACCACGCCACCTGCCGGCCCCGTGATGAAGTTTTAAGGTTGGGCTACTGGAAGAATTATAGTAAACACCGAGAATGAAACAGTCTGTTTGGGAAGGATGTTGACAAGTCTTTTGAGCTATGTCTTGAGTTTGAAAGTTTAGAAACAGTGCCAGGTTCAGAGTATGTACTCATGATGTGATCTCTCCACAGAATTCTAGTTTTAATTCTGCACTGTCAATCAAGCTGTTGATGATTCTACCTGCATTTAAATATTAACTACCTGTTACTTTTAAAATATGTGAACAGAAATGTAACAAATCTTTCTCACATTTCTGTTTCTAGCAGGATCTATTAGTGGAGATATCATTGATGAGTTAATGTCTTCTGATGGTAAGTATTTTAAAATTTGGCTAACTATATATATCAATAATGCTCTCTTAGAATTTGTAAGTTACACATGATTTGAAAGAACTGAAGAACTTCTGTTTTCTAACTACTTCACTACAATGAATCATGAAAAAGTCTCCCTTAATAATACTTCAGAGTAAACCACAGGCATCCTTCACTGTGTATTTTTCTTTGCCTGCATGTTGAGGGGGAAAGAATTCATAACAGGGTGTTTGTCACCTTCATTGAAAAAACTTTTTTTGAGAGGTTTTTGCTGTAGGGCGCACATGCTTGCTGGAGAGACAGGGAGAAAGACAGATAGAAAGCAAAATATCACACCCCCTCTGGGGGGATGTCCACACAGCAATCCTTTCTCCATTCTCCTCTTGAGATTTTGGGCACGCAGCGCACGTGTGCCTGGCATGAGTTTTAGGTCGTTAGGTCCAGGACTCGAACCATGGTTAACTCTGTGGGAGTCCAGCAACATAGCCCTTAAGCCATCTGCTTGTCCCATTGAACCTTTTAAATTGTTGGCACAAGAATCTGACCCAAGAAAAGTGAGATATATCTAAATCAACAGGTGATCTGAAAACCCAATTTTGTTAATACCCTACCATGGATAATTTCAAGCTGTTACTGTGTGGAGTGACCATTTTTTTTTTGTTTGTTTTTGTTTTTGTGCCAAATGGCACATATGCTTGGCAAAGAGACAGGGACAGAGACTGAAAGAGAAAGTAACCCCCAATGGGGTATGGTCTCACAACAATCCCTTCTCCATTTCTTCAACCCGTTGAGATTTTGAGCACACAGACATACATGCCCAATGTGTTTTTCAAGCCACTGGGTGTAGGGTTTAAACTGCATTCATCCACATGGGATCTGGCTGCCTTAAACATTTATGTAGAGGATAAATAGGAAATGAACTAGCTAGTACAGACCTGTTTTCAAGTGAGCCAGCAAAATATTTGACCAGTGTGTCTTAATTCCTCCCAGAGAGATTTTCACTCTAGGTGCGCTTGCTGGAGACAAGAAGAGACAGAGAGAGAGAGAGAAATGACTCCTTGCAGGGATGGCCATGCTGTAATCACTCGTCCTCCATTCTTCATGCAGGCACACCCACCTGGCCTGAATTTTAAGCCACCAGGTCCAGGACTTGAACTATAGTCCGCCATGTGGGAGTCCAGCACCTTAACAACTGTGCCATCTGCTGGCCCTGACCGGTGTTTTTAAATCACTTTAGTGACAAATTCAACCAATGAAAAAAAACCCTCTATTACTCAAGCTAATACCAATAATCAATGTACAATAAAAACTGTCTAAATGAGAATCTTTCAAAATATCCACTAAGCACAATTAATTTGAACATTACTGTATGTATTTTAAAAATTAATGTGGAATATAGAAACCAATTTTGGTTGACGTATATGAGAGTATTTTATATGAAGTATCATTACCTATGCGTAGAAATCATCTTTGACATTACGTGTTTCTATTGCAGTGTTTCCTCTCTTACGGCTTTCTCCTACCCCCGCAGATGACTACAACTTTAATTTAGATGATAATGAAGGAGTTTGTGATCTGTTTGATGTCCAGATACTAAATTATTAGATTCCATGGAAACTTGGGACTCTTATCTACCTCTAACTGTGTAACATTTTAGATTTCTTAATAACCTAAGTATTTAAAATAATGAATGTAACACTTTTTTTAGTTCACTGATTCTGAAGTGTTCTTCCCTAATACTTTCTTTTTTACTTCACAAAACTTCAACCATAAAAACAAAGGTTTCTGATTGCTTTGGGGGAAAAGTGACTTAATATCCACCCAACCTTCCCAACTCATCAAGTAATTATAGTCTGGGATTTCAACTTTTCTTCCAATTCTGGATCCTTCTGTTTTTTCCTCTTATGAGAGAGAGGAAAGTTAAAGTAGACATTGAGTCATCAGAAAAAAACAGACCAAGGGCTTCTCTCATTTGTTCTATATTTTTACTGCCATGAGACTGTATTTTCTATAAGTCCTTCAATCCAGACATTCACTGCCACTTATAAAGTGAAGGATGTAAATGAGGTATGCAACTGTTTCAGTGAACAGATTTTGTGAAGTGCCTTCTGTTTTAGCACTTTAAGTTTATCACATTTTGTTGACTTCTGACATTCCACTTTCCTAGATTATAGGAAAGATCTGTTTATGTAGTTTGTTTTTAAAATGTGCCAATGTCTGTACATTAACAAGATTTTTAAAAATAAAATTGTATAAAACATTTAATTTATTGAACTTTTTGGGTACTTTGATATATCAACACTACATTACAACTGAGCCATTAATCTTGTAGCTTCATCAACATTAACAGGTTCATTTACACGATGTCGCTGAGGAACCTGCAGGCAGAAAAGTATTATATTTAAAGTATGGGTAATAGCAGCAAACAGAAATAACATAATCTGTTATCAAATTGTTTTTTTTTTAGTCATATCTTTAGGAGTAGAACAATAAATTCTTATATTAAGACTCAATGTTTTAGAGGCCAAATATGGCTGAATATGCTATACATCCTGTACAGCTAAGTATACTAGAGCTAAATACTACAAATCACACTTATTGGCCTTGAAAATTTGGATTTTAATTATTTTTAGGTTTTTGGGATTTTTTTGTTTTGTTTTTGTTTTGCCACAGGGTGCATGCACTTGTCAGAGAGAGACAGAGAGAAAGTGAGAAATCACCCCCACCCCCAGGGGGATGGTTACACCACAATCCCTTCTCCTCCATTCTCCTCTTGGGATTCTGGGCACACAAGCCGGCGTGCCCAGGTAATTTTCAAGCCACTCGGTCTGGGACTTGAACAGTAGTTGGCCATGTGGGAATCCAGAACCCTAACTACCATGCCACCTGCTAGACCCTGGAGATTAAATTTTAAAAATTATAAAAAATCTCTCTCAAGGTGGAAGGCACGCTTTGATAAGAGTTCTGTCACACTGTGATCCATTTCCTCCAGCTAGCCAGGATTTGGGCTGCATGCATGCCCAGTGTGTTTTAGGATGACTCAGGACATAAACCCGGGGTTAGTCATGTGGCTTAATGGCTTAAAGCAGTGCAGATCTATACACTGCTGCCTACACCACCATGTAACAATAAATTATTTCTACTTACCAGATCTTTCTGTAGAGGTTCAAGAGAAAGGCCTCTTGAAAAGTGTGCCAGTTCTTTTTGTATATTTACAAAAGCTTTATTCACTCTGTTAACTTTTTCATCATTCACAATGTTTATCTTTTAAAAAAGAAAAAGGAAAAGGTCATTAATGTGTGATATAATGATTGAGATTTTTTTTAAGAGACATTTTTGCTATAGGGCACATGCACTCACCAGAGAGGCAGAGAAAGAGCCAGGCGGAAAGCAAGAAATCACCGCGCCCCCACCCCACCCCCCGCCCCCAGAGAGGATAGCCATTTCTCAATCCTTTCTCCTCCATTCTCTTCTTGGCATTTTGGGCATGCACACAGACCACCTGGTGTGAGTTTTCAAGCTGCCAGGTCTTGCACTCTAGACTATGTGGGAGTCAAGCAACGTGCTGGTTGGTTCCGATAATTTTTTAATTTTAATTTTGTTAAACTTAAAAGTCTAAGAAAACTCTTATAACTACCAATTTGATGAGATAATTCACACTTAAATTGTTACAATCTATTAGGACATTTCAATCCAACGGTTTTAATTTTTTAAAGAACATTTATGTAAATATACTTCCTATCTAAGCTTCAATGGCATAAGCAGATCAAATATGTGACCACAGTCTTTCTAAGGCTATGGTGCTACTGTTTGTCCCTCATTTGTAAAACAAGAAACCTGGATGTTTCAAGTGTTTTTACTAACTCTTTTTTTAAAAAGTTGTACTTCTCTCATGAGAGAGAGAGAAATCCATAGCTGGGTCTTCAAGCCTGTGATCCCAGTCTCAGCTGGCCTGGATCACAGGCATGGGCGCCCAGCACGCACAGGAGACCCAGCATGCATACGCGCAAACCCATAGCCTTTTTCATGTGGGACCAGTTGCATGACCACTACCTGGCCCCTTTTTAGTCCCTTCTAACGACATATTTCTGCATCTTTCCTTGACCTTATCTTAATGGAACTCCTGGCAGACCTAAGGACAGCTTCCCCTCAGTCCTCTTTGAAGTATAAGAGGTGGAGGTGGTGTTCTTATACTTACGTACTGCTACTAACTGATCCTTCAAAACCCTCAGCTCCTTTGCACCTCATGCATGAGAATATTCTGGTACCCCTTCCTCACTGCTGTCAACTACCAACACCATGATTACTTGTTCCTTCATGGAATATTTCAAACCTTGGCTTGCTAGCTTCCCTCATAGCTGGTGTCACTGCTTAGTGGTATAAGCAAAAATCCAATTCCATGGCCTCTGAATCTGTTGAGGTCCTCATTTCCAGGGGCCTCTTCTGTTACCTACCTCAGCAATCTACTGTGGAAAACCTTGGACTTTGTCACTATTTGTAACTGCACCACCTCTTCCCCTTATAAGTCACTTAGTTTATTAAGATTTTTTTATGTCACAAGGCATGTGCATTGCCAGAGAGAGACAGACAGAGGAAAGTGAGCTATCACCTCCCAGGGAGGATGGCTACACCATAAACCCTCCTCCATTCTCATTTTGGGATTTTGGGCATCCAAGTGCACATGCCTGGCATGATTTTCAAGGTGCCAGTCGGGGATTCGGACTGCATTTGGCCATGTGGGAGTCTAGTACCTTAACCACTGTGCCAAATGCTGGCCCACAATTCTTGAACCTTATGCAACTTTTTCCCACCAACTTCATAGCTTCACTTTTTCTGTCAGCCAGCACTGATTCCATGGCCATGATTTCATCAGTCACTTCTCTGTACTTTTTCTTTTTTAAAAAATTTGTCAGTGGGCTGGGCACATGTTTGGTGGGGGAGAGACAAAAAGAGAGATGGAAAATGAGAAATCACTCCTCATAGGGAATGATCACACCACAATCCCTTTTCCTTTATCTCTCCCTCTCTTGAGGATTTTAGGTGTACACACACATACATGCCCAGTGTGGTCCTCCAAGCTAGAGAGTGCAGGACTTGAACTGTACAGTCGGCCACATGGGATCTAAATGCCTTAACTACCAAACTATGGGCTGGCCCACTTCTTTATATATTTACTTTCTTCTCTCTCTTGATCAATCATGCTTGGCAATCTAAATGAACCAAACTACCCCTTTTCTAAGCCTAGGAGTTTATGTAGAAAATCAAGTATCTAACTGGCCTCACTTTAAATTCATGACCACGAATATCAGTTTATAATACGTAATATCTGGCAATCTTCTGATATCCCCTTACTAAGTCAAAACATCTGAGAAAAACATCCGATGTTTTCTCTGACTGTACTGCCTACTCACAGATCTCTCTTTTTGATTCTACCCATCAGCATCAGCATATGTAAAAGTTCTAGTTTCTCCCTTATGAACGAAACAATCCCCCAATGCACCAAGCTTCTCTTCAGGTGCCTATGCACTTGCTGTTTCTCTGTCTAGCACGTGCTGCTCCCAACACTCCAACTCCTGGTACTACCATCCCATCATTCGGCTCTTGGTTTCAGTGTGAACTCTGAAGACGAGCCTACGTTAAACTGTCACCCACAGGCTCCTATTATATCACCCAGCTGGTTTTTTTTTTCCTTTATGGCATTTACAAAGTCACAAAATTCATCAAAAAGCTTAATTCACCTTAGCTCATGAAAGCTGAAAGATAACATGTTATATCTCTATGGATTTACATTAGTCCTGGAGAACTGATTTCAACTACTAAAACCTAAAAACATTTCCTTAAAGAATTCTTAAACCACCTAATCTTGATGAAGAAATTTCTCAAATACTTCAAAAATAAAAATAAAGATGATAAACCCTTTTTCAAAATTTGGATTTTAAGAAACAAAATATTTTCGGTCAGCAGCAGGCTAAGGCAGCTGGATTCCACATGGCCAAGTGTGCGGTTCAAGTCCTAGACCTGTTGGCTTCAAAAATCACGCTGGATGCATGTGCGTAGGTGCCCAAAATTGTGAGGGAAAAGTGGAGGAGAAGGGGTTGCGGCACTAATCATCCCATGGGGGGGTGATTTCTCACTTTCCCCCTTCTCTTTCTGTTGAGCATATGCACCCTACAACAAACCAAAAAAAAAAAAAAAAAAAAAAAAAAAGAGAGAGAGAGAGAGAGAGAGCGAAGAAAATAATTGGGTTGTCAGAAAAATCATGACACATTTTTTTTCTGTGTAAAAATGTGTCATGACTTTTCTGACAACCTAGGATTTTTATCTTCATTATAGGTTTTTGTTTGAGTTCCAGATATCTTTCAAGGAATAAGAATTACTGAGGAGAAAAAAAAAAATTGGTGCTAACACTCTGTATCTTGGCTCTGTTAATAGGTTCTTGAAATATTTGAGTTCAGAGATAAGAACTGCTTCTCATACCATTTTAAAAAATAATTATTTATTTATTTATTTCCATTTGTCATTATCATTTTTTTTAATTTGACCAGAGACAGAGAGAAAGAGAAAACAAGAGAGCAAGCCACCAGATCTGGGACTCAAACTGTGGTGAGTCATGTGGGAATCCAGTGCCTTTAGCCACTATGCCACCTGCTGGCCCCAATACCATGATTTTTTTTTTTTTTTTTTTTTTCCCTCTGGCATGATTTCAAGTCATCAGGTCTGGGACTTGATGAAGCTGGCCACGTGGGGATACAGCCACCTTAACCTCCATGCCACCTCCTGGCCCTGTTCAGTAGCTTTAACTAATGAATAGTTTTAACTACGTGTTGCTCATAAACACCACCAAGAAAGTGCTTAAGTAATACTCACCTTCTTAAGATTTGTAGTAACTGGTTTTGCTTTGTTTTTAGCTTTGAAGTTTTTTTGGCTGGCTATGTGAAATACATTCCTGGACTTCTGACCTCTAAATTTGTTCTTGGCCATTGTCTAGGAAAGAAAGAATAAGAGGTTCCATGAATCTGCCCACATTTGTAAACTGTAATTAACTGATACTGTTTTAAAGTAAAAGTACAATGAAGTCTAAGAAAGCCCATCTTATTCCTAATTTTAAAAAATTATTTAATTTTATCATTTTATTACCTTTTAATATGCCACAGGGCATACTTACCAGAGAGAGACAGAGTAAGAAAGCAAGTCACCAGGTCCAGGACTCAAACAACTGTCAGCCATGTGGGAGTCCAGCACCCCAACCCCTACACATCTGCTGGCCCTCCTAATTGTTTTTTAAATTGCTATATGTATTCAATTATTTCCAAGTCTTTCACTCCTACTATTTATAGATTTTCTACTCATTGAGTACAACATATATATCCAATTCTTTTTTACATTCCCAGCACCTGACCCATAAGAGGCACACAATTTATGTCTGCTGATTGAATTCATTATCCACACAAGTACTATTTTTAAGTGCAGTATCTGACAGTGTTCACCCCTACCTCCATCCTTCTGCTAGTCTACATACTGTTCTGGTTGCTATCATACTTTCAGGGACTACTATTTTTTTTTTTTTTTTAAGAGAGGTTTTTGCTACAGGGCACATGCACTTGTGAGACAGAGACAAAAAGCGAGAAATCAACCCCCAAGGGGGATGGCCATGCCACAATCCCTTCTCCTCCATTCTCCTCCGGATCTTGGGCACGCACACACAGACACCCAGTGTGAGTTTAAGCCACTGGGTCTGGGACTTGCGCTAGTTGACTACATGGGAGTTCAGCGACATAACCATTACACTAACTGCTGGTCCCCTTTGGGACTACTTTTTTTTAGATTCCTCTTCATTCTTTCCACTTTATCTTCTGATAGTAACCCCAACAAGGCACCCCATCAATATCTGTCCTTAATCCTCCACTTCCTACCTCCCTCTGTTCTCTACTTTCATAATTTCCTTATTACCTGTATATGAATAGCTCTTGCTTTGTATTTTCTTTGCTCTCTGGCCAAACATGCATTAAGCTTATAAATTCTACCATAGAAACATCTCTCAAATCTCTCTTTAATAGTATATGGAAGAGGGAACCAGCAGTTAGCATAATGGCTATGTCGCTGGACTCCCATGTAGTCGACCACGGTTCACGTCCCGGACCCGGTGGCTTAAAACTCACGCTGGGCGCGTGTGCGTGCGTGCCCAAGATCCCGAGAGGAGAACAGAGGAGAAGGGATTGCGGTGTGGTCATTCCCCCTGGGGGGTGATTTCTCGCTTTCTGTCTCTATGTCTCTCTCTGTCTGTCTGGCGAGCACACGCGCCCTATAGCGAAAACCTCTCCGAAAAAAAAAAATAGTCTATGTGAAGAATAATTTTAAAAATATTAATAGTTATTTTTTATTGAGCTTTTACTGTATGTACAAGCATTTTGCTAATACTTTATGTACTTTAACTCATTTACTCCTCACAACGGCCCTTTGTGGGAGGTGCTGTTATCCCCATTTTACAGATGAAAAAAAAAGCTGATGCAAAGAGAGGGTAATTTGCTGTTTGTAACCATGGGACAAGATTTAAAGCCAGTCAGACAACATCAGCACTTACATTATGTGATCTTGCCTCTCATAGAAAAGCAAGACAGGGTCAACTGGTAGCACTGTGGTTAAGATCTGGCAGCTTGAGGAACATGCTGGGCCTGCATGCCTGTGTGCTCAAAATCTCAAGAGGATAATGGAGACGGAATTGCGGAGTGACCATCTGCCCTGTGGAGTGCTTTCTCACTTTCCCACTCTTTCTCTTTCTCTAGGGAGTGCACATGCCCATACAGTAAATTAAAACAAAACAAAAACAAAGTATTTTCTAGTTCAGCACTGAGTTACTGTGGCACTATGTAGGATCATTTGTATAGCCCATGGGCTGGCGAATTATACCTATAGAATCAAATCAGACCAGGCAACTACCTCTCTTAGTGAAGATTTATTGGAACACAGCTATATTCATTTGATTATGTACTGTCTCTAGCCTTCTCCAGTTACAGCCATGGCTCACAAAGCCCTAACTAGTCACTGTCTGGTCTTTTACAGAAAGTTTGCCAACCTTTGGCTTAAGCCATCTGCACAGTAGAACCTTCCAAATGTTAAACACCTTCAGTGGCTCTCCCAATGCAAAAAGGGCATTATACCTCGGCCTTGCATTTTACAGGTACCCTAAATCTGTGAAATGTATCTTGCTCTCTTCTCTATACACACTGCACAAGCCAGCCTAGTTTGCTAATTGTCCTCTGAAAACACCTTGGGCTTTTGCCTTTCTTTCCTTTGCTCACATGGTATCACTTACTTGAAATTTATATCCTCCTTCAATGTGGTCTTGGGAAACTAAACAGCAAGGCTTCTGAACCCTAATAATACTCTTACACCTTTAAAAAAATGCAGTAGAAAAATACATAATTTTACAGAATCAAATCATAATAAAACCCCTCAAGTAACCTAAAATCCTTCCAATAGTAAGCAAAATCCAATCACTGTCATCTAGAATTCATAATCAATTACGTGAGAAGTGTACAAAAACAAACATATGTATATATACACATAAGATACACATACATAGAACACACACAGACATAATGACGGTTACTATCTTTGGAACGTACACAATGACAGGAATAATACATATAATGCAACATATAATTTATACATAGAACATAAGCATACATCACGGTAGGAACTGCGACAGCAGACAAGTGGGGACATTTGGAAGGTTCGTGAAGGTACTACCCTACCTGAGTGAATAGGAAACTCCTCTGACAACCACGTGAACGCTAAGATCTTAAACAGGCACAAAAACTGGGACCCAGCGAAGGGAAGAGGGCCCAACAGGCACCCCGAGGCCTGCAGTAGCAGACGCACTGCCGAGTAGGGCTGTCCGCAGCAGAAGGCGACGGAACCGAGCCTTTCGGCACCAGGCGGGCCTGAACCTGCCCGAACTCCCGAAAACTTCACGCCAGCCCGCGGGAAAATTTCATTCCCTTCTTACCAGACCCCGGATACCCGCGTGCAGCTCCTCAAGGTCCAGGTGACGTCAGCTGCACGCACACGGTCCCGGAAGTTCCGGGAGAGGGAGCCAGTCAAGACGCTGCCCAAAAGTTGTAGCCCCGCCCCCTAATTGGGGTTCTACCCAACCAGCACGGTTCGTGCGGAGCTAAGCCCCGCCCTCAGGCCGTAGTCCCGCCCACCTGGCTAGTCCCGCCCGCAGAGCCGACTCGTTTCCGGGAGCGAGGTGTGGGAAACAGGGACGCCCCGCCCCGCCTCCTGTTCTGGTGACGCCTTCGCTCAGGTACGCGACGCGGTCTGGACTTCCCCAGTCTGTGCAGTACAGAAACCACCCGAGGTGTTTCGGAGTGTCCCCTGAGCCACAGAGACTGTCACACAACCAGCCAGCCCAGCCGCTGGCAGCGGGCGGGCTCTGCCTACGCGCCAGGAGGTGGCGCTGCGCACCGCTGGGTGGCGTCCCGGGCTCGCCTGGCGCTGGAAACTTCCTTGTGGCTGGAAAAGATCTGGAAAGGAAAATCTGTAATGAGTGAGGAGGTGGAAACGGTTTTCTCACTGTAGGTTCCTTGCTTTATAAAGAGACATTTTGATGAACGACAGAGGTACGAGAAACCAGGCACAACATAAAATATAAAAAATTTTCTGGGAACGTAGAAAACCTTTTGCTTTCCAGTTGTGTGTGTGGTCTGTATACGTGTTTCCCAATTAAGACGTTGCGAGTTGTTTTCTAGAAAACGGACTCACTTTTTCCCATTGAAAGCTAAGCGTTTTCACGTGTCTTCGTTTTGTTGAGCTCATAAGAAAAACTGGATTTTAGGCAAGCACGTAAGTGCTGACATTTATATGCCATTTTGTAACTTACAAAAAATGTCAGCCCACACTCTTATTAAAAGCACCAAAATAGAACGCTAATACTATCTACCGTTTGCAAGTGAGGATAAAATTAAGGCTCAGGGCTTAGGCCATTTGTTGGTAGCCGTACAACTAGTAATTGACAAAGCCAGGCACTTGATCAAGGCTTCTCTCCAGCAAATCAATTACTTTCCTGTTTAAAGATGAGACACTTTGACAATAAATGGTTTCATTATGTGTGTGCCTATCACAGAAAACGCCAGGCAATAAATGATGGAAAAAGGGAGAATTACCTGTCAATGTATGTTTATTCAAATTTTGTGGGAACCAGCAGTTAGCGTAATGGCTATGTCGCTGGACTCCCACGTAGTCGACCATGGTTCGCATCCCGGACCCGGTGGCTTAAAACTCATGCCGGGTGCGTGTGCGTGCGTGCCCAAGATCCCGAGAAGAGAATGGAGGAGAAGAGATCGCGGCGTGACCATCCCCTCTGGGGGGTGATTTCTTGCTTTCTGTCTCTATGTCTCTCTCTGTCTGTCTGGCGAGCGCAAGCTCCCTATAGCGAAAACTTTTCCAAAAAAAAAAAAAATTGTCTAAAGACTGACCTTTTAAAAATATTTAAAGTTCTGGTATGCAGGGCTGTAGGGCTCAGGGTTGGTGTAGCACTGTGTGAGGCTGACCTGCATGGAAATGCTGCCTTGGTGGCTGGTGGTCTCCCTGAACATTCCACATGTGCTCATGATCCGCAGCTGGCTGAAGCTGAGGACAAATAGCAGAGTGAGGGCCTTATTGAGGAGTGCCCTCACACCTGTGTGGGTGTGTGGGTGTCTCACTCATGGAAGAAACAAATTTTTAGAAGAAATGGTGGTGGTGGGACCAGCAGATGGTGTAAAGGTTGCCTTGCTGGACTCCCATTTGCTTGACTATGGTTCAAGTCCCAGATCCAGTGCCTTAAAACTTACACCAGGCTTGTGTGCATGTGTGCCCCAAATCCCAAGAGGAAAATGGAGGAGAAGGGATTGCTGCGTGGCCATTCCCCTAAGGGATGATTTCTTGCTTTCTGTCTCTCTCCTCTCTCTCTCTCTCCAGCGAGTATACACATCCTGTAACAAAAATATCTCTTTAAAAAAATGGTGTATAAAATGTTCTTAATGTGGAAGCAAGAACAAAACAAAACTGAAGCTACAGAGAACCATTAGATTCTTTTAACAATTACTGAGACAAATAAGGCAGGTATAATTATGGTTCCTTGAATGAAGTAATTGGTGCATATGCAAATGACAAAGGAATCGATGTAATAAAATTACATTTATAAAAACTTATGGGCTTAGCTTTTATTTTAAAATGGTGGGATAAAGATACATCCACCAAACAAGCAACGTGGCTGTGTACAGAGGCAAGAGCAAAGGTATCACATACGGTATGAGTGAGGACATAGGGGTTTCTGTTTTACCTCTTCCGTCAACCAACATAAGCCCTGGGAAAAGTTACTTCATGTCTCTGTGCCCCCATTTCCCATGTTTGATGGTCATTATACCCACCTTACAGAACATTCAGCGTCTGCTCAGCATCCCTTTCTATGTATCCGCTCTTCTCTCATCAAGTGGTCCTGGTTGGGCTGATCATTGCAGTACACCTCTAGGGATCTTCTAACAAGAACTAGTGGAGAATGCTGTGTCTCGCATTGGTGTCTTCATGCTGGGGTGATGTGGAATTGAGGCTGCTAGTGGCCTTCACCTCCAGCAACTACAAGGAAGACTGTCTACAGCAGGGAAAATATGACTGCAACACACACACACACACACACACACACACACACACACAAACGAGAGCTGGACAGGGGACTCTGATGATGTCATTTAAATCTTTAGATTCAACTATGAATGGAAAAAAGATCCGTCCCTTGACTTCTCAATTATCTGAGCTACAACATTGTTTTTGTTGGGGGAGGAGGGCTTGAACTATCTTGGCTTATTTTTTTAATCAGTTGTACATGAAAAAGTCTTGTCTCTATTTGTGTCCTACCTACTTCACAGGATTATTGTGAAGAGTTCATGAAATACAAAACATAAAAGCATAGCTATTACTAAACCAAAAGAAAGGAACATGACTAAAATTCATATTATCTATGAATCAAATGAACCACACACCCAGAGGGGAAATAAAAAAGTGGCTTAAAGTTTTTTAGTCTTTAGGGCTGGCTCCCTAGCATGGTGGTTAAGGGAGCAGAAGCCCACATGGCCAGCCATGGTTCGAATCCTGGCCCTGGAGGCTTGAAAAGCACCCTGGGTGTGTGTGTTTGTGTGTGTGTGTGTGTGTGTGTGCGCGCGCACGCACGTTTAAAATCCTGACAGGATGAAGAAATGGAGGAGAAGAGATTGGGGTGTGACTGTGCCCCATGGAAGAGGGGTGCTTTCTCCCTCAGTCTCTCTCTTCTCATTGTCTATCTCCAGCAAGTGTATGCACCCTCTAGCAATAAAAAAAGAAAAGTCTTTAGTCTTTAAAAATGCAAGCAAAAATACTTCCAGTTTTTCTAACCACTTCAAGATGAATAAATTATAGATGGACAGAAACATCTTTCAGAAACCTTAGTTTTTGTGTTGAGACTCAGCAGTGCAGAGTTCTTCATAAATACCCAGTCCTCAAAGAGCTGTCTTGGAAGCAATTCAGCAAGGAAACAAAGATAATTAGGGAGAAAAAGAAAAAGGAGAACACACATAAATAATTACAAACTGCCTATAACAGAACTCACAGCCCTCTACCAGAACAAAGCCAGCCCTGTATAGATGATACTCCATAATAAATTCATTTCACCTATTCAAATGTATTCTCCCTACCACTCAGCTTCATTCAATCAAAACAGTTTGAACACGTATGCTCTGTGAGAGCTCAAAGGTGGTACATGACACAGTTCTATGTCTTAAAGAGGGCACCATTATCTGGATTGTGAACGCACAAAACTTTTTTTTTTGGAGAGGTTTTTGCTATAGGGCGCATGCACTTGCCAGAAAGACAGAGAGAGACAGAAAGTGAGAAATCACCCCCCAGGGGGGATGGCCGTGCTGCAGTCCCTTTCTCCTCCATTCTTCTCTCAGGATCTTGGGCACACACGCACACGTGCCCAGCATAAGTTTAAGCCACTGGGTCTGGGACTCGAACCATGGTCGACTACATGGGAGTCCAGTGACATAGCCATTACGCCAACTGCTGATCCCTGCACAAAACAATTATTGACAAAAAGTGGTAGGGGCTATGATAATGCACAGAAATATACTTTTTAAAAGATTTTTGCCATAGGATTCATGCATTCTCTGAGGAGATATAGAGAGACAGAGATTGAGAGAGAAAGTGGGAAATCACCCCCCAGTGGGGGATGGCTGTGCTGCAATCTCTTCTCCTTTATTTTCCTCTTAGGTATTTAGGCACCCACGCACATGTACTCAGTATGAGTTTCAATGCACTGGGTCCGGAACTCGAACTTCAGTAAGCTATGTGGGAGTTCAGCACCTTAACCAACATTCCACCTGGTGGCCCCAGAAATACACTTTTTACAGAAGGAGATAATTCTAAATTCTGGAAACATTCATTTTCTCATCTAATTGTCTTCGAGTAGAAATCAGTAAACTACAGTCCAAATGCCAGATCCATCCCACTACCTGTTTTTCACAGTCCAAGAGCTAAGAATGCATTTACATTTTTAAAAACATTTTTAAAACTCTTTCATCTAATGTCTTTTTAATTACCAGAGGATGCATGCACTCACTAGAGAGGGAGATAAAACACCCTCCCAATGGATCATACTGCAGTCACTTCTATTTCTCCATCCTGTAGAGACTTTTGATACTCACTGTATATGTTCTCTGCATGTTTTTCAAGCAGCCAGGGCTGGGATTTGAACTGTGGTCAGTTACATGAAAACTGGCTCTTTTAACCACTAGACCACAGTGATTTTACATTTTTCAGTGGGAAAATCAAAATTTGAAAATACATTGTGATACGTAAACATTCTATTAAATTCATATTTAGTGCACATAAATATTGTGTTGTCGGAAAAGTCATGACATACTTTTTCTATGTAAGAGACTTTTCCAACAGCCCAATAACTTCACTGGGGCATAGCCAGGCTCATTTGTTTACATATCGTGTGTGGCTGCTTTCACACTATCACAATAGAGTTGGGTAGCTGCAACAGAAACCACATAGCCTGCAAAGCCTATAGCTTTCACCACCTGAAGCTGGCCCTTTACCAACTTCAAAGCTTTAACAAAATCTTACCAACCTTTCTATTAGAGAATGAGGAACATGCTGGTATAACTGGTTGAAGTATTGGTGCTTTATTCTCAAAGTTTGTGGAAGCTTAAAAGAATAAAAGGCATTTTTCCTTCCAGCATTCCAAGAAGGTAGGTTAAATTGCTATGTCCTTTGGTCTCTTTGCCTCCAATAGTGATCAATAGCTTTCATGTTCCTCCACAGAAAATGAGCGCTCTCAGATATGTAGTAAACACTTCCACCTTGATCTTTCTTAGAGAGTAGAAAAGGGAAATGGTTTAATCCTGGGGAGAAGAAACTAGGGAAATGATTGAGGGAAGATGGTGAAGGGCTCTCTGCAAGTGCTTGAATTCTCTGTCTGGGTGGCACACACCACTGTCACCCCAGCAGCAGCAGTGTAAGTTCTCTGCACCAGTGAGTGTCACAGAAGAGATGGAGCAGTCTTTCTTCAGATGTAATCATTGAGCATCTCAACAGTTATTGTAATGAACTGAAGACTAGAGAAAGTTTCCCATTTTCTGGGCACTGGTTAAGTCACCTGCTTCTGGTATTTTTGAGACTGCGATTGAATTTTTATGCCAAATGAAGTAGTAGAAGCTTGGAGTCAGATTTAACTTCATTGAAAAACTTAAGTTTTATGATGTTTCTTATGTGCTTTCATTCAAGCATCTAAGCGCTTCAACGTTTCTTAAACACAAACATTGTAGCAGATTAAAATAGAGTTATAATGCCTTCTAGGAATAGAGCATAACATTAAGAAACCAAAGACCCAGAGATACCTGGACTACAACCGTAGGAGCAGGACTAGTCAGTCCAAGGTGATCTCAGGAGTGAGGGTGTGGAGAGTCCGTCAAAGATGAAGACAGTGATATGAAATTACGAATGTCTTAATCACTAGGAAGAATTTATCTTTTATTTTGAATTAGTTTCAAATTTACAGAAAACTTACCTGAATAATATAAGTTTTCTGTTTCTAAATTGAGGATAAATTACTGACAAGATGTTCTTTCATCCACAAATACTTCAGTGTATATTTCTGAAAACTAAGAGTAGTCTCCCACATAACCACAATGCAACTATCAAAAGTCAAGAAATGAATGCTGGCACATTAGTGCTCTTTAATCAACTATCATTCAAACTTTATCAATTATCCCAATAATGTTTTTCATAGCAAAAGGATCCTATTCAGGATAAAGTGTTACATTTAGTTTTCAGGAGTCTTTAGCCAACTCTTACCTGGCACAACCTCCAAATCTTACATTGACTTTCCTTGCTTTAACACTTTAAAAAAATAAGGCTTATTTATGTGTAAAATGAATCTTTTTCTTCCTTCCTTCCTTCCTTCCTTCCTTCCTCCCTCCCTCCCTCCCTCCCTCCCTCCCTCCCTCCCTTCCTTCCTTCCTCCCTCCCTCCCTCTCTCCCTCCCTCCCTCCCTCCTTCCCTTCCTTCCTTTCTTTCCTACCTTCCTTTCTTTTTCTTTCTTTCTTTGCTATAGGGCACAAGTGCTCACTGAAGAGAGACAGGGAGAGAAAGACAAAGTGATAAAGCATCCGCCTAAAGGGATGGCCAGTCCACAATACTCTCATTATTCTTCTGTCCAGATTTTGGGGATATGCACATGTGCCCAGCTTCTTTTCCAAGCCAAGACTTGAACCATGTAGTTAGCCATCTGGGGTCCACCTGTCTTAACCACCATGCCACTGGCTGGCCCAAAAATGTTTCTTTTTTTTTTTTTTTTTAATCTTTCAAGTGGAGATTTAAGATATGTTTTTGTTTGTTTGTTCTTGCTGAGTAGAGGGTCAGAAATATTGTGGAAGGTATTCTATGACCTCTCATTGCATCCTATCAAGTGGTATATGATTTTGATCTGTCCCATTACAAAGCATAGTACCTTTAATCATTTTTTTTTTTTGAGAGGTTTTTGCTATAGGGCGTGTGCGCTCGCCAGACAGACAGAGACAGAGAGACAGAAAGCGAGAAATCGCCCCCCAGGGGGGGGTGGCCATGCCGCAATCCCTTCTCCTCCATTCTCCTCTCGGGATCTTGGGCACGTACGCACACGTGCCCGGCGTGAGTTTTAAGCCACCAGGTCCAGGACGTGAACCATGGTCGACTACATGGGAGTCCAGCGACATAGCCATTACGCTAACTGCTGGTCCCACCTTTAATCATTTGATTACTATGACACGTGCCAGGTTCCCCCACTATAAAATTACTCCTTCCTCCTCCCCTCCTTTTTTTTAGAGCGAGAGATTTTTTTTCTATAGAATGTGTGCACTTACCGGAGAAACAGAGGCAGAAGGTGAGAAATCACACACACACACACACCCCCAAGGGGAGATGGCTATATGGCAGTCCCTTCTCCATTCTCCTCCAGGGATTTTGGTTACACATGTACATGCACCTGGCATGGGTTTCAAGTCACCAGGTCTGGGGCTCGAACTGTGGTCAACTCTGTGGAAGTCCAGTGACATAACCATTATGCCATCTGCTGGTCCCACTGAATTGCAATTTTAAAACTTCCATATTTTCTTGTACAGTCATCAGCTGACATTTCATTGTAAGTAATAGCTTTCTCCTGGCCCTATTTATTTATGTATTTGTTTAATTATAATAGTCAGTATGGTCTTATAGGTTATCTTATTCAATAGATTATAGTCTTTAATTATCATAATTTATTTTGATGCACACATTTCCCAATGGAGCCAGTGAGTGCTTCTTTAAAAACTCACCTGGGATGGGGGAAGCAGCAGGTGGCTTGATGGTTAGGGTGCTAGACTTTCACATGGCCACCTGTCAAGTCCTGGACTTGGTAGCTTGCTTTTTTGCTTTCTCTCTCTCTCATCAAATTTTTAATAATAATAATAATAAATAGATAAAATAAAATAATTATTAAAAATACTCATCTGACTAGCACCTGGTGTGGTCGTTAAGGTGCTGAATTCCCACATGGCCAATTGCAGTTCAAGTCCTGGACCTGGTGGCTTGAAACTCAAGCCAGGTGTGTGTGCAAGAGTGCCCAAAATCCTGAGAGGAGAATAGAGGAGAAGGGATTGCAGTATGGCCATCCCCTTGGGGAGTGATTTTTTTCATTTTCTGTCTCTCTGTCTTTGTCTCTCTGGTGAGCACACATAATCTTTGGAAAAAATGTCTCAAAAAAAAAAAAAAAAAAAACTCAAAAAACAAAACTCACCTGTCTCCATTTTTTTGATCTGTCTCCACTATTCTTTGACCACTTCCTTACCTTTTAGAACAGCAAAGCATTCCAGGTTCATCTTGTACCTACGCTTCCCAGTCCTAAAGTCAGTCATTTGTGGAGCCCTGCTTTCTTTTAGTGAAGAGTGATATTTAGAAACCAAGATCTGGGATGTGGATGCTTTCAGGGCTTCCCAGTGGGCAGGGCTGTGCAATATATGCACATAGGCACATACTATTCTTCTTTCTGCCTACCTACGTCTATAATCATAACCTTACCAACTGTATTTATTTTATATGCAAAGTATGATTTCTTGCTGCTATCTCCTGTTGTAATCGAATATCACATGATTTTAGTTTTCTGTCTTTCTGTATTTGCAATTTTCTTCATCACTGAGAAAGCCAGTTCCATTATCCTAAATACATATACTCATTTGGATTATCTTCCTCTATGTAACCAGGCATCTCTCACTTGCTACCTACTTCCCACGCCCCACCCCATGCAGTAGCCCTCCTCAGTCCACTGGGCTCCCATCATCCACCGGGTTGCTGCCACCTGCCTAGAGTTTCCTCCTATTTAGGCTACATTTTTCTGAGTTGTTGCTATCTCCCTTTCTCCTTCTAAGATATAATGTCTTTTAGATTATGTTAGAAGAATGGAAGGAACAGAAGGAAGGAGGGAAGAAAGAAGAAGTGCAGAAAGAGAAGGAAGAAAAAGACAAGCAGATATCAGAGTCTGAGATTTTTTTCTGTAAACAATGAAAGAATTCTCCCTCCTTCCATCCCCACAGAATCTCGTTGTCAGACATAATTTTGGTGGCAATCTGAAAGTAGCTTAGAGGTAGGATGGTTGCAGAGAGGGGTCAGTAGAATAATGAGGCTAATGAGAAGGTGGAGATCGTCACATGACTACACTGTGGCTCATCTGTGTATCCAATGCATAAAGAACAGACAATAAAATTTGTACACACTTTGCTTTCTGTGTAGTTTCTTTGTAGACCAAATAGATAGGCTAGCTACCCTGCAGTGAAATCTGCACTTCTTGTGAGGAGTCAATTATTATTAGATAATAAAAAGTTTTATGATTGTGTAAATGGAACTTTTATTTTTATTTCTGCTCAGAAACCATTTATTACTAGGTGATGGATGAACTTTATAACATAGTCTATATAAGAAAAGAGAGCAGAACAAACAGAATCCACCACGTATCTATCTAGGTCATGTTCCTGGAATTACCTTTAGCAAAAGAATGAGTCAATGAAGAGATGGTTAACTCTTTGTAGTGAAGGAAAGCGACACACTTCTGCAGAGTATTATGAAACTGCAGGAGGTAGGTTATAGGTTTTAGCTTTCCACTACATATTTTCTATAATCAAATATCATATTCTTTTTATGCATTTTTGGCTCTCATCTTGAGGGCTCAGGCCCATTACTCAATCACTCTTGGATTCCATCCAGGATTATAATTCCCATCACATGGGAGGCATGGCATGAACATTGGCTGAATGAAATAAAAATTCTCTAAACTATAAAAAGTGAGTGAGGGATTATAGTCAATACACTAAGAATGCTTTAAAAACACTATCATTATGGGTATGACTATGATATACCTAGATGAACACTTTTAACTGTGTACCATTGTGTCTTAGAAATGATAGGTACTTACAAATATGTCTCTAATTTTAATAAGCAAGTTTTATCTCGAGTAATCTCCTGGCCAAATGCCTAGAGTTCTTGAATCTGAACTAACTAATCCCAGAGAAGTGCTTGCCCATGAAAAATTTGAAGGTTAAAGGTGGTCAAATGCATATCACAGCGGCAATAAAATTATTCAAAGGGCACAAGAAGTCCTTTC
Organism: Tupaia tana; assembly: GCA_026018925.1. Classification (NCBI taxonomy): domain Eukaryota; kingdom Metazoa; phylum Chordata; class Mammalia; order Scandentia; family Tupaiidae; genus Tupaia; species Tupaia tana. Next base: position 40,503,524 of record JAKSZU010000008.1, read on the forward strand.
ATGTTTTTTATTATACTTGTTTGGAATGCAAGTAATGGTTAAAAATTAGAGGAATTGTGAAATATTTAGCAGGTACATCTTTAAAACAGAAGATTAGAAAGGCAAAGAGGTAGTATGCTATTAAATTAAAATGCCATACACTAAACTTCAGCAACATTTAAAAGCAAAAAAGAGAAAAAATACTTTGTAATTATCAAGTATAGTTGTAAACATTTTTTTTTCTTCTTTTTCTACTACAGGGCACGGTGTGCCCATTGGGGAGAAAGCAAGAAGGAAAGTCAGAAATCACCCCCTAGTGGGGGTGATCATGCCACAATCTCTTCTCCCCTCGGGATTTTGAGCACAAACACATAAGCTCCCTGTGTATTCCTCAAGCCTCCAGGTCCAGGACTTTGACATGCAGTCAACCACGTGGGATCTTGCCTAACCACCACTCCACTGGGCCGATGATGTAAGCTCTTAAGCTATCTAAAGGTCAACAGTCATTTTAGTTTTCTGTTGAAAATGTATGTTCAGAGTCTGCAGAGACCAGAGAAAATAGCTTTGACTCCTCTTTTCTTTGTGTGGTTTTTTTTTTTTGGAGAGGTTTTTGCTATAGGGTGCGTGCGCTCGCCAGACAGACCGAGAGAGACAGAGAGACAGAAAGCAGGAAATCACCCCCCAGGGGGGATGGCCACGCCACAATCCCTTCTCCTCCATTCTCCTCTTGGGATCTTGGGCACGCATGCACACGCGCCCAGCGTGAGTTTAAGCCACTAGGTCTGGGACTCGAACCGCGGTCGATTACGTGGGAGTCCACCGACATAGCCATTACGCTAACTGCTGGTCCCCTTTGTGTTGTTTTATAGCAACCCTGTTGTGCTGAGGTCCTACTAAGAATTACACGGGCATCTATGTCACGATGAATACAACAGAAAGTATTGAGGATGATAAGGTACTTTCCAAACATTTTACTCCTTAAAACCTTTTCATTTTCTTTTTGAATTAGGAAAGTCATGGAGAGTCATTGTAAAATCTGGAATAGTCAGAAAAGTATGAAGAAGAAGGTGAACAACCAGTAATCATTATCTTCTTATCTAACTTACCATCATTTTACTCTCACTTGGAGTATTGTAATAGTTTCCTAACAGGTCTCCCTGCTTTAATCTCTACCTAACCTAGCAGCCAAAGGGATCATGCTAAAATGCTAATCGGATTGTGTCATTCCTCAGCTCAAAACCTTCCAATGTTCTCGCATTGCTCAGAGTGGAAGCAAAGTACTTAAAGGGCCTGTGAAGCCTGATGTGCTCCTTCTCGAACCCTGCTGCGTTGTTACGGTGCATTAACCATGCCAGGTGTGCACCTGCCCTTCTTCCTGGTGCACCCTCTTCCTGAGGATGGGTGGGTAGCAAGTAATAAATGTATTTTCAGGGAGAGCTTTTTCTTCTGTAAGGAAGAAATTATAAAACATGTCAGTAAGCTAATGGCAATGATGAAGAAGAGGGAATGGAGGCTATAAAGGCTGTAACGGGATATGTTTGGTGTGAGTGTGAGATTTTGCTAGGTGCATATGGCTAGTGCTTCAGTCCTTCAATGGTGAACTGATGGGATTCAGGTGGTGAACTTCTTGGAGTGAAAGTAAATCATGACTCCCTTGGTGGTGTGATAGGGACACAAGTACCACTCTTGATGGAATAAACTGCCTTTTTCTAGAGAACAGAAATAAGTAGATAAACCTTTAGGAACTGATGACAAAAGGCCTGTAGCAGCCTTGACTTCTCTCTGTCTTTATATTTAGGAGTTGACTACAACAGAGAAATGTCAACTTACTTATTCCAAGCCAAGGAACTATTAACAACATTCTTTGACAGCTGAATTATTTTGGCCTGAATTATCTGGACTTCTCAACATCGATCTGATGTTTATACAAGTTCATTTCCCCTTAAATCTTCCTGGTGATCTCTTTTTCTCTTTTGCATGTAATCTACTTTTTAAATTTGCTAAATAAGACATGAAACTGAAAAATAGGATGTGGATAAATTTCCATGAGAAAAATGCGTAAGAGTAAACAAAAAGAGAAAAAAGAACACAGATTTATAGCAATGTATTTTTATCTGATAATCTAGGATGAAATAAATATTTGGTTCTAGTTTCTGAAACCTATAATCGGAAAAGTGACTTGAAAAGTTACTTATTGAAGTTACTTTTTTGATTTTGAACTGAGAACCCTTGCTCTGGATGAGACTTCAGTCACCTGAGCAAGTCCTTTAAATCCCTTTGGGTCTCAAATTTCTCCTTGGAATATTGCATTATGCAATCCTAACCTTAGAATAACCTTAGAAATGAGAAATGAAAGAAATCGAAACCCAATAGAGTACCAACTCCATAAAGTCAACACTCTCCACAAGATAGCAAACGATAAGACATTCCTATGGCTAATAAATCTCAGCTGCACAAATCACAGGATGCGATAAATGAATAAAATGGGTGACAGCTTGGAGGGCACCGTGGATGGTGCAGTTGGGGACTAGGTCTCTGACAATATGGCCTCTCTAGGATCTGGAAAACTTGCTCACCTGTTTTTTGCTTGGCAAAAATCAGATGATAACAGCTATTTGTTCATATTTGGGGTTTCTAAGAGAAAAACGTGGAAAAATGTGCACTTTAGAGAGCCTGTGCACATGTGCTCATAAAACAATATAATAACTCATACTTCAATGTTTCTTGACTACGTTACTATGCAATTAAAAGTTTTTATGGTTGGATTTGTAATTTACCAGTGCTACTCATAATGACACTCAGTGTCTAATCCATTGATGAAGAGAGGCCTTACTCGTGTTTTGTTGTAGGTGAAGCTTGACTTGGGTCTAACTGGTTCAGGAGGGAAATGGATACAATGGCCATATCCTCAGTTAGGATTCCTGGGTTCTCTGGTCAGTGTTAATCTTCCCTTACTTGTTTATACTTAATGGTGTGAATCAGAAGAGCAGCTCCGTGTTGAAGAGAAAACATACTGATGGTTATGATGAGTTATTTTGCAAGGTAATAAGTTTATTGATTTGAGGAAGTAGAAGGTTTTTGTCCCCTCCTCCATTTTTTTTTTTTTTGGAAAAAAATTCAAACCTACAAAAAAATGGTAAGAACTGTCTCATAATCTCCCAGATATTCACCAATTATTGACTAAGACATTTGAAAGTCAGTTTTTAACATCAAGGTAGTTCAGCCCTACAGTGTGAGCATTCATCTCTTATAGCTTTCCCAGTACCATTATCACACCCAAGAAAATGAACATCAATTAACAACATCATATATGTACTGTCCATATTTAAATTTCTTCAACTGTCCCCCAAACAGGTATGACAGCTCTTTTTTCAACCTAGGATATGATTGAGGTTCACTTTGTATTTGGTTGTTACATATCTTAGTGCCTCTTTTACTCCTGGACAGTGTGAAGACCCTATTTCCCAACAACCTGTCATCAGGAAGTTTTAGCACTCATTACTGACCCTTGCTGAATCAGATATTACACTGACTGCAAAAATGGATGTTTTGACATTCTACCACTTCATCTGTATTTAGTAGCTGGCCAAACAAAGATCTTTTTCACTATTTCTCTGTCTAGAAAGACGTCACTATGAACTCATGAACATTTCGGAGTGGGTAGGGTGTTATAACCTTTCTTCCTTTTCTTTTCTTTCTTTTCTTTCTTTTCTTTTCTTTTCTTTTCTTTCTTTTCTTTCTTTCTTTCTATTTTTTTTTTATTTTTTTAGTTTTCTACAGGGCGTGTATGCTCACTCAAGAGAAGTGAGGGAGAGACAGGTAAAGTAAGAAAGCACCACCCGAGGGGGATAGCCATGCCTCAAACACTTCTCCTCCATTCTCATCTTGAGATTTGGAGCAGACACACATACATGCCCAGCATATTTTTCAAGCTGCAGGTCTGGGACTCAAACCCTGTAGTTGGCCATGTGAGATACAGTCACTTTATCCAAACTGCTACTGGCTGGCCCTCATTATCCTTTTCAGAGGTTAAATTGTTCCAAGTTTCACAGTGAGAACTTTTTCAAGCTTGCTCATGTTTGTGTGCGTTTTACCTGATCTCATTATTTTTTTAGTACTTTCTAGCTTTCTGGCATGTAATATATGTTCCAGGCTCATCCTGATCTTTCCTTGATCTAGACCTGAAACCAATTACTTTTCAAGGAGCTTTGGTTCTTTCTAATAGGGAACAGTCCTTAGAAACCAAGATCTGGGTGCTGGGTGTCTCATAGCCATGAGGTAGATACAGATTTATAGGGTCTGAAGCTAATACAGAATTTGAAAATTATTTTTTAAAAGAGAGATACAAGAATACAAATATAAAACTAGATATATAGGTCTTAGAAGTGACTATAAAATTTAAGATTTTTTTTTTATTTGCCAAATGATACTTGTACTCCCCATGGAGAGACAGTGAGACAGAGAGGGACTGTAAGCAGCCCTTGAATGGAGTGTAGTCATGGTGTAATCCCTTCTTCTCCATTCTCTTGGGATTTGGGGCATGTGGCACACACCCCCAGCAAGTTTTTCTTTTCTTTTCTTTTCTTTTTTCTTTTCTCTTTTCTTTTCTTTTCTTTTCTTTTCTTTTCTTTTCTTTTCTTTTCTTTTCTTTTCTTTTCTTTTTTTTCCTTTCCTTTCCTTTCCTTTCCTTTCCTTTCCTTTCCTTTCCTTTCCTTTCCTTTTCTTTTTTTGGAGAGGTTTTTGCTATAGGGCACGTGCACTCGCCAGACAGAGAGACAGAGAGACAAAAAAGCGAGAAATCACCCCCCCAGGGGGGATGGCCACACTGCAATCCCTTCTCCTCCATTCTCCTCTCAGATCTTGGGCACACATGCACATGCACCTGGCGTGAGTTTAAGCCACCGGGTCCGGGATTCAAACCGCGGTCGACTACATGGGAGTCCAGCGACATAGCCATTACACTAACTGCTGGTCCCGCCCCCAGCAAGTTTTTGAACCTCAGGGCTGGGTTGGGGTTTGAACCTCTCTTGGCCATGTGGCATCCAGCTTCCTTAATCGCTAAGCTGTAGGACCCAAATATAAATTTTATTAGTTTTATTATTATCAGGGTGTTTGTTATTGCTTTTAGGATCTTTCATTGAACAGAATATCCAAATCCAATAACACAAGATTCTTTCTTAGCTTCTGACATTTTATAATTTCATATAAATAAGAATGAAAATCATGGTTCCATGTTAAGTAGGCCAGACTTATCTTTTCTAGATGATATATTTTTAGTCTCTCTCTTTTTTTAATTGCCAGAGGACTCATGCATCAGAAAGAGACAGAGGGAGAGACAAGATATCTCCCAATGGGGTGTGGTCATATCACAATTCCTACTCCTCCATTCAAGACAATATTTCTTTTAAAAAAACCATTAATTAATTAATTAATTAATTTATTTATACATTTCCCACAAACATTTACTTTACATATCAAAAATATTTTGCTCATACTCCATAGTTTTTGACAGTTAATAAACAACTTGCAAAATTTCAAAAAACTGAATTTTAAAGATAATGTTTGAATTATTTACTATAATTTTGTCTGTGATTCTATAACAACAGAGACTATATGTTTTTAAATATTTTTGAGAAAATATTTGCATGTTAACTACTCAAACTGTTGCAAAGCAAACACGCAGGACTCAAGCCATACATAAAGCTTCTCAATTCTGCTCTGCCTACCTAGTATTTTGTAATATACCATCTGCTAGCAAAGATCAGCCTCTTTTTCTTCCTTCAAAGTCTTCCTCAAGGTAATCCTCTGGCTGTGGCTGCTCTTTTTCAATCTTAACTAATTATCATGCTGCACTGGAGAAGTCCAGGTTATTTTATGATATGAATTCTTTCACATACCTTTTCTAATCCTCTCTGCCAGGCAGAGATATTTATGGTGCCAGGCCATCTTTCTAAGAGCTTCTGTTGGCTTACTTGAGATCTACCATAGTTCCATAGTTTTCTGGTTTAATCTTTAGATATGACATTCACTCAAAACCCTGTCCAATAACAAGTATTTCCAATTTCTGATTCAAGGCAACAGGTATTATTGAACTTATGCAAATAACCATTCTATCACAAATAAGAATACTCCCAAATATTTTCCAATTCCAGAGGGGTCAGGAAGGGGGAAAAGTTTATGTTTCCATTTAAAGAAAGAAACAAACAAGAAGAAAAAAACATTTTAACAAGTTGCTGCACCACTCAACAGCTCAAAAGAAAGCAAAATTCTTAAATTGGGAAAATAAAGCATAGTAAAAAAATCAGTAACGTTTTACTTAAAAGTCATAAAATTCTATTTCACCAGTTCAGTCTTATTAATAATTAATTTCTCTTCTGTGGTGTTACTGCGGTCCGATCTTTCTGTTTAAATCCTTGAAATTAACATTCAAAGTTATTATTGATATTTCTTGTCCCTAGCATTAAGTTGGTCATTTTCTTGGTTGCTTTTTGGTCTCTTATTTCTGTATGTGTGTCTTTAGTTTTCCTGGTAAAGCACTCTATTTAGAATTTTTTGAAGAGCTGGTCTGGTGTTGGTACATTCATTCAGGTTTTGTTCATCTGAGAATGTTTTTATCTTTTCTTCCCATATGAAGGATAGTCTTGCTGGGTATAGTATTCTTGGTTGAAACTGTCTTTCACTTCACACTTTGAATATATTTTCCCATTCTTTCCTTGTTCACATTGTTTCTGATGGGAGGCCTGAAGTTAGCATGATGGGATAACCTGTATAAGTAATCTGACCTTTCTCTCTTACCTGTCTTGTCTTTGTGGACTTGGCCAATCTGGGTATGATGTGTCTTGGAGATGACCTTCTTGCATTGATTCTATTAGGGGTCTTTTGTATTTCTTGGGTCTGGATATTTGAATGCCTCTCTAGATTTGGAAAGTTTTCTTCCAGGATTTCATGTAATAGATTATCAATGCCCTTATTAGTTTCTTCACCTTCTGAAATATTGATTATCTGGAATGCTTGGGTACTTAATGAGATCTAGTATTTCTCATATAGTATCCTCACTTTTTTGTTTTTGGTTATTTTCTCAATTTTGGGGGTTACTTTTTCTGGGTCATAGGTTTTGTCTTCAACATCCAAGATTCAATCTCCTGCATGGACTAATCTGCTTTTATACTTTCAAGGGAGGTTTTGATTTCCTGTATTGCAGCCTTCATCTCTAACATCTAACATCATCTCTAACACTTTATTCTTTTTTATGGTGTGTATTTCCTCTTTCAGATAATGCAAGAACTTCCTCACCTCCTTGAACTCGTCTCTTTTCTCCTAAATCTTCCAGAGTTCTTTGCATCTCATTTAGTTTTGTCACTATGAATATTCTGCATTCTCTATCAGATATTCTCATGAGTTCCACTATACTGTCTGTGGATGATGAAGGATTGTTCTTTTCCCTTAGGGGAGAAATATTTTCTTGATTTCTCATATTTCTTGTGCCTCTGCGGTGGTTTCTGGTCATTCTGTGACAAAATCTCTCTACTGTGTTTTGCAATGTGGTATCCACAGAAAGACTTTGAATTCAGATTTATGAAAAAGAGTTTCTTCCTTAAAGCAGGAGTTTCAATAAGTGTTGAGGATTTCAATGACCCTAAAAGTATTTAGATGCTTGGATACTGGGCACTTAGGCCTGTCTAGACACTCAGTGTGTGGAGACTGAAGCACAGAGTGGGAAAGTAAGGTTAAAAAAAAAAAAAAAAAGGAAAAGAAAAGAAAAAAAAATAGACAAAAGCAACCAAAAAGAGGGGAAAAAAAAAACCCTTTTTAAAAGGTAAAAAATGAATGTGCCAGGGCACGCCTCAGATTTAAAATGTCTTTTGAAATTAGCAAGAGAAAGAAAACACCCAAGGTGAGAAGAAGTGTTTTAAAAATTAAAATAAATAAGTATGTCGCTGGAAAACCATGGTTCGCGACCTGGACCCGGTGGCTTAAAAGGGCGTGTGTGTGTGCATGCCCAAGAGAGAGAGAAAAGAGAAGGGATTGTGGCGTGACATCCCCCCGATTTCTCGCTTTCTGTCTCTATGTCAACGCAAAGCGAAACCCCCCCCCAAAAAAAAATTAAAATAAATAAGTAAGAAAAAATTTAAAGAGAGAGAGAGAAAGACAGAGGTCACTCTACCTGTCTCAGTGTTTTGGGGTCTAGAAGATGGGATTTAGAGTATAGCTTCAGTTGCCTTGGTACCTGAATGTGCCAGGACACACCCAAGACAATACTTTTAAGTACATATAATACACACATATACATAAATATGGATACACATGTGACATACACACACACACACACACACACATATATATGTGTCTGTGATGAAAGTGAATTTAAATCAGATTTTTTTTCAAGATTCATGCTAGAGCATATGCATGTATCTGAGAGAGAGAAACATCCTCCATAGGGCTCAGTTATGCTCCAGTCCACTCTCTCCAGTTCTCTAGCCTATCAGGATCCTGTCTAGATATGTACATATGCTTTTCATTTTTTTTAGGAGGACGGTTCTGAGGACTCAAACCATGGTTGGCATGTGGCTTACAGTTCTGCAGTCTGGTGGGTTAGCAACTGCACCAGAGAGTCTGGGCCTAGACCTTACTCTTAAAAGTTTGGCTACCATTGTGTTCTCACATAAATGAAGCTAACTGTTCAGAAAATATGGGCAGGAGGGAGTCAGGGCCTTACCCTAGATTCTAGATTGTACTTAATGCCCTATGGAAACTTTTTCCTTGTGTTGCTTTCTAGTTTCACTAAAACTACATAAACAGAAGGAGATATAGGCTGCAGTGGGATATTTAGGTTAGACTTAAAGAGAAGTAGTTCAAATCGGTTCTCAACTAAGGGTACCTAAACAATACAGTGATTACCAACAGTCCAGGGTCATGTAATCACTGTACTACTCAGGAGTTGTGTGGATGGTAACAGAAGAAAGCATGGTACTTAGTCACTTTTTTAAAAGAGATTTTTGCTATAGGACATGTGTGCTCTCCAGAGAGACAGAGACAGAGAGAGAGAAAGCGAGAAATAATCCTCTAAGGGGGATGGCCATGGTGCAATGCCTTCTCCTTCATTTTCCTCTTAGGATCCCACCCACATGCACCCCCGTGTGAAATTTTAAGCTGCTTGGGCCAGGACTCAAACTCAGTGGACTACGTGGTAATCCAGTGACTATGCCATCTGCTGGCCCCTTACACAGTCACTTTTATCATCTTTTATGGAAGGCTCATGACTACTAAGAAGCTTTTTGTATTCATTTGTCCATAAGTAACACTACACAATTCAGTTTGACTTTTCAAACTGACCTCAACTCAAATGTTCAGGCAGCAGGAGCAATAATAATTATAATCCTAGCAAGTCGCACAATTCTATTTTTCATTCCGGGCCCAGATCACCCGTTAGTCCAGGAAAGAACTTAAAGGCTCTGCAGCTAGTTCTGCCTTTAGTTCTAGGACAGCAAGCCTACCAAGCATTTAGGAAAAGATGACCTGAAACCCCTCCTTCCTGAGAAGTCCCAAGGTCAGCCGAATTTTGGGACAGGTTCAACAAAGTTTCCTCATTCCCCCAGCCACAGTCCACAGGGTATTAGAGTAAGAGAAAAGAAAAAGGACGAATAGGATCGCGCCAGGGCAGAGTAAGAACTAAGTTCATTTTTTAGAGCAACCTCCTGACCCACTACCTGTGTGACCCCAGGCGAAGCAATGTAGAATCTCTTAAGCCTTGTTTGTGTCCTAACTGGGGGAGTGCTTATCTTCTTCCAGGGAGTGCTGTGAGGACCTCAAGGGAAAATGTGGTTAAAAGTCTTAGCTAAATCTCTCTCTCAAAAAACAAACAAAAGTCTTTGCTAAGACTCTGGCTCATGGTAAGCCCTTAATAAATGGTATTTTTTTAAACGGAGGATATTCTCGTTGTCAATATTGTTTGGTATTTGTAATCACCATCACCACCGCCACCACGACCCTGGCAGACCTCCTTACCAGGATGCCCACCGCTCAGCCTGGCAGCTCCTGGCCTGAGTGACTGAGTCATTGCCAGGACAACCCTCTAGCAACGCTTTCCTCTCCAGGATGAATACTTCCCAGAAGGCAGGAAAGCCCCTCTGGAAGCCACTGTGTGTGTGTGTGTGTGTGTGTGTGTGTGTGTGTGTGTGTTTAGGCGCGCGCGTGTTTTCGGCCCACCGGCTCCCCCAGCACCCTCCCAAGCCCGCGGGCGCCCCCCAACCCCAGCCCCATCTGCGCTCTCGCCACTGCCCCCTGGAGGTCGAGGTGGCGAGCCCCCAGCCCTGGCGTTGAAGCACTCCCACTTTCCGCTGAGCGCGCCCTGCAGTCCCCGCCCTGTACCGGCTCCCGCCCCCGCGCCCTCCCGGATCCCTCCCTCCTGTAGCTGCCCAAGCCACATCTGCACAGCCTTGCACCCGGAGGGACCATGTCGCGGCTCAGCTGGGGATACGGCGAACACAACGGTGAGCGCCTTTTACCGGTCCCAGGGGGGTTCTGCTAGCGGGAGACAGAGGAGGCTGCCCCCACGCCGGCGCCAGCAGCCCGCTCTCTGGATCTCGCTCTTGCGAGAAAGTTTTTGGTTCCTGTTTAAACCAAGCAGCACGCCCTGAGCCTAATGCAGGAAGCGGAGAGTCGGCTCCGTCAAGTGTAGACTGGGAAAGCGACTTTGGCCGGGTGTTGGTAGTGGAGGTGATGGTGTGGGTTAGCTCTGTCGCGAGTCCCCAGGCCCCCAACTCTGTATGTGTGTGTTCACCTTCATTTGGAATTCGAAGACTTTCCCTTGTAATAACCTCTTATCAGTTCAAGGCTTGGAAATTAGAAGTCTGATGACCGGCTTCGCTGAAATGAGGGCAAGTTCCTTTTTAGTCTTTCAAGCTCACTGTTCACTTAGGGGGAACGAATCATGCAAAATCGTTGCTAACATATTTAAGAAGTCTTAGCTTGCATTGTGATACTGAAGATTCAGTTACCTTCTTGGCAACCAGCATATGCAGATTTCTCAATAGCTGTTATTATAAAATATTTACGCAGCAATTTGTAGTTGGTGGGTCATTACTGTTAGCTTAGGGAGGTTTTAGGGTCTTTTTGGGAAATGAAGTTATATTTGGTGCTACTTCTCCAGTTTTTCTTTCTCTTTTCCACACTCATCCTTCAAGAGACTAAGGATTAGCACAGAATTATTGAAGGTATAATAAGTTGATAAAATTTTTATTTATTGTTGGGGCCAGCAGGTGGCTTGGTGGTTAAGGGCTCTGGACTCCCACATGGCTGATTGCAGTTCAAGTCCCAGACCAGGCGACTTGCTTTTTCACTTTCTCTCTATTTCTTGTTCTGTCCCTCTCTGGTCAAAATGAAATAAATAAATAAAGTTTAATAAAGTCATTCTCTAAAAAATTGTTTTTATTATTATTGAAAGGGGTGACAATAATAAGACTTATACTAGTTTTCTACTTTATTCTAAATTTTCCATAGTAAAGCCATTTTCTTATTTTTCATTAAATCGATTATTTCAAATAATGGTTATTTTGAAATATTTGCAAAGTGACACCAAGACAGTCTTACATTGAATGACTGTCAAAATTAGTGCTGTGGGCCCAGCCTTGGTGTCACAAGTGGGAAGGGCCACGCCATGGAGTGACTAAGGCTGCATGGGAGGCCTTGGTCTGGGTTCTGCCCAACCCGAACAGGCTGGGCTGGTGCCAGTTGTCTTAGCTGACTAGGAGGCTGGGGTGGGAGGATTCTGATGTGGTAAGACTCTGTCAAAACTACCTCCCCCTTTTCCTGCTTGTGCTCTCTCATTAAAAAAAGGGGGCTATGTTAACTTGATTTAGACATTCCACAATGTATATACATTGGGTCACTGGAAAAGTCATGACATATTTTTCTGTTCTTCATACTGTTTTTCTTTGTTCTTTCTTTTATTTTCAGAGATATTTTTTGCTATTGGGCATGTGTGCTCGCCAGAGAGACAGACAGGAGAGACAGAAAGTAAGAAATCACCCCCCATGGAGAGAAGGCCATGCAGCAATCCCTTCTCCAGTCTCTTCTTGGGTTTTTGGGCACGCATGCATATGTACCCAGCGAGAGTTTTAAGCCCTAGGATCTGGGACTCGGAACTGGTTGACTATGTGGGAGTCCAGTGATGTAACCCTTACGCCAACTGCTAGTCCCCATACTGTGTTTTTTGAACATCATACTATACACCATAAATATATGTAATTTTTGTCAGTGTAAAAATGAGTATTGATTACTCGTTAATAGGTTAAAAAATGTTGGCTCTGATAAAGCTCATCTTCAGAAACAAACAAGCAGAAATAAATCCACCTTAGGAAGACCTTTGAAAAGGAGTGGTATTTTATTTCTGTTAGGAACTGTAGGCCCTCCCCTTTTTTAAGATTTAATAGAGTTATAAGAACCACACCTTTAGTTAGGTCAGCTTTGGCAGAATCCTCCTGGAAGAGTATGTATCCTGACTTGGCAAGTTTTGTTGATTTTTTTTTTTTCCTGTTTAGACATTGGTAAAACTGGACTAAGCAGATAAAAGGAAACTTAAACTGGGAAGAGCAGCACTGGTAAAATGAAACATCAAGAGACAAGGTCCTGGAAAGGGTTCCAATTTCACAAACGCCTTATAACATCTTCCATTAACTTTTAGTGGTTTTATTGGTTTAGTTTAGGGAATGTGACATCGCTGAAAACTGTATGTCACTATGGATATTTGGAAGTTACTGCATCGATTAAGGAACCACTATATATCACTACTTGAGAACTGTGTTTGGGGCTTGTGGGTGACATGGTGGTTGAGGCACTGGACTCCCACATGATCAACCACTGTTCAAGTCCTGAATCTGGTGGCTTTCTTTCTTTCTTTCTTTCTTTTTTTTTTTTTTTTTTGGAGAGTTTTTTTGCTATAGGGCGCGTGTGCTTGCCAGACAGACAGAGAGAGACAGAAAGATAGAAAGCGAGGAATCACCCCCCAGAGGGGATGGCCACGCCTCAATCCCTTCTCCTCTCGGGATCTTGGGCACACACGCACACGCGCCCAGCGTGAGTTTAAGCCACCGGGTCCAGGACTCGAACCGCGGTTGACTACGTGGGAGTCCAGCGACATAACCATTATGCTAACTGCTGGTCCCTGGTGGCTTGCTTTCTGACTTTCCTCTCTCTCTGTCTCTCTCTGGTCAAATTAAAAAAAAATAGTAATATTGATAAGTAAAATGAAATAAAAATAAATCTTTAAAAAAATAACTATGTTTAAATGGCTTTAAAGTTGTATATTTTAGAAAACTAGAAAAGGGGAGAAGCTCTTTAAGAAGGAGGAAAATGAACTGACCACAGTAGTTAATGAAAATATTGGGTATTTGATACAATTATTTTTATTTATTTATTTATTTTTAATTTTGACTTGACTCTTCTTTTCTAAGCAGTTCTGGGTATAAAGGACTAGAGGTAGGAGAGTAAAGAAATTAGGAGGAGAAAAAAGTTCTTTCCTGACTAGAAAAGTCAGCAACATGCTATGACATGTGCATTGCGCATTTGAAATCTACTTTTCACTAGCATAACTCACACTTGGTGGCAGGGAAATAAAAAGCTTCTAATACATTAAAAGGTAGGTACAGGTTGTATATAGAAAGGTAAACTATTTACTAAACAAGGACGTATAATATCTTTTCTGTAATACCTAGTAAGCAATGCCTTTTTATTTTCCTTTATGAGAAAGAGAGGAAGAGAGAGAGAGAGAGAGAGTGATAACATATTTTTGACAAGTCCTCACTATCATGATTCCCTACCCCAGCCAACCTATTAGCTAGGATTACAGGTGCCCCAGTGCACCCAGAATTTTTAGGTTTGGTTTCTGAGCCTCCCATGAGGCTTCTAGCCTCCTAAGCAGGGGTGGTGGACTTTTGATCCTCAAGTTGTTTTGAAGCCCAAAGTGTCAGATTAATGAGAGGATTACTTTCTTTTCTTTCTTTGTTTTCTTCCTTTCTTCTTTCTTTCTTTTTTTCTTTCTCTCTTTCTTTCTTAAAGTTTTTGCTATTGGGCATGTGCATTTGCAAGAGAGAGAGAGAGAGAGAGAGAGAGAGAGAGAGAGAAAGAGAGAGAGAGAGAGAGGGAGAAATCAGCCCCTATGAGGAATTACCGCTTTACAATCTCTTCTCTTCCATTCTCCTCTTCAGGCCACCAGGTTGGGGACTCGAACCACACTGTCAGCCATGTGGTATCCAGTGCCTTAACCTCCATGCCACCTGCTGACCTGAGAAGAAAACTATTTTTTTTTTTTTGAGAGGTTTTTGCTATAGGGTGTGTGCGCTCTCCAGAAAGACAGAGAGAGGCAGAAAGACAGAAAGCGAGAAATCATCTCCCTAGCGGGGAAGACCACGCCTCAATCCTTTCTCTCACTCTCTGTTTCTCCCTGGCTAGTGCATGCACCCTCTAGCAAATAGAAAAAAAAAACAATGAAAGACTGACTTGGAGTTTACATTAAACTGCAAACTTGCTGTTAGCTTTGAGAGGCAAAACTTGAATGGAATTTCCTAAAGAACTGAAGAGGTCAGACAAGGGAACAATCAGCTAACGAGCTTGCATTGATTTGCCCAATGTGTCTGATTTGTGAATTTAGTTCAATTTTGACTTTTTAAACACGCAACAGGATGACAGTGTTGGGATTACCTGGTGTTGGGATTCAAATGTAGCATTGGTCGGGACCAGCAGTTGGCGTAATGGCTATGTCACTGGACTCCCATGTAGTCGACCGTGGTTTGAGTCCTGGACCTGGTGGCTTAAATTCACACCGGGCACATGTGCATGCGTGCCCAAGATCCCGAGAGGAGAATGGAGGAGAAGGGATTGTGGCGTAGCCATCTCTCCTGGGGAGTGATTTCTTGCTTTCTGTCTCTCTGTTTCTCTCTGTCTTTCTGGCAAGCATACGCGTCCTGTAACAAAAATAATCTCTCAAAAAAAAGTGTAGCATTGGTCAAATAACTGCTGAAGGACTTTCTTAAATGAAGAGTGAAAGAAATAAAGTGCAAGCTAACTGCATTGCAGATAATACAAATGCATTTGACTCACAGTAGAGTGACATCCTGATAACCCCATAGTTAATTGAAGATACCACAAGTCAAAAAGGCATTTAATACACCTAACCTGCTGAACATCATGACTTATCTCACCTTTCAAATGTGTTCAGAATACTCACATTTGCCTACAGTTGAGAAAAACTGTCTAACACAGAGTCTTATTTTTTCAGTCAAGTTATTACAAAGAATTTTTAATCAAAATTTGAGTTTCTACGGAATGTGTATGTTTGGCACCATTGTTAAGTAAAAAAAAAAATAATAATCATGGGACCAGCAGTTAGCGTAATGGCTATGTCGCTGGACTCCCACATAGTCGACCGCGGTTCGCGTCCCGGACCGGGTGACTTAAAACTCACGCCGGGCGCATGTGCATGCGTGCCCAAGATCCTGAGAGGAGAATGGAGGAGAAGGGATTGCGACGTGACCATCCCCCCTGGGGGGGTGATTTCTCGCTTTCTGTCTCTCTGTCTCTTTCTGTCTGGCGAGCGCATGTGCTCTATAGCGGGGGAAAAAAAAAAAAAAAAACCTCTCAAAAAAAAAATCATTAAGTTGAACCATTATAAGTCAGGGATTGTCTGTATTACATTCCCTGACATGGTGCAGCCATCCATGTGGGTTATCTATGTGAAAGAGTTACATGTTTGCTAAGACTAAGGACTTAGAATCAAGTATGACCCAAGGGGCCAGCAGGTGGCACAGTGGTTAAGGGTGCTGGACTCCCATGGTTCAAATCCCAGACCTGGCGGCTTGCTTTCTCACTTTCCCTCCCTCTCTCTCTCACTCACTTTGGCCCTCTTCAGTCAAATTAAAATAAATAAATAAAGTTAAATAAAATAATTATTTAAAAATAAAAGTACGACCCAAGCTTGTTGCTCATCATGGGTAGTTAAGCTGAGGCCCGGATGACACGAGAAGATACCAGCGAGTAAGAGGAGAAAGAGTAAAGAAGTGGGGACAGCATCTTTAAGAATGACACCTTTTCTTTTCTACAGAGTTTTCTCAGCTCCTTTGACTCTCCCGACCCGGTAAACTTGTTGACCTCTGGAGGAACCATAGCTCATTCTTGGAACTGAGACTGAATCTCATTGTTTTCAATAATGAATTGTGCTATTGTTTTTAGTTTGGTAGAGGGTGACTTTGGAAAGTGGTTTAAAAAATTTTCATGCTGTTTCTCCACAAGGGTTAGTTTAATTCTGAAAATCACTTAAGACAAATCTGAAGTTTCCTACATTGTAATGAAAATAATTATAAAAAATAAATTCGAAAGCCTTGATGTGAATCTCATTTTCTTAATCTTTGTTTTTTACTTCAAGCACATTATAGTCAATGAATATTTGTTGAATAAAATAATGTATTTAGTCTTTTCTTTTGGTTCTATTCAAGGTCCTAGTCGTTGGAATGAATTTTTCCCTATTGCTGATGGTGATCAGCAATCTCCAATCGAGATTAAAACCAAAGAAGTGAAATATGACTCTTCCCTCCAACCTCTTAGTATCAAGTATGACCCAAGTTCTGCTAAAATCATCAGCAATAGTGGCCATTCCTTCAATGTAGACTTCGATGACACAGAGGACAAATCAGGTTGGCTTTTCTTTATTTATTTTTGGTGGAGGGTGAGGGATTTTGAATGATTGGACTATACTTTCTTACTTTTCTTTTTTCTTTTCTTTTTTTTTTTTTTTTTTTTGGCTAGGCCTACAATTTATATAATTGCAAATTGAAGCATTTTTTTCTTCATGTAAATTGAGATACCTTGTTTTGCTAGGGAACTTCAAAACACTTATGGAGGCTATTCCCCAGGCCTAGAGGTTAAGGCAGCTGGATTCCACATTGTCAACCATGGTTCAAATCCTGGTCCAGCAGCTTGAAAACATGCCACCGTGTGTGTGTGCTTGCCCCACGTTCCAACAGGACAGAGGGATGAAGAAGGGATTTCGGCAAGATCGTGCCCCATTGGGAATCGTAGATGTAATTGTGACTGCTGTGTTTTTCAGTCTGTCAGGGCTGGAATTCAAACTGTTACTGGCCATGTGGATCCGTCCCCCTTAAACCACTAGGCTACATGCTGGCCATGCATTTTAGAAAAGATAAATGTGGAATGACGCTATTTTACTTTAAATTTTTTTCCATTAAAAATATTTCATGGATATCTTTCCAGGTTAAAACATATAGATCTTACACTTTGTTTAAAAAAAAATCTAAATTATATCATATGTTTGTATCATAATTATGTTATACTTGTATCATACTTTTCAATACCATTCTTCAAACAATGAACATTTTTGGGGGAGAGTAGAGGTTTGTATTTTGTAAAGAAGAAATATCTGATACACCTATTCACTGTACATTCCTTATTGGTATTTTTCTACAACTTGTAGTAAAAGTCTTGTTTGATAATAGTTTATGGATTGTGTCTTTCATGCTGTGACTAAATAATGGACCCACTGAATAAATTTTTTTTTTGAGAGGTTTTTGCTATAGGGCGCGTGCGCTCGCCAGACACAGAGAGACAGAGAGACAGAAAGCGAGAAATCACCCCCTAGGGGGAATGGCCACACCGCAATCCCTTCTCCTCCATTCTCTCGGGATCTTGGGGATGCATGCACACTTGCCTGGCGTGAATTTAAGCCACCAGAAGGGACTCAAACTGTGATCGACTACGTGGGAGTCCAGCGACATAGCCATTATGCTAACTTCTGGTCCCCAAATTTTAGATTATTTGTTAATTTATCAACTAAAAGAAAAAGGAAAGAGCATTTTCTTTTTTTCTTTTTAGAGGTTTTTTGCTATAGGGCACATGCGCTCGCCAGACAGACAGAGAGAGACAGAGAGACAGAAAGTGAGAAATCACCCCCCGGGGGGATGACCATGCTGCAATCCCTTCTCCTCCATTCTCCTCTCAGGATCTTGGGCACGCACGCACATGTGCCTGGCGTGAGTTTAAGCCACTGGGTCTGGAACTCGAACCATGGTTGACTACATGGAAGTCCAGTGACATAGCCATTACACTAACTGCTGGTCCCGAAAGAGCATTTTCTTAAGATGAATACATTTACTCCTTCAAGAATACCTACTGCCCAAGCATAAATATTGCCCAAGTATAAATACAGCCCAAGGTGTTACATTTAAAAGTAAAGATGAAAGAAAAGATTAGAGAGAATCATGTTTTGAAATACTTTTTAAAAAATTTTTTTATTTAGGGGGCCGCAGGTGGCATGGTGGTTAAGGGCGCTGAACTCCCACATGACCGACTGCTTTGAGTCTTGGACCTGGCGGCTTGCTTTCTCACTTTCCCTTTCTCTCTTCCTCTCACTCACTCTGTCCCTGTCTGGTCAAATTAGACAAAAAAAAAAAAAAATAAATAAAGTTAAATAAAATAATTTTTAAACAATTTTTAAACATTTATTTATTATTATTATTTTTAATTTGCTGTCGGTCATGTGTACTCATCAGAGAGCAAGGGAAAGTGAGAGAGCGAGCCAAAAGTTCAGGACTGAAACTGTGGTTGGCAATGTGGGGAGTCCAGCGCCTTAACCACCATACCACCTGCCGGCCCCTTGAAAGACTTTTTAAAACTACTGACTAATTATTTTTAGTCTAATATTAAGATGATTTGTTCTAGTAATGAAAAAAATGTTGCATTTTAAAAATCTTTAGATGGAGAGGGTTTTTTATTATTCATGAAGTTCAGATTTAATTTAGTAAAATAACATTTTATACTTATATAATGCTTTATTATTAGAAAAAATTCCAAGCCCAGATAAATTTCATCCTCACGTTTGTCAACTTTATAAAAGTTATACATTTTCATCAAAGCATTGTAAAAAGCGTATAAGAAAATATTAGCTCATGGTATTTTCAACTTGTTTTTAATGGGAGGAGGAGCCTGGCTTTTTATATACATTCTATTACATTTCTTTCAAGGCCTTTTGTGAATCCATGCTAGTAGATGTGGTTGATACAATGGGTACACTGTAAAAGTAGTCCAGTGCTCCTAAACACAAAGTTTATCGAGTCCAAAATCATGGCTGGATTCTGTTATAATATCTCGAACATTAAAAAAAAAATAAAGATAGCAAAAACCTGAGGCGACTCCTGTTTTATGACAAGGAATGATTAGATTGTACTTAATCTAAAAATTTACATTTTAAAAAACATTCTTAAATGTTTTGTTGAATGTAGGTCCCATAGTGAAAAATAATTCCTATCTAATTTGCTCTATGATGATCTAGATCTTTCTCCTCCTCCTCATTTTCTTTCTTTCTCACATTTCCCGCTATCTCAGGTTAATTGGTAAAATTAATTTGTATTTGTTCAGATTTGACACTTTGTGATGAGTAGTTTGTACCTTTTTCTTCTTCAAAGGAAGTCTTGTTCCTACCTAGATCACAATGAAATTACCGGGATTAATTGAAAATAAAGTGTTTGACTCCTCTGAGACAGAAGCTGTATAAAAATGGGTTATTATATTCATTCTTTTTTTTTTTCTCAAGCTAAATCAAATAAGATTGTTATCTTTTGAGTTTCTACTGAATGTGTATGTTGTAAAGATTAAAAGAAAAAAAAAGCAAACATGCATGTTCAGTAGAAACTCAAAAGATAACAATCTTATTTGGTTACCATGAGGTGCTTTGGGGAATTTAATCAATTGGAAAGTAGAAACCACCACAGTTAAACAAAATAAGCTGTTGTTGATTTTTATTTTAATTCTTTGGTAAACTATAAAAGATACAAAGATAATTTCTGTATCAAACCACTTGAACTTGAGTAAAACCATTTCCATGTTGTAAAGAAACCATTCTTGGTTAAAATTAACACTGAATCCCACTGGTCAGTAAACCAGAGGCATGAAATCTCAAACCGTGGTCTGTAGCATGGGGAGTCCAGCACCTTAACCACCACACCACCTGCTGGGCCTTTGAAACACTTTTTAAAGCTTCTGACCAATTATTGAAGGCTTGCTTGGCTGGGGACGTCCATACCCCATAATTAACCTACTGGGTCCAGCCTTCAGAACTTTAATAGTCCTTTAAAAGGGGGGCATGTGGGGCTGGCAGATTGATGGTGATTAAGCAGTTGGAGCCCACATGCCAACTACCTGGTTCAATTCCTGGACCTGATGGCTTGAGAATGTGCTGGGTGTGTGTCCGTGGGTGCCCAAAATCATCAAAGGAAACTGAGGTGTGTTTGCTCACTTTATGTCTCACTCTCTCCTTCTTTCTCTCTTGAGCACACACACCCAATAGCAATGAATGAATGAATGAATGAATGAATTTTAAAAAGTAGGGGCAGGTGGACTGAGAAAATAGTAATCTGATGAAGAAAAATGAGACTGGTCTCACCTCAGCCACTGGTCTTTCTTGACTCAGAGAGGATCTTACCTCTTTAGGAACCTCACCTGACTGGCCCTGCCACTCCTGCTGTGTGCTTTCGGGCTTGTCCTATCACTGAACTTTCCATTCTGTGTTGTAACTGCCAGTGGGCTTCTCCGTCTTTCAGCTGAACTAAAGGCTCCCTATGGGCAACAGGTATGTCTTACTCACTATGTACCTAGCATGGTGCATGGCACACAGTAGGTAATAAATGTGTTTCAGTTACAAATATTTTCTTAAGTGAATGAGTGTTGCTGCTTCTTTTTTATTTTTGAGAGGTTTTTGCTATAAGGCACATGCGTTTGCCAGAAAGACAGAGAGAGACAGAAAGACAGAAGGAGAAGAGTCATCCCCCAGGGAGGATGGCCATGCCGCAATCCCTTCTCCTCCATTCTCCTCTCGGGATCTTGGGCATGCATGCACATGTGCCCGGCATGAGTTTAAGCCACCGGGTCCGGGACTCGAACCGTGGTTGACTACATGAGAGTCCAGTGACATAGCCATTACGCCAACTGCTGGTCCATAGTGACGCTTCTTAAAGAACATGGAAAATAACATAATATGGCATTAAGGTACATAATGCTTCAATGTGCACAAGCTTCACTGAAGTTACAAACTGCCAGAAATCCTTGAACACTGAAGTGGGTAAAAATTATTCATTGTTTAAACTTTTATTTTTTAAAGGCTATGTTGCTAATTTTTATATTTAGTAAATGACATGGTTCCTGGAAGATAGTTAAGCAATCTTCCTTTCTGTGGATGAGTTGTCTGTACTGAACTTGTAAAAAGATAGGAAAAGGAAAGATGTCTGTTTGCTAAGAAAGGTCTGCTAGAAATAATACTAACTGGATGGATTCAGGGATGGTTCTTCCATTTCCATCTCTAGAAGCTGTCAGTTCTTCAGGTACAGTCTCATTATCTAGTTCTGAGAGAGGAAACAGGTAACACACACACAGTTAAAGTATAGGTTCAAAAGGAGGAGACACCGTTGTCTGTAAGAATCATTCACTGGTATGGCAAAAACCTTAAGAGGAAAAGTATTATTAACTGGAAATTGTTTGCACACTCGTTTTCAACTTTCCTTAGAAATCATTCTCCGAAGATTATTTTCACACAGTTTACTCACTCAAGGAACTGCTGCAGCTCCTTAAAATAGTTATCTTTTTCCAGGTCCCACCAGAATCCAAGAATGAGATACTGGTCTTCCAAAAGCAAGATAATGGTCTTTATGGTCCAAAGCTTTAGATAAAGAGGGTCTCACGATCTACATAACCACTCCACAATCAGGAGAATGGCTGGACACACCTGACACGTGACTTCCACCTGGAAAGGGATGGATACAAAAGTTCCTCCTAGCTAGGGTATAAGCCTTAGACCCAGTCTTCAAATCAACTACCTGCTTTTGGGACCCTTTCCTGCCTGGAAGCTTATTCATTCTTTCTCAAGAAACTTTGCTTTTGCTATTCCCTCTGATTGTCCATGCCTCTAATTCTTTTTTTTTTTTTAAGAATTATTTTATTTAACTTTATTTATTTAATTTGACCCAAGAGGGACAGAGTGAGAGAGAAAGGGAAAGTGAGAAAGGAAGCCGCTAGGTCCAGGACTCGAAACACGGTCAGCCATGTGGGCGTCCAACGCACCTGCTGGCCTCCACGCTTCTAATTCTTTATGACCCAGATATGAACTTGGCAAACCAGAAATCTTGCAGCAGTTCTAGATAACTGCCTGAATTCAACTAGATTTATTGATCTTAAATTATACATTAAAACAAATGAAGAAATAAAAACCCTAACAGAAAAATGTAGGAGACTGGTCATGCCCAGGAGCCAACATAGTCAGGAAAATGAACTGGTAATCTATGACTATATGACCATTTCATATTATAAAATTTTATTATAATTATACATTTCCTTCACTGGAGTGTAATTTTGTTGAGGATGAGGATGGCTTTGCTCATCATTCCATATTTAACATTGAATTGTTCTTGGCCTACAGTAGATTCCTAAAGATTGCTCCGTGAGTGTGTGATCAGAGAGTGGCTTGGTGTATATTTTTGTTCAGAGTGAAAGAGGCCATGAAGGCTCCCTAGCTTCATAAAACATACAGGTTCCAGAGACTGGGAATGTCCATGTTACATGATCTCCCTTTCTCTTTCATGGTGTACACCTTGCAGAAGGATGCTCCTTGGCTTCCCCTTCCTTAAATTCCAAGCAGAATACAGATGTGCTATCCATTTAGCTTCACTTCACAGAGCCAGTTTATCATACAGCGATTAGCCTATGCCTTTCATTAGGTTCCCTAAGTCCTAGGGATATACCTGTTAGTAATTTTCATGTAACTTCAGGAGCAACCTTACAAACTAAAGTTTGTGGAGCACTTATAGAGGAGAGGTCTTTTATTTTATCTTAGTAATGTTAATTGATCCAGGTGTTGTCATAGGCACTGGGATGCAGGGGACGAGGCAGTGTCTGTCCTGAAAGAGTTTATATCCTAGTAGGACAGACAATGAATGCATCAACAATGAGGTAGGTTTTTGTTTTTGTTTTTATTTTTTTTTAAAGAGATTTTGTTATAGGGCATGTGTACTAGCCAGAGATACAGAGAGACAGAAAGTGAGAAATCACCCTCCAGGGGAGATGGCTATGGCACAATCCCTTCTCCTTTATCCTCCTCTTGGGACCTTATGTATGCATGCACACACACCAGGCATGAGTTTTAGGTTGCCGGGTTCAAGACTGAAACCATGGTCTACTAGCGGGAGTCCAGTGACATAACTGTACTGCCATATGCTGGTCCCAATGTGGTAGTTTTAAAATTTAATTATTTTTCTGATACTGTCAGCCTTGCTCATTCAAAGCAACTGCCTGCAATGTGCATTATAGAAATGAGTAGGCTTAGCAAATTACCAACAATTTTTAAAAAGTCAAATTCAATAAACACATACATTTCTACTTTCACAATATTGTAGTTATTGCAATATACAACCAATGACAAAGATGCTTTTTACCGAGACTTTATGTTTTCTTGAACATTTACGACATTTAACTCTGATTTCTTAATCTCTATAGAACTCTTACATGGGTATATTATGGAGAAGAGGTTTTTAAAAATTTTGAATGAGAATCTAAATAGACTTAAATGCCAGCTATGATTTTAGAAAAATGATTACTTAATTTTTAATATTTTTATATTTTTAATTTTTTAAACTTTAAAAATATTTTTTTGGAGAAGTTTTTGCTATAGAGTGCATGCACTTGCCAGAAAGACAGAGAGAGAAAAAGACAGAAAGAGAGAAATCACCCCCCGGCAGGATGGCCACGCCGCAATCCTTTCTCCTCCATCTTTCTCCATGGAGGAGAAGGATCCCCTCGGGATCTTGGGTATGCACGCACACACACCCGGCATGAGTTTAAGCCACCGGGTCCGGGACTCAAACCTTGGTCGACTACATGGAAGTCCAGTGACATAGCCATTACACCAACTGCTAGTCCCAATGATTACTTGTTTTTAAGCATAAAATGGAGCTAAGATATATTTACTTATCTAGGTTAGAAAATAAGGTGAATAATTTGACACTTGGAAACATCAAATTATTCTTGTTAAAAATAAGTTTTAGGGCCAGCAGGTTGTGTGGAGGGTAGGGCAGCTAGATCCTACATGGGCAACTGTGTAATTTGGGTCCTGGACCTAAAGGCTTGAAAAACATGCCAGATGCTTGTGTGTGTGTGTATACCCAAAAACTCCCAAGAGGATAATGGAGAAGAAGGGATTGCAGTCTGGGGAGTGATTTCTCTCTCTCTCTCTCTCTCTCTCTCTCTCTCTCTCTGTCTCGTGAGCACACACACTCTATGGCTAAAACTAAAAAAGAATAAAAGTCTATTGCCATTATTCATTTTATACCATAATTTAGCTGTTTTACTGTAGATTGTCATACAGTCAGTGATAGATAAACCTTGATATTTTTACTCATTTTTTCCATCCCTTCGGGAGAACACTGTCCCAAGAGAATAGTCTTCTCAATTAGACATTTGCTGATCATAATCCCAGGTTGGCTATTTTTGTTCAAAGACTCAATTGTGGAGTCCAAACCTGTGAAGTGTAAGGCAGTCTGTTGCTTCACTAAAGCTAATCTGGTTTCAAACTCTGGACTCAGATCCAGTTTTCCTGAGATCAGCCACTGTTCTTGGATGTTGCCCTAACAATGTGTGTTTTTTTGTATCGCTTTCTTACTCCAGAGCCAGCTTGCTTGCTGCTTCTTCCAAAGTCAATTCCACTTGGATTGCTCAAGCTCTCTAATTTGCTTTTTATCTGTGAAGGAATGAATTCATGGTTCAGCTCAGGTTTTCTTATGCAATGGGAAGAAAAACAAGTGCACCAGAGCTGTTGATTTCTTTTCATGGGAATGTTATTGCATCCGTAATTTGTCGACTATATACTGGAATGTTATTGCATCTGTAATTGGTAGACGATGTACAGACTATGGTTTTATTTATGGAAATGTGCTTTTAAAATTAGTTTATCTGTGAATTGTCTTGAAACTCTATAGAGGAAACTAAAAATTTTATTCATTTATATGTCATCTTAAAAAGTTTTATTTGTTGGGACCAGCAGGTGGTGTAGTGGTTGGAGTGTTGGATCCCCACATACTCAGCTGTGATTTGAGTCCTGGATCTGGCAGCTTGTAACTCATACTGAGCATATGTGTGTGTGTGTGTGTGTGTGTGTGTGTATGTGTGTGTGTGTGTGTGTGTGTGCCTAAAATCCCAAGAGGAGAATGGAAGAGAAAGGATTGCAGTGTGGCCTTCCCTCTTGGGGGGTGATTTCTTGCATTCTGTATCTCTTTCTCTCTCTGTCCCCAGTGAGTACATGTGCCCTATAACAAAAATCTCTCTTTAAACAAAAAATGTATTTGTTTATTTCTTTTGAGAAAGAGTGAGACACAGAGAGACAGACACACAGACAGGCTGTAACCCCAAGATGATCCACACCCAGCCTTCAGCTAGCCCCAGGTTATGGGGAAGTGTGTGCCTGGTATACTCAGGGAGGTCTCCGGGCTTGAACTGGGAACCTTTCATGTAAAAGATCATTCAGTTAGTTAGAGACCATGAGTCCAGGTATTCTAATTACTGAAGTTTATGCCCTAAATGATTCTTTTCTGTTCCGCCAAGTTCAAAACAGACCTTGTTGAATATCACATACGTATTCAGAAAGCCTGGCTTATCCTTTTTAAAATTTGTTAATTTTATTTATTTATTTATTTTTTTGGAGAGATTTTTGCTATAGGGTGCGTGTGCTCGCCGGACAGACAGAGAGAGAAATAGAGACAGAAAAGGAGAAATCACCCCCCGGGGGGATGGTCACACCGCACTCCCTTCTCCTCCATTCTCCTCTTGGAATCTTGGGCACTCACGCACACGCGCCCGGCGTGAGTTTTATGCCACCGGGTCCGGGATGTGAACCGTGGTTGACTACATGGGAGTCCAGCGACATAACCATTATGCTAACTGCTGGTTCCCAAAATTTGTTAATTTTTTTAATTGTCAGAGGATATGTGCCCTTGCTAGAGAGAGAGAGAGAGAGAGAGAGAGAGAGAGAGAGAGAGAGAGAGGAAAGAAGAGAAAGCGCCTCCAAGAAGTGTGATGACACAAACTCGAATGCATAGTTATCTGAGGATGCAAGATTATAGTGTGATGGAAGCTCCCCCACCCCCATGGGGCATGGTCATGCTGAAATCTCTTCTCCTCAATTTCTCTATCCTGTTAGGACTTGGGACAAGCCTGGACAAGTGCCTGGCATGTTTTTTAAGTCACCGGTGCCAGAATTCAAGCTGTGTTCAGCCACGTAGGCTCCATTTCCCTTACTAGGCCATTGGATCAGCTTTATTCTTTGTTCAATAGCAATTCCTTACTTCCCAGACTTCCTAATTTCTCATACTTTCTGCCAGGGTGTCTGTTGTGACTCCGGAGGTATTTCATAAACATCTGCACTGTGACTTTCTCACCTTGGAAATGTTTTGTTTTTGTTCTTGACACACTTCTAAAATGATTCCCTGGAGGGCAGGGACATGTGGAGTAACTGAGAGAGATGTTGTGGGTACCGGCAGCATCATCTACATTCTTTGCTTGCTAACATTTTAAAATGTGTTGGTGTTTAGTTCTGCGTGGGGGTCCACTGTCTGGAAGCTACAGATTGCGACAGTTTCACCTGCATTGGGGATCTGCTGATGATCACGGCTCTGAGCACATGGTGGACGGAGTGAGGTATGCTGCAGAGGTAGGCCATCAGACACGTCTCCATATTTCACGGTTGTCCTGTTGGTGGGATTTAATGGGCACAGGGGATAGTTCTCTTGATTCTAAACAGGTCCTGAGCTAATTAGGTATCTCAGTGCCTGACATTATTTTATTCTGTCAATATGAGAGTTTAGCAGTATGACAGCTTCAAATGTGGCAACCCAGAGAATTTAGGGTTATTCATTCCCAATTTAGACATAAGTGAACTGGAGACTTAGATTAAGTAATTTATCCAGCTAGGAAGTATTGAGACGAGTTTAAACCCAGATCTGTCTGATATCAAATTACGAACTCTTTCAGACTGTCTGTCTGATACCTGTTGTATCTCCTGGAAGGTTAATGAGAAAGGAGAGAAAGAAACATTTGTTTTAGGTCCAACTTTGTGCATAGGAGGGGCACCAAAAACTTCATGGTAAAAACGGAATTAAAGTATGAGTTTATTTTGATGAAAAAATATGTTTGAAACCCATGCAGAGTTTTTTGTTTGTTTGTTTGTTTTCATCATATGCATTTTTTTTTTGGAGAGGTTTTTGCTATAGCGCACGTGTGCTCGCCAGACAGAGAGAGAGAGACAGAGAGATAGAAAGCGAGAAATCACCCTTCAGAGGGGGTGGCCACGCCACAATCCCTTCTCCTCCATTCTCCTCTCGGTATCTTGGGCATGCACGCACACGCGCCCAGTGTGAGTTTAAGCCACTGGGTTCGGGACTTGAACCGTGGTCGACTACATGAGAGTCCAGCAACATAGTCATTACGCTAACTGTTGGTCCCATCATATGCATTTTTTGTAAATGGTTTGAAGACTCTTATATTTGATACAGGCACAAATACACACTAACATGTAACACCTACTTTGAATAGATGAAAACAAATGGTAGTTTCACTTAGGAAAAAAAATGTAGACACAAACTCCCCTAAATACTACATTACCTCTACATTTACAAGTATGAAGTGGAATTTCTTTATTATGCAGGTTATTGGTAAAACATCCATAATGAAGCATTCAATGGCTCGTTTCTTTTTTAACATGAACTCATTCTTTTTTCCTTACAATTATATTCATTAATAATACTCAACTTTTCCTAATCCCCTGGTTAAAGAACAGATGTAATATGCTTCAGGTTTAATATGATTAAATCTTACTAACACCCAATTTTACTATAAGATGAAAGTGAATTATTGTGTGACTCAACCAAAGTTATTCAAGCAAAAATAATTTGGCTTGTGAGTCGCCTAGGCAAGACAGGACAATGTTACTGAGTGAGTACATTTTTCTTCATTTTCTCATAGTTGCTGAACTGTAGAGTTTAGATACCTTTCTACAGCCCTGGTGTTCAGAGAGATCCAGCAAATAGAACCTCTTTCCAATTCATTCTTCCATGAACATGTACAGCTGGCCTTTGAGGCTGTCATCCACAATGTCAAGTAAATCACTCTTGTGGCAGGCCCAGTGCTGATGGTGTAGGACGTGCTGTGTCCTCTGGGTGGAGGAATGAAGTGTTCATGCAGAGTGTTCCATGGTGGAGGACAGAAGAAGCCATGAGTGTAGGAAGTGGGACCCCTGAATCTGCAAGGTGGCTCAGTTTAGATCATCTACAGAATGTTTTTCACATTTGCTTTCCAAAGTTTTGTGCTCTACATAGGTGGTTCAAAATCTTAACAGTTTCTGGAGATTAATTGCTAGATGCTTTGGATCACTGGTCTCTTAATTTTCCTTAGCTACTCAGAAAAATTAGTGGCATTCCTTTGTGATTTATTCCCTGTGCTTTCATAAACTTTAAAGAACACACTCAGAAGTTTACTAATGGTTGACAAGTAGTTTCCTGAAAAGGAGCTCACACTCTGAGATTTGTCAGAAGCTAAGAGCTCTGCCTTGCAGATCAAGTTTGGACTGGAATTTCATACTGTTCTTTAATATGTATTTAAGGCTAGTTCTTATTTTGTTAGTTTATGTATTCACTCACTCTGTAAGAGTTCATTGAGAACTGACCTTACCTCCAGCCTTTGCACATCTGACTGTGCTTATTCTGAGGGGAGTGACAGAGAGACTTAGAGAGTCCTCACAGCCACGTAGCCTAACTTGGACGTGGGGTCAGGGAACGCATCCTTGCAGAAGAGGCCTTTAACCTGACACCTAAACAAGAATGAGCCTGGCAAAGGGGAGGCAGCTGTGGTCCTGCACAGTCATGTGTGAGGACTTGGGGTAGAAAGAGCTATACACATGAGAATGGAAGGGCCATGTGATTAGAATATGGAAATATGTCAAAGGCAGATTTGGTGAGTCTAGAAAGGGTCTAATCCTAACTGAGGTAGATCATAGTAAGGGCCATGAACTTTATTGTAAGTGCAATGGGAAGCTGCTAAATGGCACTGTATTAGGAAGTGATCATACTTCATTTCAAAACTATCATTCAGGTGAAAGTTTGAGAATAGACTAGGGTGAAGCAGGAGTGACTCGTGGGAGCCCTTAAGGAGGATTTAGTGGAAGTTTCAGTAGCTGATGTTGGTGCAGATGGAGGACTGGCAGGCTGGGAATGACAGCTTTAGTGGGATTTGATGATCGACTGAGTTTGAGAGTGGGAGTGGGTCAAACCTCAGAAGTGGTAGACATAGACAATAAGCAAACGGCATCTATTAAGTTCTTTGACAGGAATAAAGTCAAGTAATCAGCTAGAGTGACTGAGAGATTAGGAAAGACCTCTGAGATGATATGTGCATTGAGACTTACAAGAAGAAAGCACCATGAGAAAATCTAGAGAGAGCTTTCTAGAAGGTGGCAAGAGCAAGTGCACTTGCACTAAGGCAGGAGTGAGGTTGGCATGCTCATGGAGAACAAGTTGGTGGCTTATAGAATGGGAATTACTGAGAGGAGAAAAATGAAAGGTGATGTTCCAGAGAAGCAGGGAAGGGCAACCCCACATTGAGCAATGTTGAGTGTCATGAGCGATCTGGAGTTTATCGTCAGAATAGTTGCAAGAAGACAGTAGAAGGTTTTGAGCAGGGAAAATGTGTTCTATTTTATGTTTTTTTTTTTTTAATTTAATTTGATTTCAATTTGACTATAGAGGAAGAGAGAGAGAGAGAGAGAGAGAGAGAGAAACCACGCTGCCAGGTCTGGGACTTGAACTGTGGTAGGCCATGTGGGAGTCCAGCGCCCTTAACCAGCACGCCACCTGCCAGTCCCTCTGCTTTAAGTTTTATAAAATATAACCAGCTGCTATTTGGAGAAGAGGATGTTATTGGGCAAATGTTGAAGCAGATAAATAAGAAGGTTATGGAAGGGTCCAACCCACAGTGTGGAGGTTAAGGTGACCATCCCACATGGCCAACTTCATGGTTCAAGTCTTGGATTTGATGGCATGAAAAACATGCCAGTTGCACATGCATGCATGCCCAAAATCTAAAGAGGAAAATAGAGGAGAAGGGATTGTGGCGTGGCCATTGCCCCCCGCCCCCGGGGGGGTGATTTCACACTCTCTTTCTCTCTGTCTCCCTCTGGTGAGTGCACACACCCTGTTATGGAAATAGTTCAAGTGAGCAATGATGATGATTTGGACTGCTGGGGTGGTGGAGATGAAGGGAGCTGACAGATCCAAGGCATGTTTGAGAGGTAAAGTCAGTGGATGCTGGGATTTCAGGAACGAGAAAGAATCGAAAAACACTTCTTAGTTTTTGGCTTGAGCAACCCAGAGAATGGCTGTGCCATTTACTGAGATAAATTCAAGGAGGAGCAGGTTGCAGAGAGAAGTTAACCTTGTTTGGACGTGTTGAGTTTGAGCTGCCTGTTAGGCATTCTGGGCTTGTGTTCAAGCAGTCTGTTAGGTACAAAACTGGAGGTTAAAGAAGAGATATGGACTGGACATGAGGCATTTGTGAGACACTGGTATTTAGTTTCAGGTTCAAAAGAGTCCATTTGTGCCCAGTTACAGAAATGATTTGGGCATTAATTATTTTCTCCAGTCACTTTCGTACTTGAGTTCATGACTATTAAAAAGTTATACCCTTTCGTAAAATAAAAAGAACAAAAGGAAGAGAAAAACCATCCAAAACTACAGTATGTAAAATTTTAAATTGGGGACTAATATGATTTGTGACATTACAGAGAGAGATGAAAGGGTTCTTAACCATGAAAGATGTTATCCCAATACGTATGCATCTATAAAAACTAAGCTAGGAAGGGCAGCAAGTAGTGTAGTGGTTAAGGCTCTGGACTCTCACATGACTGACCATGGTGTGAGTCCTGGACCTGATGGTTTGCTTTCTCTTTCTCTCTACCTCTGTCTCTCTCTGGTGAGCACATATGCCCTATAACAAATTTAAAAATATATAATGATAAAAAGTTAAATAAAAAATAATTCTTTAAAAAAAAACCCCAAAACAGAAAACTAAGCTTGGGCAGTTCCATAGCTCAGAGGTTAGGGGAGCTGAATCCCATATGGCTGACTGCTGTTTGAGTCTCAGTCCCTGTGGCTTTAGGGATTTGCCCTATTTGCATGTGTGTGCATCCCCAAAGTTCTGATAGGAAGGAGGAATGGAAGAGAAGAGATTGCAGTGTAACCATTCCCCATTAAGTGTGCTTTCTCCCTGTCTCTGTCTCTCTCCCTCCCCCTTTTTTCTCTCCCTTACTCTATCTCTGGTGAGTGCATGGGTTCTCTGGCAATAAAGCAAAAAACAAAAACCTCTAAGCTAATAGTCCATGTCATCTGTTTAAAACTTATTCAGAATATACAATAACCACATTAAATATGTGGGTAATAGTGAAACTATGATTTTAATATTAATGGTGGTTTTTTGGCATAATAAGTATATTTTACAGATCATTAATACGCAGTTTTAAAATACTAAAGTTGAGTAATGACCTTATTTAGAAATTATTTTTGAACAGGGAACAATCTCATTTCCACTTTTTCAGTAGCTACAACAACTCCCTGTCATTCCACTTAGATCACCTAGGCTGTTATTGTTAGTCTGGAAATGTGAGTTTGCCATTTGTTTGTTTGAGTCTTAATTAAAAACGACTACTAATAAAAGTGGTATCAACTCCTCTGTGAAGGGATTGCTGGCAGTTAAGCAAGATGTGTAGGAGAGAGGAGGACTTGTTAAAAAAAAAAGCTTCCTTGTTCTAGTTTCCCATAATTCAAATAGTTTTGATTTTCTTAAGTAGCAGAAGGGTAGCTATATACAGAATAAATTGAGTTACAAATTTATCCTGTAATCAGCTGAGGTTGTGACCCTAAAAAAAGTCATTTCACATCTCTCTGTCTTTCGGGCGTCATGTCTTGTTAAGAACTGCTGTATTGGCATAGAACCATTGAAAACAATTTTAACACCTTTTTCAGCTCCTCCCTAACTGTGGAATGCCATCGGTCTCATAGAAGTCGAATGAATTTTATTTCATCATCCAGTGTTTTTCAGGTTCTTTCCTCACCCAGCTATCTCACAGCAACTTGGAAGACGGCACCACAAGAATCCACTCTTACATTTGATGGTCTGGATTGCCTACAGTCTTCCATGACTGTTTATGGGTGTTTGTGGTTGACGATGTATGATAATTCTCACCAATCCAGAAATCCTTTCATATCAGTTGCCTGTAAGATGTAGTTATATTTAAAGGATGGACTAAACAAATGTATTTAAATATACTATATTCTCTCTGTAAGTGTCAGCAGGAAGGGCTGCCTGGCCTTGAAAACCCACATAGTGTTTCCTCTCTGAAGTGCCGAAGGATTCACTACCAGATCTTATCTGAGCTCAGTCCCTCATATCAGGTCTTGAGATATGGCCTGGCCTTCACCATTTACAGTCTTAACTATAAATCCTCTGGGCGTGTCACATTGCCCTTTGGTTTCTATGTCAATTTGTCCTTCCCTTAACCGGGACTGAAGACTCTCAAAAGTGGTTTCTGCTTTATTATTTTTCTCTAAATTTTCATACTTGTTTTGTGTGTTTAGGATACTGAATACTCACAGTGGCAGAACACTCAGGACACCTTTGCAGGAGGCTTTGCAAAAGGCTGCTCATAGGAAGGTAGATTTGTAACGCAGGGCCTGTCTGTTTTCCAGAGTTGCCCAGTCCTCCAACCCATTCCCTCTCCCTTTCTCTCCTGTCCTTTCTCCTCAGTAGCACAATCCATGTCTCATTTTCTGCCTCAGTCACTTCTGGCTCCTAGTTCTCTTTTGCCCCATTAAAACTTGCTCTCAGTGAAGGATCTGAACATATTCATAGAATGTAGTAAATGTACAAAAACTAATAAATAATTAAGGTGATGGATTACTTTTAAGGAATTATTCATTTAATTTTATGTATTGTTGTTATTTAATTTTATTTATTATCATTATTATTATTATTTTAATTTGACTAAAGAGAGAGAGAAAGAGAAAGTGAGAAAGAAGCTGCCAGGTTCAGGACTTGAACCGTGGTCAGCTATGTGGGAGTCCAATGCCTTAACCACCATGCCACCTTCTAGGCCCATTTTTATTTTTAAAAAATTTATCATAGGGCACATGTGCTCACCAGAGAGAGACAGAGAGAGGGAGAGAGAGAGAGAAGGAAAGTGAGATAACAAACTACCAGACCCGGGACTTGAACCTCTGTTGACCATGTGGAAGTCCAATGCCTTAACCACCACACCACCTGATGGCCCCAGGTGATAGATATTTTAATGAGCTTAATTGGCTTTAATTAGCTTAATTCAGTTATCCCACATTTATATACATATATATATATACACACACACACACACACACACGTATCCCCATTACATTGTGCTCTGTAAATGTGCACAATTATGATTTGTGATTTGTCCGTTAACAGTAATCTTTTTAACAATTATTATTTTATTATTAATCTATGTTACTGTCTCAGGCACAAATAAGAGAGATAGAGAGCCTTGCAAGGAGCTTGGGTTATCTCTGCACCACAGTGGCTAGGCCAAATTTTTTTTTAATATAAAAATTGCATGCATACTGTTTAAAATAGTTACTCATAAGGAGAATTGCATTTTTAAATTAAAAACTTAATTTAATTTTTAATTAATTTTAAGTTAAACTACAGTGGGAAACATCTACCTGGGCAGTTCTGGGACAGTGACACTATCCTTAGCACCAGGATAGTACCTGACAACCTCCTGTGTATGAGGTTGACCTCTCCTCCCACTTGGGCGCCAAGGCTCCTTCAGTGGCTGCACTGGCATCTGATTTAAGGCTGCTCCATTGCAGTCCCATCTGTGGAAGGCACAGAAGAGCCACAAGTAGGCTGGAGCAATGGTTGGAATTTGTTAGCACTAGAAGAACTGGAAAGGATGATCTGAACATTATAAATTGTACGCCATAGACTCAGTACATGACTGTGATTCTTTACTGCTTGACTGAAGTTGGGACAAAAGTAAACAGGAAGATTCTGTTCTTTGTGAAGAATATATTATACATATGCACATACAGCACCAGAGAATCGGTACAAAGGCTTTAGTTCCATTTATGTTTCTCAGCACGTTTAAAAAGCATTTGAATTGTGTTGTGTATCTCCCTTCCAGCTCCATGTTGTCCATTGGAATTCAGACAAATACCCCAGCTTTGTAGAGGCTGCTCATGAGCCAGATGGACTAGCTGTCTTGGGAGTATTTTTACAGGTAAGAATCCACTGATTTCATTTTAAGTAATCAGCCACATTGGATAGAGAATTTTACACATGGGCTGGCCCCCTGGCCTAGTGGTTGGACGAGCCGGATCCCATATGGCCGATTGTGGTTAGAATCTCATGCTGGTGGCTTGAAAAACACACTGGTGTGTGTGTGTGTGTGTGTGTGTGGGTACCCAGGAACCTGATGGGACGCAGAAATGGAGAAGGGATTGTGGTGTGACCACGCCCCAAGGGGGTTGCTTCTCCCTCTCTCTGTCTCTCCTGGAGTGCACATGCCCTCTGGTAATGAGGAACTTCAAGCATGGAGCAGACATTCAACCATTTCTTAAAATAGTAGAGTAGCTCTGGGTTTCGTATGTTTCTTGAAATGAGTATAACAAATTATATATTACCTTTTACCTTTGGAGTATTGTGTTGTGATTCTTCTTATTGCTCATTGGTCCTTTTCATGTCAGGAGCAGCAGCAACATTAGCAAAAATAGCAGCAGAAGTAAGATCTCAGATTGAGATCCTGAGGAAAAAAAGTTTATTCTTCTTCCTGATTATACAATAGTTAGAGATAAAGGACAGAGTAAAGTTCAAGATCCTGATTTTTGAAGTATTTGCTTGACCACAATGACGTGTTTTTGCAAGTGAACTGACAGATTATTAAAACATTTTATTGTGTTTCCCTTTGTCTCATATCACATGTGGTCAGACGAATATCGCCATCATGCCTGGGGGTAGGTTGGGCCTCTCACCTCCCACGCATTTTTGTAAGGCGTGCACTTTTACCATGCTGCATCCTCTGTGTGTGAGGCTGTGATTCCTGGAACTGGACCAGGGGAGTCTGGGGCAGAGACAGACGGTTCCATATCTTTGGCCACCCAGTGTGGGTGGTAGTGGCAAGATTCAGGTGGGCCAGGAGACTACACTTTATTCCTGAAGGATTTAACATTTCCAGGTGGAGGGCCACCAGGTGGAATGGTGGTTAAGACACTGAATCCCACATGGCCAACTCCATGGTTAGAATCCCAGACCCGGTAGCTTGTAAAACACACTGCAGGTGTGCATGCATGCCCAAGATCCAGAGAGGAGAATGGAGGAGAGGGGATTGTGCCATGGCCATCTTTCTCAGGCGTGATTTCTTACTTTCTCTCTTTCTCTGCCTCTCTCTGTTTCTCTCTGCAGAGAGCATCTTCACCCTATGACAGAAATCTAAAAGAAAATCCCAAAAACCAAAAAAATTCCAACCAATCAAACAATTCCCAGGTAGACTCAGAACACCACTAAAAATAAAAAAAAGTATCTGTATACATATTTATGATGAGTTTGTTCATGATAGTGTATCCCCCTTGATATGGGCTATCAGATACTTTTAGGCTGCAAGTCGGGGATATACAGACACACACACACACACACACACACACACACACATAATATATGTAAATATATGATTTGTAAATATAATTTTATTTACTGTTATTATATTTTTAATTTTACCAGAGAGAGAAGGAAAGTGAGAAAGCAAACTGCCAGGTCTGGAACTCAGACTGCAATCGCCCACGTGAGAGTCCAGCGCCTTAACCAGTGTGCCGCCTGCCGGCCCTAGTGGGAGATATTTTTGATGCCACGATAGTTGGTTTGGACTTGGGTCTGAATATCACATCTAGCTTAAGAGTGCAGATATTTTGTTAGAATCTCTTAGGTAGTGGTTCTCTCGAGGTTACCTTTACAGTAAGCGTTCTTAAAACTGAAAACATAGGAAGTGGTTAGTACTAGTTTGGGAAACAAACTGAAAGTTCGGTCCTGGAACCTTGTAATATTATCTTGTTGTTCAGATTCTTTTAGCATGATAAAGCCAGCAGGTAAAAGAAGAGCTTTGTTCTGAAAACTTTAAGTTTGTGCTGACTTAGGTTTTTAAAAAATAATTTTAAAATAGTGGCTGAAATGGAGTAATTCAGGCTTCATCTGCTATGATAACCATTTCTTTTGAAATTTCACGTTTTTAGATTGGTGAACATAATCCCCAGCTGCAAAAGATTACTGATATTTTGGATTCTATTAAAGAAAAGGTAAAATTAATAACTATTTGCTCATGCCTAACATATTCCATGTTCTCTCCTGAGTTCTCGTCTTTTCCCTTAAAGATTTAGATCTTCAACATAACATAGGCTGGCCTGCTTTGAAGCAAATTTGCAACATACTGGACCAAAAAAGCAGAAGTAACCTAGAACAACTTATTGTTGGAAAATTATGAAAGGGTCTTAAATGATCTAAAATGGTCACTATTTACACAACATTTCTGTAATTGTTGTATTACAGAATAAACCCAATTGTAACATATTTTAAAGCCCTTTTATGTAAAAACAAATTTTGTGTTTCTTAAATCTGTAAGATGTGCTAATGTATCTAAATTTTTCAGATGAAGGCAAATGGTTTTTTAAGGCACTAAAGGAAGAGCCTAAATAATTCCATGTTATTTCATCGGTCGTATATATATTGAGGTTTGCGTGAAGCTATCCCATTGTAATTTGTGGGAATTCTGTTTATTTCTCCAGGGTAAACAAACTCGATTCACAAATTTTGACCCATTATCTCTACTCCCGCCATCCTGGGACTACTGGACATATCCTGGTTCTCTTACAGTTCCACCTCTTCTCGAGAGTGTCACGTGGATCGTTTTGAAGCAACCTATAAATATCAGCTCTCAACAGGTATATCAGCTCTTCCAGGTTGATTTTGATTCACTCGTTCACTTGGAGGAAACTGGGTGGAATCTTTTTTATTTTTATTTTTCTTTAACTCCACCTTTAATCATGGCCATGTTATATGAAGCTTGTGTTTTTCCTTCTTCTTCTTCTTCTTCTTTTTTTTTCTTTTGAGAGAGATTTTGGGCGCATGCACTCACCCAAGATCCAGACAGAGACAGAGAGACAGAAAGTGAGAAATCAACCCCCAGGAAGAATGGCCATGCTGTAATCCCTTCTCCTTTCTCCTCTCAGGATTTCGGGCATGCACGTACACATGCCCAGTGTGAGGTTTAAGCCACCAAGTCCGGAATTAGAACCGCAGGAGTCCAGAGATGTAACCATTATGCCATTTCCTAGGTCCAGTGTTTTCCCTTCATTAATCATTAATCATTAATCTAGATGGTTGGGCTAGATGAGATTTTATGTCCCTTTCTTATTTAGCCTTCTATAATTAGATGATTTCTTCTTAGTGGGTTTTGCTTGTTTTTATTTTTGTTGTCCTTCGAATTAGGTGTTGCCCTGTCTTATCATGAACACATCTCTATATCATGAGAAAAATGACCTACCTTATTTATGGCCTTATTAATGGAATCCATTTTTCTCCTCTGTAAAACTCTTTACTTTCACATTTCTTTGTTAAATTTGAACTGTTTAATATTAAGAGTTAATAAATTGTAACATTAGGGTGGTAATAAGGGAATCGTGTTTTCTGTCATATTTCAAAGATATTTTTATTCCTTAAAGTCACTTGGGAAATAACTTATTTTTTGGTTGTATTGTTTTTTAACCTACTATTGATTTGGAAGAGAACATATCAAAATATATAATTTACTTTCTTAATAAGAATGAAGTTAATCTTATTAAAAAGAACTCCCTGCAAGTTTAGGAATTATTTCAGCCTATCTGTGGATTCACTACTGAGTCTTCCTCGAGGCTCAATGAATTTGGCTTTATGCAATAGAATATATAAAATAATAGCTGCATTTCAGAGTTCTGTGTGATTGTTAATTCACTGAAGCATTCAGTTAAGTGTACTGTAGCTGGAACTTTCAGACATTTACATTTTTAGCCAGTCTGGGGAGGTTATTTGAGTAGTAATTCAAATTTTATAATTTAGTAATTTTAAGAGTTAAGAAATGAAGCAAATGGTATTTTAAAAATGCCGTTCCCATCTAATCTTGAGAAAAACATCAGACAAAATCCATTTGAGGAGCATTCTACAAAATACCTCCTCCAAACTGTCAGGGTTATCCAAAAAAGGTAAATTCTAGAAACTGTCAGAGTTAAGAAATGCCAAAGAAGGGGCTAGCAGGTGACATAGGAATTACATCATTGGACTTCCACATGACTGACTGTTGTTAGAGTTCTGGCTTCAGTGGCCTGAAAATCATGCTGGGCATGTGTGCACAGATCTAAGGAGGAGAGTGGAGGAGAAGGGATTGTGGTGTGGCTATGCCCCTGGGGGTCATTTCTCACTTTCCCTCTCGCTATCTCTGTTTTTCTCCCTCTCTCTGGTAAGCACACATGCCCTATGGCAAAAATCTCTTAAAAAAATGAAATGCCTAATGAGACATAACTACTAAGTATAATTTTGCTCCCTGGGTAGGATTCTGGAACAGAAAAGACATTTGGGTAAAGACAAGTAAACAAACAAAAAACCCAACAACAATGGAAATGCGAGCATAGGAAGGACTGTAGTAAATACTATATTGTAGTAAATAATATATTAATTAGGGAAAATATACCATACTAAGTCAGATGTTAAGAATACGGTAAGTGTACAGATATTTGTAATAGCTTTACAATAGTTCTGTAAATATAAAACTGTTCTAAAATAAAATTTTTTTAAAAAAAATCCCAGAGATTAGCAAATTGATAAAATTATTCAATTATTTAGCTCTTTTATATAAAGTGAAAAATACCTATTGCATGTATCACTGATTTAAAGAGTTTCTTTCCAAAATTCAGTTTTTAATCTCGATGTTGGTAGTTGTTTCTTTTTGAAGTCACTGAGAAACATTGTTTTGGTTTGTTTTCCAGTTCCATCATATAATGTCACCAGCAGTGGCAAATAAATCCTTTTTTTTAGTGAGTTGGTGCCAGATTCTTTCTATAGAGCTTTCTACTATTTCTTGACAAATCGCTGACCTGAAGGACAAATCAGATGTTTTCATTTTCTTGATTCAAATCCATTTT
The DNA here is from genome assembly GCA_026018925.1 of Tupaia tana. Classification (NCBI taxonomy): domain Eukaryota; kingdom Metazoa; phylum Chordata; class Mammalia; order Scandentia; family Tupaiidae; genus Tupaia; species Tupaia tana. Next base: position 40,542,838 of record JAKSZU010000008.1, read on the forward strand.
TCTTCCTTTGAGTCACTCAGTGAGTACTAAATTCTTGATTTAACTGCCATGCTAGTGGGCAGATGTATTGTTTTCTGATATTTTTGATAATAGATCTGTCATTTTCCTCGGAAGATTAACTTGTTTCACCAAGTCTCTTTGGGTTGCCCTAAATCTTCCGCATTGGTTTTTGTCAATTACTGAAGTTCAATGTGCACAACACTTCACTTTGCTTATACTCTTAAAAAAAAAAAAAGCACCCTCTTTTAAAAATAATAATATATTATTTGCATGCAATAAAACTTGCAAATTGTAAGTGTGTGCCTGCTGATTTGGGTGATTGTGTTAAATCATGCAAAGACACACCGGTCAAGATATAGAATAGATCCCTCAAACAAAGTTTTCTTGTATAATTTTGCACTTTCCCACTTATAATCTGCAAATAACCATTGACAGGCTATCACTAGAATTCTGCCTTTTCTAGAATTTTATTGAAGTGAATCACATGGCACATGTGTATTTGTGTTGATTTCTTTACTTAGCATAAATTTTTAAAGATTTGTTTGCTATAGGATGTGTGCGATTGTCAGAGAGACAGATACAGAGAGACAGAAAGCAAGAAATCACCCCTTAGGGGAATGGCCACACCACTGTCCTTTCTCCTCTGTTCTCCTCTCAGGATTTTGGGTACACACATCCATACTCTCAGTCTGAATTTTAAGCTGTCGGGTCTGGGACTCAAACCATGGTTACTATGTGGGAGTCCTGCAACAGAACCATTACACCATCTCTGGTCCCTTACTTAGCATAATTTTTAAAAATTATTTTATTTTTTCCAAGAGAGAGAGAAAAAGAGGTACTCTCAACAGGGCCTCTGTGCCATGATCTACCCGCATCCTGAGCCAGCCAGGAGCACAGGCATGTGTGTGCCTGTTTTGCACCGGGAGACTTTGGGATGCAAACCTGAGAGCTTCCCCTGAGGCTTCAGCACAGGAGAACACTGCTTACCACTGGGCCACTGTAGTTGTCCAGCACAATGTTTTTAAGATTCACTCACTTTTAAAATTCTTATTACTGAATAATATTCTGTGGTATGCATATACCATATTATAAAAAAAATCTATTCAACAATTGATACACATTCAAATGGCTTCCAGTTTTTGACTATGGTGACTAATAGCTATCCACATTTGAATATTAAAGGTAATGTGTGTACATATTTTTGTATGGACACATTTTCATATGTCTTCAGTCAGTAGCTAGGACTAGAATTACTAGGTCATGTCCATTTAATTTTGTAGGTAATGTCACGATGCTTTCTAATGATTGTACTGTCTGGCATTCCCGCCAGCAATGCATGAGCTTTTAAGTTGCTTTATATTCCTGCCAGCTTTTGGGCTTGACAGTTTTACTAATTTTAGCTACTCTCGTGGGTTTGGGTGATTTTAATTTTCTTAATGACTGGTGATCTGGAACATTTTTTCTTATGTCAATTGGGTATGGATATATCTTCCACTGTGATGTGCTTGTTCAAATTAATTGCCCATTTAAAAAATTGGGTTGTTTGTCTTCTCACTAAGGAATTAACAAGAGTTCTTCATATAGTCTGGATAAAAGCTCTCTCTTGGATACATATTTTACAAAATTTTTCTTCCATTATATGGTTAGCTTTTAGTTTGTTGTCTGTTTGATGAGAAAAAAAAAAAAACAGAGCTGACATTTTTGTTTGGGGTGTCTATTAAAATATTGTAAACATTATGTATTTTAAAATTTAAAACATTTTTTTCTTCATATTGCCAGTCTGTGCACGCATGAGAGAATGAGAGTGAGAGCGAGAGCCAGAGTGAGAGAGAGAGAGAGAGAGAGAGAGAGAGACAGAAAGCACTCCCCAAGGGCATGGTCATGCTGCAATCTTTTTTCCTTCATTTCTTCATTCCACCAGGATCTTGAGCATGTGTCCACACATGTCCTGTGTGGTTCTCAAGGCACCAGGGCCAGGAGCTGAACCATGGCTGGCCATGTGGGGTCCAGATTTGTCTACACAGTGCTTATTTGTTGTACTATAGGGTCAGCCCAAAATGTTGTGCATTTTAGAGCTACATTCTGAAATATTTATAATTATTTATACTGAAATGATATGTTTGGAATTTGCTTCAGAATAATCAAGTCAGTTCAAGATGGAAGGTAGAAAGAGAACTTTGGTAGGAGTAGAAATGAAAAAAATCGGTCCCATGTCGATGACTGTTGAAACTGGATGTGGATTTGTGGTGGCTTATTATGATGCATATTATATATATTTGAATGTTTCCTTAATAAAAAGTGAATAAAAGAGATTAGAGGAAAATGCTGGAAAACTAAAAAAATAATAGAGAGGCACGTAGTTCTGTGGTTAGTGTGTGACATATTTGCCAGATGACTTATTTATTGTCACGTCATAGCTCTCCTTCAAGTTTTTCATCTGTAATATGGGATCACTATATATTAACAATGGGATTATTGGGGGGATTAAATGAGATAATGTACTTTAAAACACTTGGCACAGTGCCTAGCCACTGTGTTCCCTGATAGAGCGTATTTGAATTATTACTTGACTTTGGCAGGCAGCGGAGTGCTATTAAAGATGGTTGAGCATGAGAATGACATATGCCATGATACAGAAAAAGTTTTTCAACTTATTGGCGTTATTACACAAGAGAATTAAAATTTTAGTATTTAAGCCAAGAAAGCCAGCATAACAGGTCATACTACTTGCTTCATGACTTTGTCAGCCTTAGTGACAGAGGGACAGGTTTTCTGCCTGAACAAAGCCTGGGGCCACATAAGAGGATGAGATGGTAGGTGCCAGCCAGGGATATTCGCTTCAATGCCAGGGCAGTGGCAAGAGGACACCAGAGCCAAGAGAAGCAAATCTGCAGAGACTGCCAGGTTCAGAATCTACTAGTTGGGCCAAGAGACGGGGAGATCCAGAGTATAAATGCAATGAGTTGGATGAGACATCAAGACAGGTTTAGGGACTCCTGCCTACAAGAGCGGGCTGGTCAGAGAAAGCTCAGTGTAGGATCCAGTTCTAGACTGATGAGGCTAACATGTTGTAGGAGTAGGGAGCCATGATCAGCTTCCAGAGGGCTTGAATGGTGGTGGTAATAGAGGTTGGGGTGGGGGAGAAGTGTGGAAGGAAATTAAAGCCAAGGTCTTCAGAGGAGTCAGTGGTCCACTGGCGAGAGGTGTTGTGCTTGGTAAGGTCTGTGAAGCAGTGCTCTAATACAGAACTCAGGATCCCTGCACAAACACCTGGAATGACTCCTCCAGACAGAGCCAGACCATCATACTCTGCAGTGGACTGGGGTCTTCTCCATGGTCCTAGGGGTTAGCTATCTTAGCCTCTGCTACTCGACTTTTCCCGAGATTCTCTTTCCTGGTTTTAGTTATAATGATTTGCTTTTATGAAACATGTTTTGTTTTGTTTTTAGAGAGAGCTTTTTGCTACAGGGCACGTGAGCACACCAAAGAGACAGAAAATGAGAAATCACCACACCACAATCACTTCTTCTCCATTTTCTTCTTAGGATTTTGGGCGGGCACACATGCACACGTGCTCGGCATGAGTTTAAGCCATTGGGTCTGGGACTTAAACCGTGGTCAACTATGTGGGAGTCCAACGACATAACCATTATGCCATATGCTGGTCCCAAGGTTTTTTTTTTAATTTATTAATTTTATTTCTTTCATAAGAAAGAGTGAGAAAGAGCATGCACAAGAGAGATAGGCACCTATAACCTAGTCTTATCATGTAACCCCTCCCCCAACCTTCTAGCCAGTGAGGGTCACAGGTGCACAGGTATGTACCTGATATGTTTTAGGTTGACAAGGGATCCAAACCCTGTTCAGCCATGTGACTCCAGCATTCCAGAACAGGACACAATTATCTGTGTCACCAAGGCTGAGCCCATACTCTTTAAACCACATTTTAGATGTTTCCTATTACTCTGACCTTTCATTAAAAATGCTTGTATACTATTTTTTTTTAATCTATAGGTACTTGCATTGTGATATGAACATAGTAAAAGAGTTGTTGTATTATGTGTGACCCATAACAGAAACTTTTCATTGCAATATTTTTAGTTACAGGTAGAAGAAAGGTTACACATTTCTTAATCTTTATGCAAAGTGACTCATTAACATGGGTATGACTTTCTATGTTGAAACTAAGTTCTCTTTTCTTTAACAGCTGACCAAATTCCGCAGTCTCCTATGTACGGCCGAGGGCGAAGCAGCAGCTTTTCTACTGAGCAACTATCGCCCACCTCAGCCTCTGAAGGGTCGTAAAGTGAGAGCTTCTTTCCATTAAATGCTATCACCAATGGATCACCCCAAACGCAATTGTGGAGGAACAACAAAACCAAACAAAATGCAAAAGTCCCTACTTACTAATGGCTATTTCCTAGAATTCCAAGTTATGGGTATTATTTGACTATCAGCTTCAGCACCACAAAGAAAACCTGATCTTTTCAGTCAAACTAACTTACCCGTCTTGGATTTGCACTTGGAGCATTCAAGCAGAAAACATGGTTTGATGAGTACTAAACTCCTTGAAAGGGCCTGCTGGTGGTGTGGTGTTGGAGTGGTTGGATTCTACATGGCCAACTGCATGAGTCTGGGACCTGGTGGCTGGAGAACCATGCTGGGCACATGTGTGTGCATGACCAGAATCCTGAGAGGAGAATGGAGGAAAAGGGATGGCAGCATGCTCATCTCCCTGAAGGGTACTTTCTTGTTTTCCCTCTTTCTTTTTCTGTCTGTCTCTCTGGCTAGCACATGTGCCCTGTAGCTAATTAAAAACAAACAAACGAATCCTAGAAAAATGTCTACTTCAACCTGCGTGAAAACATGACTGACATTGCAAACCTGAGAATGTATTAAAATGTTTACCTCGTCATAGAGACTGAATCGGTCACTCCAGTGATGTTAGGTGAGAAACTGAAAGTCATTTACCAAATGATAAGTTTGTGGTACCATTTTCTAAACAAGTCATTCTGCTTAATAGTTTGATATTATTCCAATTCATAAGTAGTAGATAATATTTCCTTTAAAATAATTTCTTGCTATGATTCTGTAGCTGATAGTCATTGCATGTTATCTTTAATAAAGTGAACAAATTGGGAGTTAGGGGAATGGTATATAGCTACCTTATGTGTCCACTCCACTGATCAGAAATAGCCCATGCAGTTTTGATGAGGACTATTTCTGATGGTTTACATTATAACAAATTATGCCATGTATCATATTCACTTGGTAAGGTTGATGGTGAACTGGCTGATAATTGACAAGATGCAGTGCTTTGCATTTTGTAGCATTGGCATAGTGAAGCTAACAGATTACATAGGACCAGCTCAGGGACAGATGCCTGCGGGCAAGATGAATGGGTTGACTGCTTTTTGCCTTATGTTTTGGCAACAGAGCAGGGAACATCCCTGTGTGGGTCATGGTTTGTCAGTTGGTAGAAAACATTACTTGAATTTCATAGGAATACACAATTGGCCTATAAACTCTTCAACTCATTTCCATGGTAAAGGGCATATTCTCTTTTGCATATGGCTCCATTCTCTTAAATAATTTTTTTTTTTTTTTGAGAGGTTTTTCGCTATAGGGCGCGTGCGCTCGCCAGACAGACAGAGAGAGACATAGACACAGAAAGCGAGAAATCACCCCCCAGGGGGGATGGTCACGCCGCAATCCCTTCTCCTCCATTCTCCTCTCGGGATCTTGGGCACGCACGCACACGCGCCCGGCGTGAGTTGTAAGCCACCGGGTCCGAGACGCGAACCGCGGTCGACTACGTGGGAGTCCAGCGACATAGCCATTACGCTAACTGCTGGTTCCCTTAAATAATTTTTTGAAGAGGTGCTTGATATCAATTTTGGTCTATTACCTCCTATTTGTTTTTTGTTTTTGGTGAAGGAGGATGGGGATGTTGTTTCTTTTGCTCTTTCTGGTACAAATGGAGTGACACTAAACATTCACTTAATAACCGTAGTTAAAACTTGAACAGAGGCTACGCTCCTGTCACCTTCTGAGAAATGTTTACCTGAATTTCCTTGATGTTGATTTCTTTCAGACATCTCTTTTCTTCTGGATGTAGATTTTAGTAATTGAAATTGTTTTGCAATGTTCTTCTTGGTAGAATAACTGAGTGTTAGTAAATTGTGTAACAATAATGTATACAGTGTTGCATAAGATGAACTGAAGGTGAAAGCTGTTATCTTGGTCATTGTTATTTTCTCTTTGTCCAGCTTGCAGACTTGAAAGAGATTGATATGTAAGAAGTATTGAATTAAAGTGTTAAGAACATTTATTTGCTATTTTTGGTAATTATCTCTCTGCCTGAGATCAGGTGGGCCATAATTTAAGGCAAAAAGTAAAATGTGTTTCAAAAAATGTTTCTTACTAAAGGAATATTTGTTAAACCTAACTTATGTAATCAGCAATTAAAATGGTTAAATAAATACAAATGAAGAGTAGAAAGATGATCCTTTGTTTTAGAAAGATATGTTATGAAATACCCTCGTCAGGGAAAGAAGCCTGTTTTCTCAGAGAATTTAAATTACTATAACCAGACGTGTATGTAGGATGGGGATTCTAATTACTGTGTGTAAGGATTACTTTGTAATTTATGGTTTCTGTTGCAGTATTCCATTGGTTCTACAAATTGTGTCTTAGCAGACCAAAAAAATCTACACAGCACTGATTTCCTAAAGATTTTCTACTAATTTATATTTATCTTAAGTTGTTTCCTTAAAAAAAAAAATAAAGTTTTAAATACTATTTTAGGTCACATTTGTTTCTCATATATTAAATTTATATTAGTTAAGTATTTTATATTTCAATTTAAGTTGGATTCAGCTGAGAAAAGGAAAAAGACAAACTTTCAATGGTACCAGGGCTGTGTATATGCAATGCACAAAATGAAATTACGTTTTTGCTCTTTCTGTTTAAAAACTAATCTCAAACTCATGGAAAAATTTAAAACACAGTACAAGACTTTTTTCCCCTGAATTGTTTGAAAGTGCCAACCTGATTCTCCATTGTTATATTTAAATCAGCAAGAAAGTAAGAGGACATCCAGTGTTTGCCAAATTAAAAGAGCCTTTATTAAGCTGGCGCCTATGACAGGACTCAAGTCACTCTAAAACCTTGCAGCCTCAACGTAGGGGGAGGAAGATTTATAAAGGCAAAAACCACAAAGGTAAAAACAAAACAAAAACTACACAATTAAAAAAGTACAGGTCTTGAGTTATGCAGAGCGGTTTACAAAAGCCCAAAAAATGAGTTCTAGGAAGGATAGTTATAATTGGCTGTATCTGCTGTTGATAAACATTTGGTTAGGAGGACAGGGATGAATGGCAGTGTTCATCTACTGGTGATAAACAGTGAGGAGTTTTTTAGAGGCACATACAGATCAGGTTACAGGGAAAGAGAAATGGTAGTGGAGTCGTATTCAAAATGGAGGTGCTCATGCTTCACCATCATTTCACAAATTAGTGTCTATTTCCTACAAGGTACAGTATTATCCTACATAATCATAACACAGCTAAAACAACTATGAAATTAGCATTGCCTTATTACCCACCAATCCATTTGTTCATTTATTTGTCTCCTTCAATCAAAAGGCATTCCTTGGGGCCAACAGGTGGCATGATGGTTAAGGTGCTACATTTCCAGATGGCCGCCTGTAGCTTGAGTCCCAGATCTGGCAGCTTACTTTCTCTCTCTCTTGTGAGTGCATGTGCCCTATGGCAAATTAAAATAATAATAAAAAATACATAAAGTTAAGTAAATAATTCTGCAAAAATTATTTCCTTATCTTTTTCTTTCTTTCTTTGTTTTTTTTTTTTTTTAGAGGTTTTTGCTATAGGGCGCATGCACTCGCCAGACAGACAGAGAGAGACAGAGAGACAGAAAGTGAGAAATCACCCCCCAGGGGGGATGGCCACGCCGCAATCCCTTCTCCATTCTCCTCTAGGGATCTTGGGCACACACGCACATGCGCCCGGTGTGAGTTTAAGCCACCGGGTCCAGGACTTGAACCGCGGTTGACTACATGGGAGTCCAGCGACATAGCCATTACACTAACTGCTGGTCCCTCTTTGTCTTTTCTTGATCTTCATGATCTTGACACTCTTAAAGATTAAAGGCCCGTTATTTTATAGAATGTCCTTTGGTTTGGACTTGTTTGGTGTTTTCTTGTGATTAATTCAGGTTATATATCATTGGTGAGGATATTACAAAAGTGATGCTGCATTCTCATTGCATCCTACCAGGTACAATTTGATGTGTCCTGTTATAGAGTACATGTATTCACTTAACATTGCTTAATTAAGATGGTGTCTGCTAGGCTTCTCCATTGTAAAGTTAGTTTTCTGACCTTTGTAATTAACAAACAGTAGTGGGGTATGTATTTGTTTAAGGCCATGAAAATACCTTGTTCTTCATTAAACAGCAAATGTATTTGTTTATTTCCAGCATCAATGTAAAGATTTCTATTTTATTTATGGCCTGTGATCTGTTATTATCACAATCATTATTTATGATGCTAAATTTAATTTTACAGTTTTTTATATATTTTTTAAGGTTTACCCATCTATTTCCTCCATGAACTAGAGAATGAGAGACAGAACTATCACTGTTTGTATTATCCTCACTCCTTGTACTAAACAATCACCTCATTTTAACTGCCATACTTCCTATTATTCTCCTAGTTTTCGCTGCTTGTGAAGCAGCTGTGGGGCTTGCCCTCCTAGTAATAGTATCAAACACCTATGACAACAGAAAGAGAGTGAGTCCCTAGCCTTCAGCCAGGCCTGGACCACAGTCTGTGATCTGAATGGTAACCAAGAACTTGACCAGTTCACAGTTTTCCCTGCACGCTTACCTCTACCTTAATGCCCGGCATCATGACTGATGCAATACTTAGTGCTAATGAATAGAAAATACTCTCTTTTTTTTGAGTTGAATTAATTGGAGATATTTTTAGTGTCTCTACAAACCCTTCTCTGCCTTCTTGAAGATAATGATAACCATCAGGAGACACCACAATTGTCGTGGGCTGAGAGAAATCGTTCTGCCTAAAGTTCTTCAACATTTCCTTGTTTTGCCACTCCTGGCAGAGTAAGTCACTCTGTGAAAGGAAGTGGGTACATTTGACTTCCTTATTTCAAATGAGTTTGTTTTCAGTACAAGCTCCCCTGGGTGGAGAAAGAATAGTTGGTTTATATCAGCCTTGTTCATAGAGTGAGAGTTGCAGAAACTCCCTGTGGGTTTGTGTCTCAATGAGATCAGATGTACCATAACTCAGCCCTAAGTTCCTTAGGCTAAGGAAAACAAACATGTCGCAAAAGGTTTTCTATTTTAATGAAGATGTCTGGAAAGAGTTACCCTTTCAGGGGTAACTCTAGGCATCTGTGGTCAGCTGGCATTGGAGGCAGCTGGAGGTACAGGGAGCCTCTCCAAGTGCTCCATACACAACACATAATTAAATGCTATTGGCATTTAAAAAAATTGGCACAGTATCAGTCAGGCTCCAACAAAAAGACAGAAATCACTCAGTATTTCAAGTGGTATAAATGCTTGGTATTATTTATACAAGTGATGGAAGAAGCTGAAAAAAAAAAAAAGAGTGAGGCAACTAAGAGATTAACTAAAGTAGAAATCCCTCACCTTCTTGGGAGGAGATAGTGTTTTGGAGACTAGACACCATAGTCACACAGCTGGAGATGAAACTGAAGTAAGCTCTCCTAGCAGGATCTGGTTATTTTTTGGAGAGACCAAGTTACTACTTGAGAATCTGCTTGAGACAGAGAGATGGGGAAAAATACTCTGGGTCCTCCCTTTATTCTCCAAATTCCCACTGGTACCCATTGGTGGAACCTAGCCAGAAGCCAGACAACATGAAAATGTGCATTCCCTTTGTTATACAAAATAGGGTAGTGGAAAATTCCAGAAATGGATCTGGGGGCAAATGGGTTTAAGACCAGCCAAGGTAGCAGGCCCTGGAATCTCTATTACATAGGTCAGGCAAATGACAATGAGACTGGGCTGGAAGTCTCTGGAAATAGAAGGCCATCATAATATTTCTATCCCACTGTGGGAATTTAATTTGGTCACCATTTATTGGACATCTTATGTGCTAATGGCTATATTAAGTGCTGGAGATACAAATATGATTAAGATGTAATTCCTGCTCTTAAATAGCTAAAATCTCCCAAGGAAGATATAAAGACAAATCCCATCAACTCAAAGTACCTTAATTTGAGGTATCTTCTGAATGCTGTGGGAACATGAATAAGACAAAGAAATTAATTCCAGACAAATCATTTCATGAATGCATGAAAATTTGCACATGTGATCTATTTGGGAATTGGGCTCTCTGGTTCTCTATGTGGTTTTGTATATGGTGGTTGGGGCAGGAATATGTCTTAGTGAGAGCTCCTTTTTTGAGAATGTTACAAACCCAGCTCAAAAAACCTAAAGCAATAATGGAAGTTACTGATTCACACAATTGAAAAGTCAGTGGTGACACTGGTTTTCATATGGCTAAGCCAGGGCCTAAGATCAGGCCTCAGTCTCTCTGCCTCTTGGCTTCTTTCACTTCTGTGGGCTCTATTAACAGATTTTCCTTCATTCTGACAGGATGGATGGCCACACCTCTATACCTATACCATCTTGTAAGCCACACCAGTTGTAAAAGGAGCTTCTAGGTCCAAAGACTTAAACAAAAATGTCTAGCTTGGATGCTCATTGGCCTAGATTGAATCACATGCCCTTCCCTTAATATACTCATCATACCCAATGGCCAGGGCATTGACTTAAGAAAGCAGCTGGAATTACCCCCTTTCAGAATGAAACAGACTAAAAATCGAGGAGAGGTGGCTGTCATAAAGGTCACAGTGGGCTAGAACCTGAAGAAGGGAAAATGATTATTCTGAGTTGCAAAAACAGCAAACGTCTATTGAGGACTGAAAGGCTGGCTCAAGATAACTCTGAAAAGTTATGAGATCATTTTGACCTTCCAGGAAATAACCATCATTCATCTAAGGGAATGAAGTTTCTCAAGCTAAAGGTGAAAGTCAGCATTTTAACTAGGGCACAAGAGTAAAAACAATTTTTTTCTTTTTAATATGTTCATAAAATGATAAACCGAGGGATTGTCAGATTGAGATACTCAACCTGGGATTGGCAGATATAACATTCCACAAGGACAGGGCTACTTGACCCAATTCAGTTGGTGTTCCAGGGAAGGCTGACATGGAGACACTGCATTATGGTCATCATAGTCTGTGTTTTGCTTGCTTCTTTCAAGTTCCATGAAGGCAGAGATGTCTGTTAGATCTCGTCCTTGTCTTTCTTAACCTTCTTTGAACTGCTCTTGCAATGAGCAGGTACTGATCATGCCTACTATTCAGAGTCTCGCCCTTACAGGTGGCACAAGAAGTGGTTGTTGAAAGAACTAATGAATGAACATTTGGATAAATAAGCTTCAATTACATGTAAAATCATCACATATTGCAATTCATTCTTCCTGAATGAAATAGCAAGTACCTATTGATACTCCCATAAAACCTCAAGAATTCATTCCCTAAGGAAGTTATCACTTATCAACTGGGAAATTACTTCAATATAAGTGGGGGTGGAGAAGACTTCTCCATGGCTTCTGAGAACTAGTGATTTCAGGGAGAAAAGAGAAATGAAGATTTTCTGCTGATAATTCAACCTCCAGTCCACAAACTCTAGTGCTAGGGAGCCCCTCTAGCCTTCTCTCTGTCTTCTCATTTTTGGTAATTTTTCCTTTTTAACATTTTTCTTTTCTTTTCTTTTCTTTTCTTTTCTTTTCTTTTCTTTTCTTTTCTTTTCTTTTCTTTTCTTTCTTTCTTTCTTTCTTTCTTTCTTTCTTTCTTTTCTTTTCTTTTTTTTTTTTTTTTTTTTTTTTTTTGAGAGGTATTTGCTATAGGGCACATGTGCTTACCAGAAAGACAGAGAGAGACAGAGAGACAAGAAGCAAGAAATCACCCCCAGAGGGGATTGCCATGCTGCAATCCCTTCTCCTCCATTCTCCTCTTGGGATCTTGGGCATGCATGCACACATGCCCAGCATGAGTTTAAGCCACCAGGTCTGGGACTTGAACCGCATCTACCACATGAGAGTTCAGCAACATAGCCACTACGCCAACTGCCAATCCTCTTTATTAAAATTTTTTAAGGTAAAGAATTCTCTTGGCTTTCAGCCCGTCCTTTTTCTCACTAATAATCCCTTTTCCCCAGCTCATCCAGGAGAGGCAAGGGGCAGGCCTTCAGAAGAAGACTCCTCCATGGCTCCTTAGAACTAGTGGTACAAGAACCATGAGGTTTTTTATTTTTATTATTTTTTTAAAATAATTTTTTTGTTTTTTTAAATTTTTTTCTTTTTTCCCTCTGTTTCTTTGTTTTTCTTTGTTTGTTTCTTTTTTCCCCCTCTCTTTCTGTTTTCTTTTCTTTTTCTTTTATCTCATCTTTGCTTCTCAATCTCCATTCTCTGTGATTTAAGATGGATCTAAGGGAACCATAGCCAAACATCCAAATACTATTAGGGTTAACATATTCCTCAATATCCACTGAATCTGCTGCACAAAGGGATAAAAACGGAACAAAGAGATTCCAGATCACCTCCTTCTGCAGGCTCCTAAACACTCAGATTGAACTTTAATAATTAGGAAGAAACACACTATCCATCAGATGCTAGAAATCACCATAGGGCTACAAGAAATATGAGAAAGCAAGAAAATACCTCTCCTCCAAGGGAAAAGAATAACTCCTTTTCATCCACAGATAGTTCAATGAAAATCATGGAAATGTCTGATAAAGAATTTAGAACATTCATAATGATGAAGCTAACAGAGATGGAAGATAAGAGAGACAATGAACTGTGGAAGAGGCAGAGAAAGGAGCTGATGAGTTCCAGGAGGTGAGGAAATTCTTGCAAGATCTAAAAGAGGAATTACACTCTTTAAAAAAGAATCAAATGGACCTGTTAGAGATGAAGGCTATAATACAGGAAGTCAAAATCTCCCTTGGAAGTATTAAAAGCAGACTAGATTACACAGAAAATAGAATCTTCGATGTAGAAGATAGTATCGCTGACCTAGAAAAATCCACTATGAAGACTGAGAAAATTGCCCAAAAAAGATGAGAATACTATACGAGAAATACTAGATAACATCAAACGTCCAAACATCTGGATAATCGGTATCCCAGAAGGTGATGAGACTCATAAGGGCATTGATAATTTATTCCATGAAATCTTGCAAGAAAACTTTCCTAACCTATAGAGGCACTCAAAGATCCAGTCACAAGAAATACAAAGGACCGCAAATAGAATCAATCCAATAAGATCTTCTCCAAGACACATTATAGCCAGACTGACCAAAACCACAGACAAAGACAAGATACTAAGATTGGCAAGAGAAAAATAGCAAGTTACCTACAATGGATATCCCATCAAGCTAACAGCAGACCTCTCATCGGAAACATTGCAAGCAAGGAAAGAATGGGAAAATGTATTCAAAGTGTTAAGGGAAAAGCAATTTCAACGAAGAATACTGTACCCAGCAAGACTATCCTTCATATGGGAAGGAAAGAAGAGCATTCTCAGATAAACAAAATCTGAAAGAATTTATCAGCACCAGACTAGATCTCCAAGAAGTTCTCAAGGGAATGCTATACCAGGAAAATTAAATATAGACACACAGAAAGAGTTCAAAACCTAAGAAAATGGCCAACTTAATCATAGAGACAAGTCTGGAGTTGAATACTATATCCCAGAAATTAATCAGGAAGATTGAACCACAACAGAATATAGATTAAGTACATGAGACTGAACTGGTGAAATAGAATTTTATGACTTTTGACTAAAACATAGCTGATTTTCTTCTAGGCTTTGTTTTCCGGTTTTAAGCATTTTTGTCCTGTCTTGAGCTGTTGATAGGTCATGTACCTACTATTTGAACAGAATCCTAATCTGTTTCCTGGCTTTAAGTTTTAAGCAAAGTTTCTTAGCATTTCTTCTATTTATTAAAGTTAAAACTGCTTTTTGGGACCAGCAGTTAGCATAATGACTATGTAGATGGACTCCCATGTACTCGACTGCAGTTAGAGTCCCGGACCCAGTGGCTTAAACTCACACTGGGCGCATGTGCATGCGTGCCCAAGATACCGAGAGGAGAATGGAGGAGAAGGGATTGTGGGGTGGCCATCCCCTTTTGGGGGTGATTTCTTGCGTTTTTGTCTCTCTGTCTCTCTCTGTCTTTCTGGAGAGCACACGTGCCCAATAGGAAAAAAAATCTCAAAAAAACCCAAAAAACAAAAAACCACTTTTCTTGAAATTACCATCTGAACTTGCTATTGAAAGTAGTTAAAGTATATAAGAATTTGTGTGATCAATAAAATGTGGGGAAAGAAGGAATGGAAAACAACTGTAAACACCAGAGATAGTGTGGGAGGAGGGTGGGAAAGGGCAGAGGGTCAGAAATATGGGTATATGAAACTAGAAATGGAAAATTATTGATGATAAGATGCATGATTAAGCCACTATGCAGTATATTCTGGATGGGAGATCACATTTTGTATGCTGTGACGATGTTCAGAAAATTAATGTAAGTTAATTAATTAAAAAAAGGTTTCAGAAAAAATAAAGCTCATGGAAATACATGTAACGGGAAAACTATATTTGAATTTTAAAAGGTTTTTGTACCAAAATAAATTCATACTTTAATTTTAAAATAAATAAATAAATAAATAAGTATTTTCAAAAAGATAAATCGGGGTGGAATATTGTAAATTATGATGGAAGAGGTACAGCCACTTCGCAGGATGGTTTTTAAACAAATCTTGCCCTTTGCTCAGGCTAATGTCTTTGTATTTCCACTCTAAGTATCTCTACTGCCATCATCTGGACAACCAGGACAAGTTTTTCCACAGATGAAGCTGTAGAATAATGTTTTTTTTTTTTTTTTTTTATTATCTATTTTTTATTACATTGAATTACATATAACTTTACAGTGTATTACATTGCTTTTTCAAAAGGGAATGCCATGCATGTCAGTCAGTACAGAGACATTAATCTCCCCACTTCAACATTCAATATCTTTCCTATGTTTCCCCCAATCATTATTATTATTATTCTAATTATTTTTTATGATAAACATGATTTTTTTTTCCAATTATCAGATCATAAAGTTCCCACCAATAGGAAACGTAGACTGCACTCAGGGCTGGACCAAGGGTGGGTCTCGTGCAGCCCCGCAAATGTAGGTGAATCTCCATGGAACACAGTTTCAGGAACGCGGCTCAGGAAGGCAGAGACGGCCATCAGCGGTTGCGGCATGCGGGGCAGAACCCGGCCACGGCACGCAGGGGCAGACCCCGGCCACGGCACGTGGGGCAGACCCCGGCCACGGCACGCGGGGCAGGCCCCGGCACGCGGGACAGGGCCCGGGCCAAGGCACGCGGGGCAGAGTTCCGGCCACGGCACGCGGGGCAGAACCCGGCCACGGCACGCGGGGGCAGACCCCGGCCACGGCACGCGGGGCAGGGCCCCGGCCACAGCACGTGGGACAGGGCCCCGGCCACGGCACGCGGGGGCAGGCCCCGGCCACGGCACGCGGGGCAGAACCCCGGCCACGGCACGCGGGGCAGAGTCCCGGCCACGGCTCGCGGGGCAGAGTCCCGGCCACGGCACGCGGGGCAGAACGCGGCCACGGCACGCGGGGGCAGGCCCCGGCCACGGCACGCGGGGCAGAACCCCGGCCACGGCACGCGGGGCAGAACCCGGCCACGGCACGCGGGACAGGGCCCCGGCCACGGCACGCGGGACAGGGCCCCGGCCACGGCACGCGGGGCAGACCCCGGCCACGGCACGCGGGGCAGAGTCCCGGCCACGGCACGCGGGGCAGAGTCCCGGCCACGGCACGCGGGACAGGGCCCCGGCCACGGCACGCGGGGCAGGCCCCGGCCACGGCACGCGGGGCAGGCCCCGTCCACGGCACGCGGGGCAGAACCCCGGCCACGGCACGCGGGGGCAGGCCCTGGCCACGGCACGCGGGGGGCAGGCCCCGGCCACGGCACGCGGGGGGCAGACCCCGGCCACGGCACGCGGGGCAGAGTCCCGGCCACGGCACGCGGGGGCAGCACCCGGCCACGGCACGCGGGGGCAGACCCCGGCCACGGCACGCGGGGGCAGACCCCGGCCACGGCACGCGGGGCAGAGTCCCGGCCACGGCACGCGGGGCAGAACCCGGCCACGGCACGCGGGACAGACCCCGGCCACGGCACGCGGGGCAGAGTCCCGGCCACGGCACGCGGGGCAGAGCCCGTCGGGCCGGACCTCCTGACAGGGCACGTGGAGCGGAGCCCCCGCACCCTGACGCCGCACCCCTGCACGTGGATTGGAGCCCCCGCGCCCGCCTCCCCACCCCCACGCGCCGGCACGCGGAGCGGAGCCCCCGCCTGCCGCCCCTGGACGTTTAATTGTATCTAGTACTTCTTGCATATTATTCTCAAAGTTTTGGGCCATTTTCTCAGTCTTTATGGTGGACCTTTCTAGGCCAGCCATTTTCTCTTCTACATTAGAGATTCCATTTTCTGAATGATCTAGTCTGCTTTTAATACTTTCAAGGGAGATTTTGACTTCTTGTATTATAGCCTTCATCTCTAACAGCTCCATCTGATTCTTTTGTAAAGTGTGAAACTCCTCTTTTAGATCTTGCATGAATTTCCTCACCTCCTAGAACTCTTCAACTCCTTTCTCCTTCCCCTTCAGCAGTTCCTTGTCTCTCTTCTCTTCGATCTCTGTTAGCTTTGCCATTATGAATGATCTGAATTGTTTATCAGACATTTCCATGAATTCCCTTGAACTGTGTGTGGATGAAGAGGAGCTATCCGTTTCAACTGGAGGAGGGGCATTTTCCTGCTTCTCCATATTTCTTGTGGTCCTGCAGTGATTTCTAGTCATCTGGTGGATGGTTGGTTTCTTCCCAAACTTTTTTTTTTTTTTTTTTTTTTATTATCATCATATTCTTCTTTATATTACATTGAATTACATATAACTTTACATTGTATTACATTACTTTTTCAAAAGGGAATGCCATGCATGTCAGTCAGTACAGAGACATTAATCTCCCCGCTTCAACATTCAATATCTTTTCTATGTTTTCCCCAATCATTATTATTATTCTAATTATTTTTTAAGACAGTCCATCGCTATTTCTCATGTTGCTTGTACAAATACTTTGCCCATCATGAAATACTTCTCAGACAAATCCAGTTGAGAATACTATACATGTCAACATCAACAGTTAATAAGCCATATCTGTTTCTCACTAATGACCTGCCTCTCTATTGTTCATTTGTTATCTTTCTCTATCCTCTTCTCTTCACTTCCCCCATTCCACACTGTCCTATTCTCATTAAGTACCTTCACTGCTTTTATGTCCTCCAATTTTTTTCACTATCATAGAATGCTGATAGTCGGTATATATTGAGTGGATACATACAATATCTTTCTTTCATATCCTGGCTTACTTCACTCAGCAATATATCCTCCGTATCTGACCACTTTCTATCAAATTCCAGGGCCTTGTTATTTTTTATGGCTGAGTAGTATTCCATAGAGTATATATACCACACTTTTCCAATCCATTCATCAGTTTGTGGACATTTAGGTTGGTTCCATGTCTTGGCAATTGTGAATAATGCTGCAATAAACATTGATGTGCAAGCACTTTTCTGACTGAGCGTTCTCCTGTCTTTTGGGTAAATACCCAGAAGTGGGATTACTGGATCGAATGGTAGTTCTATTTGTAGATCTTTGAGGAACCTCCATATTGTTCTCCACAGTGGTTGAACTAGTTTACATTCCCACCAACAGTGTAGGAGGGTTCCCTTTTCACCACATCCCCGCCAACACTTATCACTTTTTATATTCTTAATCTTTGCCATTCTGACAGGGGTTAGGTGGTATCTCATTGTAGTTTTTATCTGCATCTCCCTTATGATGAGGGATGTTGAGCATTTCCTCATATGCTTTTTGGCTATTCGTATGTCTTCCTTAGAGAGACTTTTGTTCAGCTCATTTTCCCACCTTTTAATTGGATTAATCATTTTTTTTTCGCATAAGGCACTTGAGTTCCCTATGTATTCTGGTTATCAGTCCCTTGTCTGAGGCATATTTAACAAAAATATTTTCCCATTCTGAGGGTTGTCGGTTCACACTTGTTACTGTGTCCTTTGCTGTGCAGAAACTTCTTAGTCTGATATAGTCCCACTTGTCTATTTTAGGGATTATTGCCTGTGCCTTGGGAGTCTTATTTAAGAAGTCTTTGCCTACTCCAATGTCCCCCAGAGTTTCCCCAGCATTTTCCACCAGTAGTTTTATTGTTTGAGGTTTTAGGTTAAGATCTTTGATCCATTTTGAGTTGACTGTTGTTAGTGGTGAAAGATGGGGGTTCAGTTTCATCTTTCTGCAGGTGGATACCCAGTTTTTCCAGCACCATTTACTAAAGATGTTTTCCTTTTCCCAGTGGATTGACTGATATCCTTTGTCAAAGATCAGTTGGCTGTAAGCTTTGGGGGTTATTTCTGGGGTCTCTATTCTCTTCCATTGGTCCACATGTCTGTTTTTATGCCAATACCATGCTGTTTTGATGACCACAGCTTTATAGTATATCTTGGGATCAGGGAGTGATATGCCTCCTACTCCACTCTTCTTGCGCAGGATTGCTTTTGCAATACGAGGTCTTTTATGGTTCCAGACAAATTCTATGATTGTCCTTTCTAGATCTCTGAAGAATATCTCTGGTATTTCGATTGGAATTGCATTAAACATGTAGATTAATTTGGGTAGAATTGCCATTTTGATTATGTTAATTCTTCCAATCCAGGAGCATGGGATATCCTTCCACTTTTTTATGTCACTTTCAATGTCTCTTTTAAGATTTTTGTAGTTTTCTTTATAAAGATCTTTGACTTTCTTAGTTAGGTTTATCCCTAGGTATCTTATACACCTTGTGGCTACAGTGAAAGGGATTCCTTTCTTCAGCTCTGCTTCGTTCAACTTGTTGTTCATAAATAGAAATGCTATAGATTTTTGGATATTGATTTTGTATCCTGCCACTTTACTGTATTCACTTATTACTTCAAGCAGTTTTTTCATGGATACCTTTGGGTCTTCTAAGTATACCATCATGTCATCTGCAAATAAAGATATTTTCAATTCTTCTTTGCCTATTCGAATGCCTTTAATATTGTTCTCTTCTCTGATTGCAATAGCTAAGACTTCCAGTACTATATTAAAGAGCAGTGGAGAAAGTGGGCAGCCCTGCCTAGTACCTGTTTTCAGAGGAAAAGCTTTCAGCTTTTCCCCATTCAGTATAATGTTAGCTGTAGGTTTTTCATAGATGGCTTTTATTGTGTTGAGAAATGACCCTTCTATACCAATCTTACTGAGAGTCTTAATCATAAAAGGATGCTGTATTTTATCAAATGCTTTCTCCGCATCAATTGAGATGATCATATGGTTTTTATCTTTCTTTCTGTTAATGTGGTGTATTACATTTATGGTCTTGCGTATATTGAACCATCCTTGCATCCCTGGAATAAAGCCTACCTGATCGTGATGAATGATCTTTGTTATATGTTGTTGGATACGATTTGCGAGTATTTTGTTGAGAATTTTCGCATCTATATTCATCAATGATATTGGTCTGTAGTTTTCCTTTTTTGTCATATCCTTATCTGTTTTGGGGATGAGGATGATGGAGGCTTCATAAAATGAATTTGGAAGGTTTCCTTCCTTTTGAATCTTTAGAAATAATTTTAGTAGGATAGGGGTTAACTCTTCCTTAAAAGTTTTGTAGAATTCACAAGTGAAGCCATCTGGGCCTGGGCTTTTCTTTGTTGGGAGGTTATTTATTACTGATTCAATCTCCTGGCTTGTTATGGGTCTATTCAGGTTCTCTATGTCTTCCTGATCCAATCTTGGTAGATTATATGCATCCAGGAATTTGTCCATCTCCTCCAGGTTATCTTGTTTGTTGGCGTAAAGTCGCTCATAGTATCCTCTAATGATATTTTGTATTTCTGCTATGTCTGTGGTAATATTGCCTGTTTCATCACATATTTGATTAATCTGGTTTCTTTCTTTCTTCTTCTTAATCAGTCTAGCCAATGGTGTGTCAATCTTGTTAATCTTTTCAAAGAACCAGCTTTTGCTTTCATTTATTTTCTGTATGGTTCGTTTATTTTCTATTTCATTTATTTCTGCTCGAACCTTTATTATTTCTTTGCGCCTGGCATTTTGGGGATTTGTTTGTTGTTGTTTTTCCAATTCTCTGAGGCATGATGATAAGTTATCTAGTTGCCATCTTTCTGTCCTTTTCTTATGTGCACTAATTGCTATGAATTTTCCTCTTATGACTGCTTTTGCTGTGTCCCATAGATTCTGGACACTTGTGTACTCATTATCATTAGTTTCCATAAATTTTTTTATTTCAGCCTTAATTTCTTCAGTAGTGAAGAAGTCATTCAGAAGTAGGTTGTTCAGTTTCCATGTGTTCGTGTATTTTCGGGGTTGTGTCTTGAAATTAATCTTGAGTTTAATTCTATCATGGTCAGAGAAGATGCTGGGTACAGTTTCTATGCCTTTGAATCTATAAAGGCTTGATTTGTGTCCTAATATATGATCTATCTTTGAAAAGGTTCCATGTCGGGGTGAGAAAAATGTATATGTTGTGGATGTAGGGTGGAAAGTTCTATAGATATCTGTCAAGCCCATTCCATTTATAGTATCATTTAAGTCCTGTATCTCTCTATTTATTTTCTGTCTAGAAGACCTGTCTATAGGAGATAATGGGGTGTTGAGATCTCCAACAATTATAGTATTTCTCCCTATCTCTCCTTTTAGCTCCAACAGTCTTTCCTTCACATATTTAGGCGCACCTGAGTTGGGTGCGTAGATATTTATAAGGGTTATGTCTTCTTGCTGGATTACCCCATTTACTATTATATAATGCCCTTCTTTGTCTCTTCTTACAGTCTTTGTCTTGAAATCTATTTTGTCTGAGATCAATATCGCTACTCCAGCCTTTTTTTGATTTCCATTTGCATGGAGTATCTTTTTCCAGCCCTTGACTTTTAGTCTATGTATGTCTTTATCCATAAGGTGAGTTTCTTGTAGGCAACAGATAGAGGGTTTCTGTTTTCTTATCCAGTCAGCCAGTCTATGTCTCTTTACTGGAGAATTTAATCCATTGACATTCAATGTAATTATCGATATTTCCGTACCTGATCCTATCATTAAGTGAGCCATTTTCTTGGTTGCTTTTTGTTCTCGTATAACTGTCTCTGATTTTTTAGTTTTCCTGGTATAATACTCCCTTCAGAACCTCTTGAAGAGCTGGTCTGGAGTTGGTAAATTCCTTCAAATTTTGTTTATTCGAGAATGTTTTTATCTTTTTTTCCCATATGAAAGATAATTTTGCTGGGTATAATATTCTTGGTTGAAATTGTTTTTCACTCAACACTTTTACTATGCTTCCCCATTCTTTCCTTTCCTGCATTGTTTCCACCGAAAGATCCGATGTTAGCCTGATGGGTTGACCTTTGTAAGTAACCTGGCGTTTTCCTCTTGCCAACTTTAGTATCTTGTCTTTGTCTGTTGTTTTTGCCAGTCTGGCTATAATGTGCCTTGGAGAGGATCTTCTTGGGTTGATTCTACCCGGGGTCCTATGTATTTCCTGGGTCTGGATATTTGAGTGCCTTTCTAGATTTGGAAAGTTTTCTTCCAGGATCTCATGGAATAAATTATCTAGGCCCTTATTATTTTCTTCCTCTTCTGGAATACCTATTATCCGTATGTTGGGGCGCTTGATAGTATCCAGTATTCCTCGTATATTATCCTCATTTTTCATGGTTGTTTTCTCAATCTTCTTGATGCTTTTTTCTAGGTCAGATGTTTTGTCTTCTACATTGGAGATTCGATCTTCTGCCTGGTCTAACCTACTTTTAATACTTTCAAGGGAGGTTTTGATTTCCTGTATCACATTCTTCATTCCTAGAAGTTCCATCTGGTTCTTGTTTAAGGTATCCATTTCTTCTTTCAAGTCATTGAAGGACTTCCTCATCTCCTGGAGCTCCTTGTCTCTTTTCTCTTCCATCTCAGTTAGTTTGGTCACTACAAATAATCTGAATTCCTTATCAGACATGTCCACGACGTCCATTGTATTGACTGTGGGTGATGTAGGCTTGATGATTTCCCTTGAGGGAGAGGCCTTTTGTTGGTTGCTCATATTTCTGGAGCCTCTGCGATTGTTCTTAGTCATTAGGTATTCTATATGTTTCGTCCTAACTGATTGTTAATAGTTGTACAGGCTTAGAAAATTGATGATTTCCCTTATGGTTGGCCTACCTGTTGCTCACAATTACCATTAACTGTTGCCACTACCCTGGATGGCCCAAAGTCCTCACTGTCTCTAAGGACAGGTGAGCCTACAATTGACTGAATAAGCAACACCCCAAGAGCAAAGAAAAACAAACTGAGAAAAGGAAATCGCGCGGCGCGCAGGCTCCGCGCGCTATTCAAATCACCAGAATTCAGAGTCCAAAGGCTAGTGGGAAAGTGTCAGGAGATGAGTGACAGGACCAGGTTGGTCAGGTCTGGAGCCTGAGTCCGCCTGGTGCCCGGAACTGCTGGCCGGCTCGATCCGGATTGCGGGTGGGGTGGGGTGGGAGTTCGCCTTAAAGTCCCAGACAACCAACCTGGGGTCCAAGGAGGAGAAACGGTGGGGATGCGTGGAGATTCGGAAAGGTCGGGCCTGCAGCCTCAGTCCGCCTGGTGCCCGGAACTGCTGGCCGGCTCGATCCGGATTGCGGGTGGGGTGGGGTGGGAGTTCGCCTTAAAGTCCCAGACAACAAACCTGGGGTCCAAGGAGGAGAAACGGTGGGGATGCATGGAGATTCGGAAAGGTCGGGCCTGCAGCCTCAGTCCGCCTGGTGCCCGGAACTGCTGGCCGGCTCGATCCGGATTGCGGGTGGGGTGAGGTGGGAGTTCGCCTTAAAGTCCCAGACAACCAACCTGGGGTCCAAGGAGGAGAAACGGTGGGGATGCGTGGAGATTCGGAAAGGTCGGGCCTGCAGCCTCAGTCCGCCTGGTGCCCGGAACTGCTGGCCGGCTCGATCCGGATTGCGGGTGGGGTGGGGTGGGAGTTCGCCTTAAAGTCCCAGACAACAAACCTGGGGTCCAAGGAGGAGAAACGGTGGGGATGCGTGGAGATTCGGAAAGGTCGGGCCTGCAGCCTCAGTCCGCCTGGTGCCCGGAACTGCTGGCCGGCTCGATCCGGATTGCGGGTGGGGTGGGGTGGGAGTTCGCCTTAAAGTCCCAGACAACCAACCTGGGGTCCAAGGAGGAGAAACGGTGGGGATGCGTGGAGATTCGGAAAGGTCGGGCCTGCAGCCTCAGTCCGCCTGGTGCCCGGAACTGCTGGCCGGCTCGATCCGGATTGCGGGTGGGGTGGGGTGGGAGTTCGCCTTAAAGTCCCAGACAACCAACCTGGGGTCCAAGGAGGAGAAACGGTGGGGATGCGTGGAGATTCGGAAAGGTCGGGCCTGCAGCCTCAGTCCGCCTGGTGCCCGGAACTGCTGGCCGGCTCGATCCGGATTGCGGGTGGGGTGGGGTGGGAGTTCGCCTTAAAGTCCCAGACAACCAACCTGGGGTCCAAGGAGGAGAAACGGTGGGGATGCGTGGAGATTCGGAAAGGTCGGGCCTGCAGCCTCAGTCCGCCTGGTGCCCAGAACTGCTGGCCGGCTCCCCAAACTTTTGAAGTTTAATATGACGGTTGGGAAGTGTGCAGAAAAGGAAGCAGAGAGAGGGAAACAATACCAACAACAACAACAACAAAAAAAAAAACAGACAAGAAACAGAGAAAAAGAAGAGAAAAGCTTTGGAATTCATCTAAAAAAGAAAAATTAATATTCAAAAAATTTCAATAAAAATCAAAAATTAGAAAACCGCGCGGCGCGAAATGTCTAGATCTCAGGAGCCATTGAGCAGACTGTCTCTTGAAGAAGGGCTGTTCTGGGAGGAGCAGAGGGGATTATTAACAAAACAAAGGCCTAGGAGGGAGGGGCCAAAGGGCCCTGTAAGAAGCCTCACCTTAAAAAATTCTAAAAAGCAAAAATTAAAAAAAAAGACAGACAGACAGACAGAGAGAGAGAGAGAGAGTGAGAGGTAGAGAGAGACAAAGATTGATTCAGAGACAGGAGATATGAAAGGGGTTTTCCTACCACGTGGGTTTTGTATGCTGGAGGCCCAGTTAGGAGTGGGACATCTTCGTTTCTCCCAGCATGTCTAGATCTCAGGAGCCATTGAGCAGACTGTCTCTTGAAGAAGGGCTGTTCACGTGGGTTTTGTATGCTGGAGGCCCAGTTAGGAGTGGGACATCTTCGTTTCTCCCAGCATGTCTAGATCTCAGGAGCCATTGAGCAGACTGTCTCTTGAAGAAGGGCTGTTCACGTGGGTTTTGTATGCTGGAGGCCCAGTTAGGAGTGGGACATCTTCGTTTCTCCCAGCATGTCTAGATCTCAGGAGCCATTGAGCAGACTCTAGAATAATGTTTTTTTCAAGATCGAGGTCAGCTGCTTCCTGGAGGTTCCTAAGATTTATTTTTTTTTCCCTTAGGTTTTTCCATAGGGCATGTGTGCTCACCAGAGAGAGAAAGTGAGAGGGAAAGTGAGAAATCACACACACCCCCCACCAAGGAGGGAAGGCCACACCACAATCTCCTCTCCTCCACTTTCCTCCCGGGATTTTGGGCACTCACGCACACACGCCAAGTGTGATTTTCAAGCCACCGGGTCCGAGACTTGAACTGTGGTTAACGATATGTGGGTCCAGTGCCTTAACCACCACACCACCTGTTGGCCCCATCCTGAGACATTTTCAAGGTGTTAGTAAAGTCAAATCTGTATTATATCTGTAACAAGATGATATTTCCATCTTCCCCTGTTTTGAGACTTGCACTGCTGGAGGGAACCTGATTGACAGAGTGAACTGCCATCAGGCAGTTCTGCCACAGACGAAGGCTGTGGCGGTAAGTGGCACGTTAGTCTTTTTCTTCACTGCCAACTAAGTTCAAAAATGCAAGTTTTTTCCCTATTTTTAGGGATTTTTTTGATATAGGATGAGTACACTCACTGGAGAGACAGAGAGAGACAGAGAGACAGAAAGTGAGAAATCATCCTACAGAGGGATGGCCACGCTGCAATCCCTTCTCCTCCCCTCTCCTCTCAGGATTTTGGGCATGCAGGCACGCACATGTGTCTGGCCTGAGTATCAAGCCTCCAGGTCCGGAACTTGAACTGCAGCAGGCATGCGGAAGCCCACGTCATTATGCCACCTGCTGGCCCCTAACGATGCACTTGCATTCTTTTAAGAATGTCCTAGTTATTAAGTAAACATTGTTCATTTTATTTCATCTAAATCCCCAAGTACATATCCTTTTAGTATTTGGTGTAAGAAAATAGAAAGTTTGAATGAAAATGTTTGCTGCATATTGAAATAAGATGATTTTAGGGAAAGCACTTATATGCTTGCTTGAGTTTCAAACTGAAGTAGCTGCTTTTTTTCAAGGGGCAAGAATTTTACTTGACAGAGCAACTGACCAACTATAGCTATTCAGTCTGGAGTAGCTGGCAAATACTTTCTTGGAAATGAACACAGTAAGATTGTCACTGCAAGAAAAGCAACCAAATATTCGTTGAACATGATACAATTATAAACATCAAGAGAAAATTATGATTTTTGGAAAACCTGTAGCTGTCTCTGTGACTTGCAAGCTTCTCAGTGCTTGCTGACCAGTGGCCATTTTTTTTTTTTTTTTGAGAGATTTTTGCTATAGGACACGTGCGCTCGCCAGACAGACAGAGATAGATAGAGAGACAGAAAGCAAGAAATCACCCCCCAGGGGGGATGGCCACACCGCAATCCCTTCTCCTCCATTCTCCTCTCGGGATCTTGGGCACGCACGCACACACACCCGGTGTGAGTTTAAGCCACCGGGTCCAGGACGTGAACCGCGGTCGACTACGTGGGAGTCCAGCGACATAGCCATTACGCTAACTGCTGGTCCCACCAGTGGCCATTTTAATCAGTGTTATCTGTTGTGATATTTTTAATGAATTATATCCATATTTTGATAATTCAGAGAACTGATGTTTTTTAAATGATGTTACAAAATCATTCATAGGTAAAATATCTATTCAAAATTTCAGACAGACAAGTAGATTCTAATGCAATAGAGGATAAAACCACCACTTCTTAAGTTTGGGCATAGTACTGAAGAAGAATAGCCATAATTTTCTGAAATGGTTATGAACTGACTTCTTCATTTCTGAGCTATTTATCGGTATGAGGCTGGATTTCTTTCAAGTAGTTCAAACAAAAGAGCATATCACAAGAGACTGAATGCAGAAGCATCTCTCTCCTATCTAGCCAGACATTAAAGGATTTATAAAAAATATAAATGCTACTTTTCTTATTCCACCTTTTGTAAAATATTCTTATTGTCACAGAACTTGTACAATTTGATGATTACATACCTTATTAAATGAATTTATTATTATTGTATGAATTAATACTTTGAAATTTCTCAGTTTTAGTAAATTTCTCAGTTTAATATTTACTTCTAGAAAAGTAAATATCAATAGCTACAACCCTTATAAACAAAAGCTTTCTGAGATCCTAAGTGAGTTAAAGTGGTTGAGGACCCCATCACTCCCTTAGTCCATGCCTTGAGGCAGTGTTCCGTTGTTCTTCTTAGCACTTCTTCCCTCTAAAAGTTGCAGCCACGCTTAGCTGTGGTGGCACACCAGAAGCCCAAGGCTCTGCAATGTGGAAGCCATATGCAAGGTTGGGGTTCAGTTCCTGTGTTGGTTTGTACATGCCAGGCCTGGCTATGCCCATGATCTTCCCTGGCTAGAAGGCTGAGGTGGGGAGTAGGGTGATCATGGCATCAGACCCTGTCGAGAGTGCCTGTGTCTCTCTCTTTTTGTCTTTCTCTTAAGAAAAAAAGAAAGAAGGTTCTGATTTTGCAGAGCTATGGGCTTAAAAAAATTAAAATTGTGGGCTAGCCCAAGGTCTTATCGTCAAGGGAGCTGGGTCCCACAGGACTGACCCGGTGGCTTGAATCTTAGCCCAGCTGCTTGAAAAATATGCACTGTACACAGTGTGCCCAAATTCCCAAAAGGAAGGAGAAATGAAAGAGAAGAGATTGCAGCCTGACCATTTCCTATGGAGCGTGTGTGTGTGTGATTATTCCCTTTCCTTCTCTTTCTCTGTCTCTGTTTCTCTCTGGTAAGCACACACACCCTCTGGCAAAAATGTTCATTTTTTAAAAATTTCAATAGGTTCTAGTGAATAAATTGATTTAGGCTGTACTAAAACCATGTACATATTACTTAGACATGAAAAGATTATATTTGGTCTCTCACTATTAGACATAGGATGAATCACTCTATTCCAGAAACTTCTAGGTTCATTCTTTACCACCCTTTTTCATTTCTGTTGTTACCTCTTTCTTGTCACTTACTTTCCAACATCAAGATCAAGGTCAAATTATTTGAGTAATTACTATTTAGCAATGGAGAGACAATATAATTTTTTTTTTCAAGATCTGAGTTAATTCCTTAGGTTCTAGCTGAAAATGTATATAGCTATTTTAGGTCCTGGTGGTTAAGATCGCCATCTCTCCCATTTTAAGCATTCAGTTTTGCAAAACTTCTTCACAGCACATTCTCTTCTTGTTTGTGAATTGTTCAAGTTGTAAACTCAAAGTTTATTTGCCATACCTCTCCCCAGTCTCACTTTTTGTTTACTGACTTCTCTCTTCCCCTCATCTCCTCTCTTCCACTTCTAGGGAATTGTGTTCCCAGGACCTTATCTTGTAGTTCTTGGTTCTCTTGGGAAAACACAATGATCTGTTTTGGTTGATTAGGTACAATTTAGATTTCTGGGTAGACTATAGAAATTCAAAAAGGTATGTGTGGCCAACTGCGGGCCATCTGGCAAAAACTATTTTCATTAGTAGATACACCTCAGTGAGGTTCTCCAGGTCTAGAGTTAAGCCCTCAGCTCTGCAAATCAGAACCTAATTTATCAGCACAATAAATCCCTTTCTCAGGTGCAGACTCATAAGTGACTTTACAAGCCTGATATATAAAATAAAAAAGTCAAGTTATATCATATAATGGGTCATATGAGTTCCAGGTTAGCTAGAATGCTCAAATCAAAATGATCATTGATTCAAGGAATATCTACTGAGCACCCTTAGGAAGGCTACCATACATTGTAAACCAAATCATGTCAGAAGTTTCTTGGGTGAGTAAGGAATTCAACAAAGGTAAAGAGGAGAAATAAATGTTTTATAGCATTAAACCTGGAATAGTCTGAAACATCTAACTTACTAAAAGGCAAATTTTCAAAGTGAGACCTTAATAACAGGATGTGGTTGAGTACCACCCTGCATTAATTATCTCCAAAACATAGATAGTGTTGCCAAGAGGACTGAAAAATTTGGTCTGCTGATAATTTCTCAGCTCAGGATTAATATGTATTTATATGTTTTTTTATTTTCTTTCCTGTGATAATTCAACCTTCTCAGTAGTTGGCACATTCTTTCTTTGGACATGTTGAAATATTCATTCAAGTAAACCTTTCAAATCTGAAGGCCATTCTACCTTAGGAGAATTTTCATATGTTTGCTCTTATCCATAAAGCATGTATTATAGACCCCAACTCTGAGAGCTATTTGGCTGATATATAGAATTTTAAACTCATTTTAATTATTCTTGAATTCTTCGGGGGGGGAGGAAGTCTCAGTATAGGTCCCAAGGACTGAAGATTACTGTTTAAATTTATTGTTCAGATAGATAAAAGAGAAAACAGTTTTGTAATTCAAGAAAATAAAAGAGCATTCCTAAAAAATTTCAGTATAACCAATTATTAATTTCATCTTATTTTATTTTTAAAGAATTTTTCCAGTAAGGTTAGCAGGTGGGATAATGGTTTAGGTACTGGGCTCCCACATGACTGACCACTGTTTGAGTCCCAGACCTGGATGCTTGAAACTCACACTGGGTATGTGTGCGTGTGTGCCCAAAATCCCTAGAGGAGAATGAGGAGAAGGGATTGTGACATGGCCCTTCCCCTCGTGTGGGGGGTGATTTCTTACTTTCTCTCTTGGTCTCTCTCTGTGTCTCTGGCGAGCACACATGCAAAACTCTCCCTAAAAAAAATTTTGCCAGAGGGTGCTTGGGCTCTCCAGGGAGAAACAGAGAGACAGAGAGAGGGAGAGGGAAAAAGCACTCCCCATGGGGCATAGTCGCAGTGCAATCTCTTCTCATTTCTCTATCCTATTGCGATTGTTGGGCACAGATGCATGCACACATGCCTAGTGTTTTTCAAGCTGACAGGGCATGAAAATTATTATTATAGTTAATATAATAA
Organism: Tupaia tana; assembly: GCA_026018925.1. Lineage (NCBI taxonomy): Eukaryota > Metazoa > Chordata > Mammalia > Scandentia > Tupaiidae > Tupaia > Tupaia tana. Next base: position 40,572,398 of record JAKSZU010000008.1, read on the forward strand.
TAAAATTAAGATCATGTTAATTATATTTAATTGTTATATTATTATTATTATTTACTATAGGGGATGTGCATTGATGAGAGAGAGAAAATGATAAAGTAAGCCTCTAGGTCTGGTACTTGAATTGTGGTCAGTCGTATGGTAGTCCGACTCCCTGACCACCATGCCACCTGATGGCCTGAAACTTAGGTTTAAACACAAGTATAAGTAGTTTTCTCGTCAGTCAGGATGGGATGCAATAGAAGTTAATCAGGAATGCAGATGGGAGGTGCTGACTGAGAGAAATTTGAGTCAGACTAATCACAATTCTGTGACTAAGTAGAAGTTTTGTAGGTATGAAGACTTGCGAAGAAAATGTTCAGGGTTTCAATAATCTAAATCTTCAAGATCCGTGAAAGTCTTGCAGGACTAGTCTCAAGGGGTCTCCCTAATATCATGTACTCACTGGTGGCTCTTTCTCTTGGCATGGGGACTATGCTGTGTTGGGTTTTGCTGTCTGTCACTCAGACACTCTGAGATCAAACAGTAAAAAAAGCAATGCCACCCCCCACCCCCTCCATCTATTTGCTCCTCTTATTTCCAATGTAGTGAGCATACTTTCTGTGTTTCCCCTTTGGAAACCGGAACCTGCACAAACACAAGCTTGAGGTACTCCTTCCTTAAACTATGAAAGGCTCCGTTGTGCTTTGTCGCTGCCCGGAAGCACACTCTGACTGAGTTTGCTCAGTCATCACAAGAGTTTGAAACTTGAGTCCCAAATATTCTTTTACTTAAAGGACTCTATTAGAAAAAGAAAAAAAGCCAAACCGAATCTTACTTCTTAACCCATATTAAAGAGAGGACGATAACAATACATACATGTTTTTAATTATGAGGATAAACTGCATTGAAGTAAGAACTCTTGTCACCGCCTAATCAAAGTGTATCCTTGTTAAAATTAGTGAGATTGGAAAGGGTATGAGGACATACTCCACTTTAATATTTTTTAATTAAAAGAAAGATGTCAGAGATATCTTTAATATGCTAATATTGAAAAAATACTCATGTTAAATATATTCTTAAGCTAACAGATTAAGAATTCTAATTAATTCTTGAATTAGTTCCCATAGCCGGGTAATATTTATGGAAAATATGACAATTTATCATCAGATCAGATAGTATATTTCAAATGACTTGATAAAATGAAATTACATATTGTTTTACCATAATAATGCCTATAGTTAATGTAGGCAAGCTTAAATAGGAAATACTACGTGCGCAACAAAGTAATGAATCAGATCCAATAACTGTTCACATTCTTCCTTTACCCTCCTCTTTGCCCTTCAGTGTTTGGCACAGAATTGCGAGAATAATAGATGCCTTATCATAAATTCAATGATTTACTAGCTATGGATTTCTAGAAAAATAAAACCTTTACTAGACATGGAATGTATACACACACACACACACACACACACACACACTCACACACATATATACAGACACATACACTACTTTATTTTAATTTTGTTTATTTTATTACTTTAATTTGCTATAGGGCTTGTGCGCTTACCATAGAGAAACAGAAAAAAGAGAGTGGGAGAGAAAGAGAGAGAGAGAGAGAATGAGAAAGCAAACTACCAGATCCGAGACTTGAACGGTAGTCAGACATGTGGGAGTCCAGTATATAACCACCTCGCCACCTGCTGGCCCCCAACACATACACTACTTTAAATAGCTCCATGGCTTTAAGTGAAATTTAAATACACAAATGACAATTATGTTTTATCTCCAGCCCTCCTTGCCCTGAACTTGGAACTCACTTATCCAACTGCCTGTAAGCCCCGTGGGATGTCGCATAGATGTCTCCAAATTAATATGTCCAGTCAGATCCCGCGACTCCACGCACCATCCCAATGTTCTTCCCTTAAGCTCCCCCTCTCCCGAGATGCACCATCTCACTAAACCACACCCCCAGCGACTCAAAACTCAGTCATCTCACTTTGCTCTCTTTTTCTCAAACTTAAATCCAATCTGTCATCAAGTCCTACGGATTCCACTCCTAAAACACGGTTCCCACAAATCCTCCTACTCCTATGGTATCCACACAGCAGCCAGGGTGATTCTTGAGAAGGCCGTTCATCTCACTGAGCTCTATACTTCAGTGACTTCCCATCACTCATAAAATCCAAAGACCATCCAGTGGCCCAGGGTGTTCGGCGTGATCTGTGCCCTGGCTGCCCGTCTGTGCCCACCTTGACTGCTGCGCCCCACTGCGCTCCTGTGACACATCCTTCCTTGTTCCTAGAGAGGGCCTTTCAAGCCTGGAATGCTCTTCCCAGGACAGCAGTGAGGATCACTTCTTCGTCCATTCAGATGTCACCTCCTCACAGAGGCCTCCCCAACCATGCTCTCTGCAGTAGCACCTCTGTTGCTTTCTCCTTACCTTGCTCTTGTTTTTTTTCATAGCACTGAATATAACACAATATTTATTTTTAATACCATCTGTCTGTCTCTCTCACTCAGAAGTAACCCCAAGTCATGGGTTTTAATTTGTTAAGCAGTGTTCCTAACACCTCAAAAATGCTCGGCACAAGACAGATGTTGGTAAATATATATTTAATGAATGGACACTTTTTTCCATGCACATTTGAAATAACATATAGATGCCCAACATACTATTTACATTTCTGGATTCGTTTTGTGCTTCTGTAGAAGATGGTGTGTCGGGTTATAATTACATGCCAACTCGTATTATATTGAGTGCACTATGTTCCTTTAAAAAACCTCTGAACAAGCCCAGCTTCTGGAGCACGGTCAGGAGCATGCTGGACCGAGGAGCAGAAGTCCCATGCGACTGTGGCCAGAGTCCTCTTCCTGCTACACCCGAGAAGATGCAGGGCATGTGTCCTGTGTCCAGGATCCTGGCGTGCTGGAGACAGGAGAAAGGAGGCCGTGGGGTGATGAACCCTGTGGAAGGTATTTCTCTCTCTGTTTCTTGCTCTCTTTTTGTCTTTCATGTGCGTGTACATGGTCTACCATAAATGAGAAGAAAACCCTCAATGGTGTCACTTTTAAAATGATGTTTGTGCAACTATCACACATCAGTTGTGCTCAGTTCTTTGAAATGGTTCTGAGTTTCCACACAATGTTCAGAAGTATAAGCCTTACTGTCAAGTACTCTGCTTGTGTGAGGATCTGCACGCATAGTGTGGTGGATGGCATGTTTCCTCCCACTCGGGGTCACTGTGCCCTGAACACCACATTCTCCAGGGCAGCCCTGCAGGCTGAGACATACTTAGAGAAAAGAAGCACAAGAGGATGCAGAGAAGGAGGAGAGAGATGTTCTTAAAGCAAATGGTCAGTGTTGGGGGTAGGGTTATGCAGTGAAAGAAAAAGAATATTTTAGTAGGAATCAGAGAAACTTGAAAGGGAAAAAGTGAGCATAACTTCTTTGAAGGAGAAAAAGCAAGAGGTGTGGACAGCAGGGAGATGTTCCTGGCATCAACCAACAGAGGGTGCTGTTGGATCAGAAAAACTAATTCCCCTGCAGAGGGCGTGTACAGGATGGGAGAAGAATACCTGGGAGAAGGTAAGCCCTGGGCTGCTGCTTCACTTCCACCAGTAGTGCAGGATTTCAGCCCTTCCAAAGGCTCCCTCTCCTCGTTATTTCTAGATATTGCCCAGAGAGTGTCCCATTTGTGCTCCAATAAATCAGGTCGGCTCACTCCGGTGTCTCATAATTTCTTCTCTTTGTTCTCACCTTCTTTCCTGTTTCCTGGTGCACCTCCCAGCCACCATTCCCCATGGAAGCAGTGCTGCCACCCGCTCTGGTTACTGCTCAATCCTCCGGGCACCACGTGATTCCACTGGTCCTGCTTCTGCCACTGCCAGGGAAGAGAAGGCTGAGGAAGTATTCATTCACAGTAGAAGTTTGACGTGCCACCCTCTACAGTCCACCTCTGCTAAGGATAAAATAAGGGGACAAGGCCTCAAGTGGAAGCAAGTTTGGATTTAAATTTCTGTTGCTTTAACATTGAGTTGCCCTTTCCCTGTACGTCTATAAATGTAATCCTTCCCTAAGTTCTCTACAAACAGGATAGAGAGCATTGTTCTCCTTCTGTACAAAAGGAATGAACTAGAGCACGTCTTGAAGCAGTTTTGATCTGCCAGTGATATCAGAGACCCATTTATTAAAAGCTTTCTTACCCAAGGCTTTTTAACAAAAGGTCTCTGTGCTATTTTTACCTCCTTGTCCTTCTTTTTGGCAGGCGCCATTCTTGCTGAGATTCACAGTCAGGTTAGGAGACCAGCTGGTGTTCTTTCTTCAGTCCCTTCAACTCCAGGTTTTCTGCTGATTTAAGGCCACGTCCCTTCCTTCAAGGCTGAGAGATGTCACTAAAGACAATCTGCTGGGGACTGGGTGATGGTGCAGTGGTAAGTTGCCATATTCTGTGTGACCCACATGGGACAGTTGCACATTCGCGTGCAGAGACCACCCTGAGTGTGAGTATGCTGGGCACGTAAGTCTTCATGATCTAGGCCTCGTGGGTGCTGGGGATAGATCACAGCTTTGAGAACCTGGTGGGGATGCCTATTTCTCTGTCTCTCTCTCTCTTGCTCATGGTAGAAAGAAAGAAACCTAAAAAAAAAAAAAGCATCAACTGCCTTGCCTGGTCTAGCTTTCCCTCCCTGGGCCCCCTGTCTACCCACCTACACATCCCATTCCTGTCTGGTGAGTGGAAATATCACCCGAACATAATTAGAATTTTCTAGCATTGAAATTGTAGGAAACTTAGCCTACTTCTCTCTCATTTAGTTTTGAGAGGGTTTAGGGGCTTTTGGTTCTCTCCACCACAGCCCAATCTCTTAAGGCCACACATGAGTACAGCTCTGTGTTTAATTTTAGATTCACGGTCCCCAACAGTGGCCTTGAAGGAAGTGTGGATCTAATTGGAAGCAGGAGGAGGAAATGCAACGGCTTGTGAACAGGAGAAAGTCTCCTGGCGTCACCTCTGTAATCCATAAGAGAACAGCAATGGTGTCAACACAGTAAGTTCGCTGTGCATCTTATAGGACATGAGGTACTCAAAGGAATTTTCACAATGCTTGACACAATACGCGTTAGCTGTTATTGTTTGGATCTGTATAATCTATCAATACGGAAGACGCAAGTAAGAACCATCTAGTAGTTCCGGATTCTGTTCTAGGTACAGACACTAGATGTCACTACTGACATTTGGTACTTTTCAAAAGAGAGCGAAAATAAGTTTTGAAAAGGAAAAAGGGGGTGGGTGGGAGGTAGCCTTCTTAAGAACATAAGCCTTGGGGCCAGACAAGTGGCATGGCATGGCAGTTGAGGTGCTTGGATGCCCACGACAGACTGTGGTTTGGGTCCCAGACCTGAAGGCTTGCTTTTTCACTTTCCCTTTCTCTCTCTGGTCAAATTAAACAAAATATAATAATAACAAATAAAATTAAATAAATAAATAATTCTTAATTAAAAAAACAATCTTGAAGGTTTCCACAAAGTACCATATTAAATGTGCATCAACTTTAGAAAAATTGTGAGGGATGGACTAGATCAGTCTTCAAGCAGTTTTGATCTGTCAGTGGATATCGATGTATGAAGGCATCAAGCAAGACAGTATGGTTTCCTGATTTAACCAACTGAAGTTGAGACAAAAATAAATACTGATACTATGCTTAAGAAAATTTTTCTTTTTTTTTTAGAGAGAGAGATTTTTGCTATAGGTCACGTATGCTCGCTGGAGAGACGGAGAGAGAGAGAGATAGAAAGTGAGAAATCACTCCCCAGGGAGTATGGCCATGCTGCAATTCCTTCTCCTCCATTCTCCTCTTGGGATTTTGAGCATGCACGCACACATGCTCGGTGTGAATTTTAATCCATCGGGTCCAGAACTCGAACTGCAGTCAAGTACATGGGAGTCTAATGATGTAACCATTACACCGTCTGCTGGTCCCGAAACTTCTGCTTTTGATGGAAGGTTCAGCCTCAGAAATTAGAGACGGGGAAGAAATAGGAGGGGGCTGTTAGCTAACAGATGAAAACACCAGGAACAAAAGCAGCACAAGATAACACATTGTACTGAGTCTGTGTTTGTGTGGCAGATAACACAATATAGAAGAAAATCTTTCTCTGCCTATGCAATACTTAGTTCCTTTTTAAAAAATTTGAATGTCTTCCCCAGTCTCTATGTTTATAGAACCTGAGATGAAATAAAAAATATAGTCTAAAGTTAAAATTTCCATGTTCAGTCTGTATGTAAGGAGAAGACAGAGTTTCAAGCTGCTGTCCTGTTTTGTTAATTACATTAGAGTTTTCAGAAAGGAAATGCTAGTTTTAAAAGTTCTTTTCTTCTATGAGACAAACAGAGCTACAGATAGAGGTAGATAAGACAGAGAGACAGGCACTCACCAGGGTCTTCACACCACGACTTACCCCATTGCAGCTGGCCAGGATTATGGGCACTCATGTGGGTGCTTAGTGGGTTCAGGGACATGGTGGATCCTTTCCCATGAAGGTCCTTTGGGTTGTTGCTGCCTTACCACCTGGTTCCAGAAATGCTAGTGTTTTTTGGGGGAAGATTTTTGCTATACGATGTGCGTGCTTGCTAGAGAGACAGAGAGAGGCAGAGAGACAGAAGCAAGAAGTCACCCCCCAGAGGGGATGGCCATGCCACAATCCCTTCTCTATTATCCTCTTGGGATTTTGAGCATGCACACACACGACACGCTCCTGGCATGAATTTTCTTTTTTCTTATTTTATTTAACTTTATTAATTTATTTTTATTTTTTTTAAAAATTTGACCAGAGAGGGACAGAGCAAGAGAGAGAGAGACAGGGAAAGTGAGAAAGTAAGCCACCAGGTCCTGGACTCAAACCGTGGTCGGCCATGTGGGAGTCCAGTGCCCTTAACTACCACGCCACCTGCCGGCCCCAACCTGGCATGAGTGTTAAGTCTCTGGGTCAGGAACTCTAACTGTGGTAGACTACATAGGAGTCTGGATAAAAGGCAGGATGTCTGTGATTGACTGAAACCCAGCTGCTGGGATTGACTATAACCTAGCAAAAAGAAAAAAAAGCAGCCTTATCTATAATAAATGTAGTTGCAGTTTGTTTATGGAAACCAAACAGGAATACAAAGGCTCTATCTATATTTTTTTTTTTTTTCTTTTTTTGGAGAGGTTTTTGCTATAGGGCGCGTGCGCTCGCCAGACAGACAGAGAGAGACAGAGAGATAGAAAGCAGGAAATCACCCCCCAGGGGGGATGGCCACGCCGCAATCCCTTCTCCTCCATTCTCCTCTCAGGATTTTGGGAATGCACGCACACGCGCCCGGCGTGAGTTTAAGCCACCGGGTCCGGGACTCGAACCGCGGTCGACTACGTGGGAGTCCAGCGACATAGCCATTACGCTAACTGCTGGTCCCAATATTTTTAAAAAATTTCTTTAAAGAAATATTTACTTATTTTAAAAAAATAATTTAATTTTTCCCATTATTATTTAAAATTTTCTATAGGGCACATGTACTTATCAGAGAGAGATAGAGAGAGAAAGAGAAAGAGAGAGAGAGAGAGAGAGAGAGAGAGAGAAAGAGAAAGCTGTCAGGTCTTGGACTTCAGTCGCAGTCAGCCATGTAGGAGTCGAGCAACTCAACCACCATGCCACCTGCTGCCCTACTCCCCAACCCCTTTTTTGTTACAAGTAATACTGCTATAAGAATCTTTGTACCTATACTATTTTTTTAAAAAAACTTAATTGTTTCCTTATTTAAATGTCCAGGAGTTGAGTTAGGCCTAACTTTTATAAGTGTGTTAAGCAGAACATACCAGTTGTCCCATCTAAGGGAATTTATAGTGGCAATGTGAGCATACTCGCTGCTTACTCAACAGTAATGGCTTTTAAAAAACAAACGGGAAGTTCAATACGCATAAAATATACCTCGAAGAACCCCACAGAAACTAGCAACAGAAATTAGTGCATTTGGATCAATTTACTTGAGGAGGGAGGTTGCATACTGAGCTACCAACTGGAGGCTAGTCGTGACTGGGTTTAAAGGGTGGCATAGAATTACAGTGAACTAAAGTGCTGGAATAGCTGGCTGCCAACTGAGGAAAAAGGTTAGCCCTGAATGGAAAGTCTGTTGAGGCAGAAGAACTTCAAAAACCAACTACAAAGGGTTTTCAGGGACCACACAAAAGGTAAGAGACTCTGATCCTCCTGGAATCTCGAGGAGTCAGCTCTGAGGGGCTGCAACGTGGGGATTCAATTTTCCCAGAGATATCTTGGCTCTGAAATTTAAATACGGCAGAATTCAATTAGTGCTGCTCATTTGCAGTGTTCTCTTTGGGGGCAATATTAATGAACTCGAACACCTGCAGATAATGGTTTTAAAATATCACGTTATCAAAGACAAAAAAAGAAAATAGGAAAAAAAACCCCTCATATTTCTTTTTCTACATCATAACACCTCTTACAATTTTTCCTTTTAGTAATTTAAAAAGTCGAATCTCTTGTGCATCTTGTTATAAAATGTTGATGATCTGTTTTACTTCTTGTAAACTATATAACACAATGGAAAATGCAAAGAACCAGATAAATTGGGTATAACTCTGATTGTAAATCCCAGATTTTAGTCTCTTGCAGTGTACTCTATAAAGTGAAACGTAAAGCCTGCTTTCTGGCCCAAAGGACTAGTTCGTGTCTCTCAGTCAAGCACACTAACCCTCCCACTGGCATTTCTGCCTGCGAGCTCGGTACCAATGACAAGGAGCACTTGTACGGTTTCCTCACTTCATGTGACATCATCCATGGCAAGGTGGAGGCAAGTAGTTGAAGAATGTCACACATTGCTCTGCTGGTGTTAATCTCTCTTCTCATAAAGTAGAGACATTTCATCTATGGTGTCACGCAGGTGCCAGACTTGAGGTTGGCACAAACGAGAACAGCATATCTCTTTCTTTATTAAAAATGCGTTCAAGAAGACACCAGGGTTTTAACTTTCCAAAGTCATATATTTGCCGTTTTAAATTTCATTTTATTGTTAAAGGGTATGTGGGGACCAGCAGTTGCCGTAATGGCTATGTCGCTGGACTTTCATGTACTCAACCGTGGTTCAAGTCCTCGAACTGGTGGCTTAAACTCACACCAGGCGCTTGTGCGTGTGTGCCCAAGATCCTGAGAGGAGAACAGAGGAGAAAGGATTGCGGTGTGGCCACCCCGCCCCAGGGGGTGATTTCTTGCTTTCTGTCTCTCTGTCTCTCTCTGTCTTTCTGGTGAGCACATGTGCTGTATAGCAAAAACCTCTCCAAAGGTATGTGCACTCATATGGAAGAGAAAGAGAGAGCAAGCACTCCTCAGTGGAGCATGGTCATGCAGCAATTCTCCTTCTTTCATTTCTTCACCTCATCAGGACTGTGGGTATGCAAGCATGTGTGCCTGATATGTTTGTCAAGCTCGTAGGGCTGGGATTTGACTCTCAGCATATGGGATCTAGCTTTCTATACACAGCATTTAGCCACTGTGCTACAGGGCTGGCCTGTTCGCCTTTTTTTAATACAAACAAGTTGGCTTGAGTGTGGTCCTATGAGGAATGCAGTAGGTATCGGACTATGCGGTCATAGAATACTGACTTCTTGCATTCACACTCAAATCTCATGGATCCTTACACCCGTTTCCCTAGTTCACATCTTTATTGTCATGACTTCCCAACTCTCTCACCTTAGTCCAAGTCCCCCACCACTGTACTAATCATCACTAGAGCACAGAGCTGGTGGTGCTTGTCCCTGAGCCAAATGCTTGTGATCAAGGTTGCATCGCCTCCAGAGAAGAGTTCATACATCTTCCTCCTGTATTCAGGAGTTTGCACCCTCTAGCCCCAACTCCCTTTTTGTCTTCATTTCTTGCTAGTTCCAACCAGGCCAGCCCGGCTGCACTCTCATCTCAACTAGAAAACCTTGCCATTCTCTAAAGAAGTCTTGAGCTTTTCTACCTTTGCTTGTGTTTGCTCCTCTTCCATGAAATTCCTTTTCTCTGTTTCTGTGTCCTTTAAGGACTAGCACAAATGTGGCTTCATCTTTGTATTTCTCTTTGATCACCTCTCTCCATTGGGCAGAAATATGAACTTTTACAAGTCTTCTCCAATGTATTTTGTTCACAGTGTTACCCACCTTGTAATATGTCCTTTTTTATTTTTATTAAAAATTTTTTTTTTTTTTGCCATAGAGCATGTGTTCTTGTGGGAGAGAAAGAGAGAGAGAGAGACAGTGAGAGGGAAAGTGAGAAATCATGTAGGGGGATAGCCATGCCACAATCCTTTTTCCTCTGTTCTCCTGCTGAGATTTTGGGCACACAGCACATATATGTGTCTGGTGTGAGTTTCAAGCTATCAGGTCCAGGATTTGAACCATGGTCCTCCGTGTGGGAGTCCAGAGCACCTAAACCATCATGCCAACTGCTGGCCTATAATGCAGTGCTTTGTATTTGGGTCTCCCATTCCTGGCCATCTGCAGATCTTCTAGGGCAAGGGGGTGTTTCTTCATGTTCCTACTCCAAGAACTATCACAATGCCAAACACATAGTAGATATTCGTTTAAAATTTTTGAATGAATTTATTAATTTGTAAATAGGTTATGGTTGCTGGTAAATAATAAAGCAAATAATAGTGTTCCACAATTTTTATTTATTGAACCACCCTATACTGAATCCCTGTTCTTTCTAGATACTTTAGTGAGCGTTGACATCAAGATAAGTAAATAAAATAAGGCATTGTTCCTGAGTTGAAGGGCCCATAGTCTTGTGAGGAAGATAGATGTATAGTGTGAATTATATTTATTTATTTGTTATTTATTTATTTAAATTTACCAGAAGGTGTGCATGCTCTTCAGAGAGAGACAGAGACAGAGATAAAGAGAGAGGAGAGAGAGGAGAAAGCACCTCCCAGTGGGACACGGACACATCTAATCCTTTCTCCTCCATTTCTCCATCCCGTCTGGATATTGGACACAAACACGCAAGTACTCAGTGTGTTTTTTAAGTTGCTGGGACTGAAATTTGAATGGCACAGTTTGCCATATGGGATTCTGCTCCTTAAACCACCAGGCCATAGGGCTGGCCCTATTCATTTACTTAATTTATAAAGTTAAAAAAATTCTTGAGTTTGGATTGCATATACCCAGTGCGATTTTTCAAGCTGCCAGATCCAGGACTTGAACTGTGGTCAGTCATGTGGAAGTCTGGTGCTTTAAACACTATGCCACCTGCTGGCCCCAGAGAGTGGTAAGTAGCAAAAATATATAAAGTATATTTAATTTTTGGTCTGTACTATTCATAAAGATAAGTTTAGGCGTAATTCCTCTTTCCTCCACCGGCAAAGGCACAAATCCTAGGTGTTTCCACCAGGTGTGCTGGGGATGTAGTCTCTCTTTCTACTCCTGACAGCCACCCCACAGTGGACTGGGCTGCCAAGGGGAGGAACGGTGGTACTAGAAAAGTACACACAGAGAAGCTACGTCCTTTGCTGCCAAAACCCTGCCAAGACACTCTATGTTCCAGGAATCTATAGCACTAGCAGCAAAGCAGTGGCTTCTCAAACGTCCTCAGCCCTCTTTTGGGAAAATGAGAAGGTCAAACAGAGTTCAACAAGATAAGCAAGAAAGAGTTTTGTATCGGTTTTTGACTTCAGTATACACTTATTTCACAGGTGTGGCGTGCGTGCAAGAGCCTCTAGTTTTACCAACTGATACACAGAGTCCCAGTTATTAATGACTATGACATATAAAGAGACAGCCTGAGATAGTCAACTGGCCTTTTGTAAAGGTCAGAGGTGACTCTAAAAGGACTTGTGCAGAGATAACTATCATTCTTACACAAGGAGGAAAATCCAGCTGAGAAGATCATAAGACCAGAAGACATCAAGGAGACAGGAAGTTCAGCCCTGGTCTCCAAGCAAGAGGGCACTCAGTCATCCAAAAACACAAAAGGAGAAAATAGAATGAACCAATGAACTTGGTCCTTTTGGGGAGCTGAATGTTTTTCCAGCAAATGGTATCAGTTATCACCTGTATTGTACATGAGCTGATAAAAGTATGAAAACTTCAAACACTTTAGAATTTTATAACTTGTATTATTAATTTTCTTTGCTCATTTCCTGAGAGTAAGAATTTTTAAGATTATGGATGATAACCCAGCATTGTCTCTATTGTATCATGATGCACCCTCTAAGGTGGATGGCCTTGAAGATACCTTCAAAATGAACGCCGGTGCTGCTGCAGAGAAGGTGTTTTATTTGTCTTCCTTGGGATGTGGGAGCTGGTATTGGCTCTGGTTGTACCAATGAAAAATACCAGGTATAGGATGCAGTGAAGAATCAGGAGTTTGTTATGAAGATTTTTAGCAAACCAAAATAAGCTCATCGGAGTGTAAACACCAGTATTTATTATTTACCAATCACCAGTCCTTCTATGGTATAGACTTCAGCTATTTTAATGTAGTCCCTCTTTCCTCTCAGCTTTCAAAAGTTCAATATAGTTTCTAAAAACAAACAAAAACAAAAACAAAAAAACAACCAACCAAACAAACCAAAAACACAAAACCTGATAGACATCTTGGAAATTTGTGATGATTGAGTAATGACAATAAAAACAAATTTTACCTTGATAATTAGACTATGGCCTGCAATAACAGTTATATGGACTAGGTATTATATCTGCGATCAAAGAACTTTTTGGAATGAAAGTAGAGAGAAGCCCTCAAGAAGCTCACTCAGAATGGGCATTGCATGCAAGTACATACATACTCAATTTTATGAACTGTTTGGAATTACAGTGTGCAGAATAATGGCCCTAAAAGATGCCACATTCCTAATCCTCAAGATCTTTGAATACATTACCTATCAAGGCAGCAAAACTTCACAGATACTAGTAAAGGTACAGACTTTGAGGTGAGAGAGTTCTCCTGGAATATCTAGGTGGGCCCAATGAAATCATATACATTTTAAAAGCAGAGAATCTGAACATTTATGGTGGTACAGCGGGACTCACCACTTTGCAAGGCTAAAGCCACGTGGGAAGGTCCCAGGTTTGCTACCCGAGGTCTCGCTGTACACACTGGGCATGAACGTTCATTCCTGTGATCTTGACTAGCTAGAGATGGGGTGAAAACTCAGCTGGGGATGCCTGCCTTCCTCTATTTCTCTCTTATGGAAGAAGTCAATAAATAAACTTAAAAAACAACAATTAAAAATAAGCAAAGAATCTATTCCAGTTGTGGTTAGAGAAAGGGACGTGGTGACAAAAGCAGAGCCAGAGAGGTGTTATATTATACTCTTTGATGACAAAAGAATGGAATAAGTGGACCATAAGTCCAGAAATGTAGATGGCCTCTAGAAGGTGGAAAAGACAATCTTAGAACCACCAGAAAACTAGCTCTTCTGACAACTGATTGCAGGAAACTGAAAGATAATAAATGTTTTGTGTTTTCTAAGGCAACACATTTATAGTCAATTGTTAGGAAAGCAATAGAAAACTTACACAGGAATAGCATAATACCTCCCTGTCTCCATGTATTTAGAATGGTAGTGAGACATTCTGGGTCTCCTTTAAAAAAATTGTTTCAATTTTTCTTAGAAAAGACCAGCAAGTTACAATTCTATGTGACAGCAAATACTGATGGGTGGCTTGGTAGTGAAGACAATGATGGTTCAGCATTGGTTCAGCGATGACGAGCTCCCTGGTTCATCTCAGAAGAGGAATGTGCTGCCAGTTCCTGCTGTCAGGATGTCTTTGTGTCCTGCATTTTTTTAAATCTATCTATCTATCATCTATCTATATCTATCTATCTAGCTATCATCTATTTATTTATTTATTTATTTATTTATTTATTTATTTATTTATTTATTTATTATAAGAGAGAGATTTTTGCTGTAGGGCACATGTGCTTGCCAGGAAACAGAGAGAGACAGAGAGACAGAAAGCAAGAAATCAGCCCCCAGGGGGGATGGTCATGCTACAATCCTTTCTCCGTTCTCCTCTTGGGATTTTGGGCACACATGCTCGTATGCCTTGCATAAGTTTTAAGCCACTGTGTCGTAGACTCCAATTGTTCGAATACATGGGAGTCCAGCAACATAACCATTACACCATCTGCTGGTCCCAATAGTACCTCTTTTTTTTTGGAGAGGTTTTTGCTATAGGGCACATGTGCTCGCCAGAAAGACAGAGAAAGACAGATCCTCTTGGGATCTTGGGCACGCACGCACACGTGCCTGGCGTGAGTTTAAGCCACTGGGTCCGGGACTCGAACCGCAGTTGACTACATGGGAGTCCAGCGACATAGCCATTACGCTAACTGCTGGTCCCCAATAGTACCTATCCTTATAGATGACTTCTTTGATCAGGGAGTAAGCAAATAAATAAGCAAATAAAGCTATGATAATTTCAACGTACTGCAAAAGCATTTGCTCAGAGTTAATTTCTGCAGGGTATAGTCTTTCAGTTGTTTTATTAATAAAGCATCCAAATTGTCTTCTCCACGTTGATGCTTTACCTTCTTGACCCTCAACGTCTGTAGGCCGTCATGGAGCTCACGGGACTGGATGATCCAATAGTGTTTATGCCGTCAATAAGAAACAGCGGTAAAGACTGAGCTTCCTTAGTTCGTATGTGCACTCACTCACAGAAGCTAAATACAAAATCAATGCTATATTTTCAAAATATACTACAGAGTGAAATATAGACATTAAAAATATTAAAGTTACACTCCTTGAAGAGGCTGGGCTTAACAGGTGTACAGTATCTACATTTGTTTTTTAAGACATTCTCAGTAATAAGGTCCTAAAGAAATTAGGAAATATGGTTGAGAAAGATGTTTAAAAATTGGTGCATGAACAAGAGTCATGCATAACTCAGTAAGGTTAAGAACATGTGAGAAAAGGGTATCTTCGACTTAAAAATTGAAAAATGATTGAAGCCTTTTTCAGACAGAATTATTTGGGGAATCCCTTAGCAATATCTTAAATAGATTCTTAAATTTTTTATATCTTAGTTCTCATCTAAACTTAAAATTACTTACTTGTTTTGTCCTAATATATCTCTTCTAAAAGACAATATTTCTGCTCAATAGATTCAATAAAAATGGATTGAATGTGGATCCTGATCTGGTTCTTTTATAGTGATACCTCAGAGTATTTCTTTCTTTCTTTATTGGGGGTGCGGGGGAGGGAAAGCGATTTTTGTTATAAGGTGCACAAGAGAGATAGAGAGAGGCAGCAAGAAATCACCCCCATGGGGATAGCCATTCCACAATCCCTTCTCCTCCATTCTTTCTTGGTATTTTGGGCATGCACACACACGTGCACGGCATGCTTTCAGCCACTGGGTCCGGGATTTTAGTTGTAGTCAACCAAGTGGGAGTCCTGTGAGGTAATTGCTATACCGTCTGCTGGTTCCGCCTCAGAATATTTCTAAAAAATCATTGTCATCGAAATAGTTTAAAAAACTATCATCAATTTTTCACATAAGCAAATGAGGTACAAAAGGTTGCTTCAGTCTTTGGACTAATCAACTTGCTATTCAGCATCTTGGCCAACTGTAATCTATCCTCTTTGTTGCTGGTTATGTTCCCTTAAGTGATTTTGTTCCATATATGAAATTTATATAATGAAAGATGTTAGAAATTGATAAAGAGAACCATTGTCTGAGAGAAATTCTGGCACACATTTCCAGTATACTTCCATAAATCTCTTTTTTGTTAGGAAACAGAAACACCATGCTTCTAGAACATTCTGGATCTATGAACTCTGAGTGAATGAGTGAATTCAAACTCAGAGAATGTGGCCTTCTTGCTTGCAAACAACAGGAGGCCATTAGACGGGTGTGTGATCTGATGAATTTATTTTTCCAGATTCCAAGGTGTTCTGTCTAGCCTCTGGTGTCATTTAGTGTTACCCCAATACTAAAACCAACATGTTCTGAAAATCCCTCTATTCTAATTCTCTAAAAAACAACTTTCTCTAAAAGCAACTTTCTCTAAAAAATAACTTTCCTTCCTTCTTTGCCCTAATAAATATGGAGGAAGAGAGTGGCTTAGCAGGAGCATACCTGGTATGGCCTCTCCCTCTCCCTTTCCCTCTTAACTCAGATCTCTGCATCTCCAGTAGTTATTCTGTGCATGCTTCAGGTGACTTCAGAAGAATCACAATTTTTTGTTTTATTTTTCCTGACAAAATTTCACTCAGAACAACAAGAAAACAAGCTTACCTATAGGACAATGAATTGTTTTTATCTAATGAACAAATATTTATTCTGTACCTATTATATGTAAAGCAGTTGAAAGACTATAGTGAAATGACAAGATGCCTAACCTCATGGGAATCTCTTTTCTTTCTTTTCTTTTTTTTTAGAGGTTTTTTTGCTATAGGGCGCGTGCGCTCACCAGACAGACAGAGAGAGACATAGAGACAGAAAGTGAGAAATCACCCCCCAGGGGGGATGGTCACGCTGCAATCCCTTCTCCTCCATTCTCCTCTCAGGATCTTGGGCACGCACACACACGAGCCCGGCGTGAGTTTTAAGCCACCGGGTCCGGGACGCGAACCGGGGTCGACTACGTGGGAGTCCAACGACATAGCCATTATGCTAACTGCTGGTTGCCATCCTCATGGGAATCTCAAACATCAATCAGTGATTAGAAGTGAGATAATTGCTAGGAAGTAGTGTAATATGAGAACATCTATTGGTTTCTTTTCTTTTCTTCCTTTAATGACTCCCTTTTGAAGTTGATGCTTTTACTTGTATCTCTGTGCTCTAGTTACCATGTACAGAAAGTGCATTTAAAAATGTATTATGAATATATGTAATGTATGTAGAGTGTGTTTAGAGAGTATAAAGGCAACAACCAAAGACAAGAAGAATATGTTACATTTAAGGAACTTTGATCTTGGGGCTCACTCTGTCTCTTTCATCTACCCTTTTTTTTTCAGTTCTAATAGACTACCTCAATTTTTCTGTTGGAAAAAAATTCTCTATAGATTTTGCATTAATCTATGGCATTTCTAGTATGCTGGTGTCACCATGGCCAAATCTATCATCTGTCTATCTCTCTCTCTCTCTATCAATCATCTATTTATCATCTATATCTATCTATCTATCATTTGTATCTATCATCTATCTATCTCTATATCTATCTGTATCAATTGTCTATCATCTCTATCTCTCATCTATCTATATCTATCAATATCATCTATCTGCTCTATCTATCTCTATCATCTATCTATCCACCCATCATTTATATCTATCTATCATCTATATTTATCTCTATCTCTTTCTATCTTTCAATCATCTTTCCTGTTCTTGCTTCTACAGATCGTATGACTCATCCCCCTTTACTCACTGGTCACTCTATTGCTATTTGTTCTGTTTCTCAGGATGTTTTCTGACTGTACTACCTAGTTCAGCCTGCCTGGGTAAACAGAATTATGCAACATCCCGTGGTTTATAAACTTTAATTCCTCTCATTTCTAGACATGTTGACAAGTACATTTTATCCATTTTTATTTTTCTATTGAATGATAAACTCCTTGGGGACAAAGAATATATCGTAAAAGGTTTATAAACTCGATAACATAAAACATGGTGGCAATATAATCTATGAAGTCATTTAGTAATATTTACCTCTGGTGCTAGGCTAGCTCTAATTTGCTTGGGGAAGAAGGAGCATTAAAATCATTATCTCTGCTTCAAAAATGACCTGATTTAAGTGATTTTTTTTCTTTCTTTTTTTTGCATCAGGTAGATATTCTTAATTTTCACGTACTTCAGTGGCATAGAATAAATAAAATAATGCTTATAAAACACTTCAATACTTGAGGTCATTTAGGAGCAGGTGATATATCTAAGGGCAAACAAGTTATACATATCTATGCTCATTGCTCTTATTCAAACTAAGCAGTAAAATATATTGTCTTTTTGACTTGTTGTTTATTTAAATTTTATAGTTTTTCTGTTTTGATTCAAAGCACACTCTTCTTTGACATCTTTTTAGAACATTATGATGATTCAAGAAAAAGAAAATGCAATTTAGTATTAAGAAAGGATACTGTATTTCCATGATTTATATATACTTAAATATTGGGTTGTCTGAAAAGTCAAGATGCATTTTTGCATAGAAAACATAGAAAAATATGTCATGACTTTTCTGACAACTCAATATATACATAAACATATACCTGAATATATATATACACACACACACTCACACACACACTCACACACACACACGTTCTATACACACACACACGTATATATGCATGTATTTTAAATGAATATATCTAGAAAGAAAGTTCATTTGGGAGTTAATGATTCAGGCTCTGCCTCCGCAAAAATTGGAATTTCAGTCCTGGATTTGCTAATCTCTAATTAGATGGTCTCACACAAGTATCTTGAGCTTGACAGGCTTCAATTTATTCATCTGTAAAGTAGAGAGAATAACTAAATAATTGTTGAGTTACTGTGATGATGAAATGAGATACAGTTTCTAGGAAAACCTGAAAAGTTGTTGCCTGATTTCACTTAATTATTTATTTAGCAAATACTACGCAATGTACAGGCACAGTTCTAATAAATTTATCCCTTAATTTATCATCTCAATCCTAATAATAGCTTCTTGAAGAAAGCAGTTTTATTATTTACATTCAGGTTAAGAGACAGTTTTAGAATCAAGAATATGACCTGAGCAACGAGGCTAAAGAATTCATGCTCTTAAACAGAGCTGCCTTGTTTTATGCATTAATTCAAACGATTTATTTAAATCCAATCTTGTGTAGGCACTTGGACTATAAAGAAGCCTCCTTGGGAAGATACCAGTTTAGTGATAATGGAAGATCTATGGACAAATCATTATAATCCAGTGTTGTACATCCATGGGAGACACTTGCAGTGGGCTATGGACGCTCACTGAAGAGGAAGCTTGATTTAGAAGCCTGCTCTCCATGTTTAGGAAGTCATGGAGCAGACCCACATTCTATATGTCCAGATATTTAAACAATGTAAGCCAGACTTTTTGCAAAACTAATTTTGTAATAAAAAAATTGAAGGCATGTATAAAGTTTCAATTTTTTTTTAATTAATAAAAATTGGCACATTGTCAAAGACAGGTGATTGTTTCTTTCTTGCTTTTTTGGGGGAGAGGTTTTGCTATAGAGCATGTGCACTCGCCAGAGAGACAGAGAGACAGAAAGCGAGAAATCACCTCCCCCAGGGGGGATGGTCATGTTGCAATCCCTTCTCCTCCATTTTCCTCCCAGGATCTTAGGCATGCACACACACGTGCCTGGAGTAAGTTTAAGCCACTGGGTCTAGGACTCGAACCGCGGTCGACTACGTGGGAGTCCAGCAACATAACCATTATGCCAACTGCTGGTCCCAGTGGATATATTTTCTAAGATTCTATTGCACACATATTATCTGAAATAATGATGATCTGGCCTTTCTCTTCCCTGAACACTAGCTCTGCTCAAATGTTCCCCACACTCTGCATCGGTGTCTATCTCCAACATCAACAGTGCCGCAACCCACAAACCTTTATGCTTTCAGACATGGTTGCTTTCTGTTTCAAGGATATAGGACTAGAGAAAGAAAGAGGTATTTCCTTGGGACCTGAGTCAATAGTCTTGACAACAGATATTTAGAGTTATGGGAGTTGCTGTGTCAGTCTGAGCACCAAATCCTGAGAGACAGGGCTGTCCATATGTTCCATATATTTTATTTTTAATAATACATGAGGTCCTCCAAAGTGCAGAGTTTAGTCCAGGACTTCTTAATTAGGTCTAAGGGTCTATGTAACTACTACCTATGGGATCAAGGAACTTTTTAGAAGTTGAAGATACTTTGTTGAGTCCCAAAGGGGATATGGCATTACGAAGCATGTTGCTGAGAGAATGTGCAAAGGCACTGAGGTTCAGGGAATGGCAGAATGCATGCACGGCTTGAGCACAGGGAACTTGAGGTGGATGGTGGATGGTGAAGCAGGAAAGGGGAGATGAGATACCTCATGGAAGTCTCAAGAGGCATTTAAAAGAACTTGGAATTTATTCTAAAGCAAAGAGGAAATTTAAAATTTTATACAGAGGAGGTATTTGATTAGATTGAGTCCTAAGTAATAGTTAGGAGAAGGTCAACAGAGTGGCAGAGGCACCAGTTAGGGTGGTCATGATCTCAGCAAGAATAAATGACGCCCTTAGTAAAGATGTAGTGGACGTGGCAATGATGAGAGGCATCGTGAGGGGTTTGGGATAAGGGGGAGAGGCTAAATGTGCAGGTGGGTGTGGCCCATTGTAGCTCTCCAATAACTGTTTGCTGTAGTAAAATGTGCTTTTGATTCCAGCACCTCTAGCATTTAAACCACACTATCTTAGCTGTGAATTAATTGGAATATATTGTCTTGATATTCTGCAAAGTGAGTACATTCTTTCTTTTTCTTTTTTTTCACAAAAATAATTATTAATCTAATTATTATTATTTCAATTTTCAATAGGGCACTTGCACTCATCAGAAAGAGACAGAGAGAGAAAGAGAGAGAGAGAATGTGAGAAAGCAAGCAGCCAAGTTCAGGACTTGAACCATGGTCAGTGATATGGAGGTCCAGTGCCCTAACTGCCATGCCATGTATTGGCCCCCAAAGTGAGGACATTCTTTCCAAGGAAAGTTTGATTTCAAGGAGAGTCGTTATCAAGAGGTTTTCTTTGAAGCTCGAGTGATCCTGTTACAAAAGTGTGTTAATTCCCAGTACCGTGACATCCTGGCTGCGGTCTTCTTGGTTCCACAAAAGTCACCTCAGGCCCATCGGGTCATAGATCCCTGAGTTAAATGTAGACTGCACATCAACAAGATTTCTGTACATTTTATACTGCCCCTCAGTTGTCTTTTGTAAGATTCTTTGTCTACTTGCTCAGTAGGAAACATTTGGAATCCTTTTGGAATTTTCTAAATAGATCGTAACTACAGAATGTTCCCTTTGTTCGTGAAAGTGCTGAATCACTTTTTTCTACATGAAGTTTAACCTAAAACAACTTTTGTTCTGTTTTATTTTGTTTTGCTCTATTTGATTTCATGTCACCTTCCACAACTCCGGGCCGATTTGGAACAAATGTAGCTTGAACTTGGCTTGGAAGTTTGGCAGTCCCAGGCAGTGGGGATTATGTTGTTCTTGTATCTCTCTTTAAAAGCTCTTCTTATTCATGCTTATTATGTCTGTCTTCTCATTACAGCTGGGTCAACAGGATCGCCTGATGCAAATTCAATCCTGTTGGTCTCTAAAACTTATCCTAACCTTAACTAGAGGAATATGAGAAGTCAGCTTTCCCAACGAGGGACTCCCCGTACGGTCCACCTTGCTTTTGTTACTGACCATGTCGTCTGGTTCCGGGGCTGTTTCTGCCCAGATTTTACATGTTCGAGTACAGGCATTGATGATCCAATTTCTCTAAAATATGGACAATAATTTCTTTTTATCCATTTTTAACATTGAAACCTTATTTCTCAACCTCAGCTTTGGTACTGAGAGTCTTTTGTTTGCATGTCTACATTCTGGATTATCCATTTGGTCCTGGAGTTCTCCAGGGAACTCCATGATCTTGTGTTTGATCTTTCATGGACTCACGACAGTTTGTGTGTTGTGTCACCTTTCACATGAGTTACACTTTGTATGCCAAGATGGCTTTTTTCAGTTCACTGAGTTAGGTCTATTATAAAATACTATTTGTTATGTCTAGTATATTCCTTATTCCAGGAGAAAAGGCAAATTGTGCTTTTCCATTGGGTGCTAATGGGTTTGGTTGGGTCTTGGAAGATATGCAAATCTGTAGCCCCTGTACTGGTAGAAAAACCTTGCTAGATAAATAGTAATAGGAAGCTAAAGTTAAATTTTTCTTCCTCTGTCTTCCTAATATTTTTGGTTGTACGTATATTACAGTATGTTTGTAATTCTAATTTGATGCACAATTGTTTACATAGGTATCTTCCCCACTAGGCTCTAAAGCTTCTTTGTAACAGGGTCTGACAGGCATATTCATTTCTGTATCTCCTTTTGTAGTGATTTCCAAGAAGTAAATGCATAATAAATGGATCAGTGTTTTACTTATTCCTTTATCTGCTACAGCATTAGCATAATATTGTCCACGTACAAAAATACTTAGTAAATATTTAAATAATATAGAATAAATTAGAGTATCATTTTCCCATGTAGAGTTAATATACTTGATGTTTGAAATTTTTCCTGCATAAAAGTCAGCTGTCCCAGGACCAGCAGTTGGCGTAATGGCTATGTTGCAGGACTCCCATGTAGTTGACCGTGGTTTGAGTCCTGGACCTGGTGGCTTAAACTCACGCTGGGGGTGTGTGTGCGTGCCCAAGATACCAAGAGGAGAATGGAGGAGAAGGGATTGCAGTGTGGCCATCCCCTTTGGGGTGGGGGTGATTTCTTGCTTTCTGTTTCTCTGTCTCTCTCTGTCTTTCTGGAGAGCACATGTGCCCTATAGCAAAAACCTCTCCAAAGAAAAATCAGCTGTTCTACTGGTTGTTCAGTTACTGAGAATGGCTACATCTCTGTTCAAGTTGAATATGTTGAGTTCTCACACATGCTCTAACTTTTTGAGGTCTTCAAGAGATACAAAGATGAATCACTGCCTTCGTTCTTTGATTTTCTTTTCTTACTTGTTCTTTTTGCATTATTTTGGTAGTCTAAAAGAAAAGATAAAAAGAAGGGCATGAGAATTATAAAAGGAGATGGGAAGAAAGGGTTTGGAGACATTCTCATGTAATGTGCTGTAGAGAATGCTATGCCAGGTTTGTATCCAGTTGTGGGAAGTCAGGAAGGTTTGTAGAGAGGGTGGCATTTAAAATCAGCATAAGAACATGGCTAGGATTTTAATAGAATGAGAAGTAGGAGACCATTGGAAAAAGGAAGAGCTTGAACAGAGGCAGAGAAGCAAGTTCTGTATAGAGAATGTCAATGTGTTGATCAACTTGAAGAACAGTGTACAAAGGGGAAACAAATGGGGGTAGGTTTTGTCACGTTAAGAGAAACCAAGGACAGGGGCTGGCAGGGAGTTTGGTGGTTAAGGATGCTGTACACCCACAGGGCTGACTTTGGTTTGAGTCCCAGACCAGTGGCTTACTTTCTCACCCCCCGCCCCCACACACTCTCATTCTGACCCTTTCTGGTCAAATTAAAATAAATAAATAAAGTTAAATAAAATAATTCTTTAAAAAAAGGAAGAGAAACCAAGGACATATTATGGATTTTAGGGACCTTATACTTTAAAAGACAGTGAGGAGCCATAAACTGCCTAACTAACTAACGCTGTCTTTCTATATTGCTATCCTATATATACCTAATCACATGTATGTCATATATAGGCTCCCAACCACAGCGGGTCATCATAATCAATTGGAGCTTAATTATTATTATTATTATTATTATTATTATTATTTTGCTATCAGGCATGTGTTTACCAGAAAGAGACAGAGAGAGGGAGAGAGAGAAAGAGAGAGAGAGAAAGAAGCACCTGGTGTGATCTTCAAGTCACTGGGTCTGAGACTTGGATCATGGTCAACCATGTGGGAATCTAGTGTCTTAACCACCACACCACCTGGTGGCCTCCAACTTGAATAAAAACATAAGGATGACTTGAAAAACTATACTTACAACAAACAAACAAACAAACAGACAAGTTTTAATGTGATTTTTATTTCTTGGGTTTAGTAGTCACTTGAAGACGATCGATTACTGGCCTGAAACTCCGATTCATTTATTTATCAAATGTGCATTGGGTACTTGGTGCCATTATTAATTGATAGAATTTGCATTAGCAGGACTAACAAAAGCTAAATTAATAATTACACAACTTATAACCACTATGTACCATTGAGAAACTCAGGGTGAAACTCAGTAAAATCAAGGGAAAAATACTTCAAGAAAAGCAACAGGAAGTAAAGCAAAAAATGCATAAACGTGAAGAAAGCAAGCTGTCTTATTGGCAGAACAGTGGGTTTGATGCCCTTGCCCAAGCACTTAGCTTTGGAATTGTGGTCTCTAGAAGAGTTGTTGTTAACCTCTCCTTAAGTGCAAGGGAAAACCGATCCTTCTGGAATGAGGAATTTAATTTACACACCATTCTTGCATACATTACAAGATATACAGATACACATACACATTTTTTTTTTCCCAATTCTGGTAGGAAAAAGCTAGCTTGCTTTCTTTCTTTCTTTCTTTCTTTCTTTCTTTCTTTCTTTCTCTCTTTTTTGGAGAGGTTTTAGCTACAGGGTGCATGCGCTTGCCAGACAGACAGAGAGAGACAGAGAGTTAGAAAGTGAGAAATCACCCCCCGGGGGGATGGCCACTCCGCAATCCCTTCTCCTCCATTCTCCTCTCGGGATCTTGGGCACGCACGCACACGCGCCCGGCGTGAGTTTTAAGCCACCAGGTCTGGAACGCTAACCATGGTGGACTACATGGGAGTCCAGCGACATAGCCATTACGCTAACTGCTGGTTCTCGGAAAAATCTTTCTGAGAGATCTCTGTGTTCTAAAATATCTCTCTAGAAAGCTTCTCCTGTTAGTTTGCATTGAGTCTTAGCTACCTAGGAAAGCTGCAAAAGTTTTTGGGCTCCTAATTTCTTTTTTTAATTTTTTTTAGATGATTTTGCTATAGTGCACATGTGTTCGCCAGAAAGAGAGAGAGACGGAGAGGCGGAAAGAAAGAAATCACCCCCTGCAGGGGGATGGCCACGCCCATAATCCCTTCTCCTCCATTCTCCTCTCAGAATCTTGGGCACACACACACACATACCCAGCATGAGTTTAAGCCACCAGGTCCAGGATTAGAACCATGTCGACTACATGGGAGTCTAGCGACATAGGCATTATGCCAACTGCTGGTCCCAAGTTTCATAGTTTTAATCACGTTTTCATAGGAATCTGTAGCCACAGAACAATGAAGAACCACTGATGAAGCATATCTAAAGTTATAATAAATAGACATATGCTTTTTTGTTTGTTTGTTTTGCTATAGGGCGTGTGTGCTCGCTAGACAGACAGAGACAGACAGAAAGCGAGAAATCAACCCCCGGAGGGATGGCCACACCTCAATCCCTTCTCCTCCATTCTCCTCTTGGGATCTTGGGCATGCACACACATGCGCCCAGCGTGAGTTTTAAGCCACCGGGTCCCCGACGCGAACCGCGGTCGACTACATGGAGTCCAGTGACATAATCATTATGCTAACTGCTGGTCCCGACATAGGCTCTTTTGAGTCATGTAAGAAAATTAAATTTAAGGAAAAAATATATTAAAGTTTATGTATTTATTCCATGGGAAGACAGAGATAGACACCCCTAACAGGGTCTTGAGATTGTGATTCACCCTTCAGCTTCAAAGAGCCCCAAGTCAAGGGCACGTGTGTACTAGGTACAGGTATGCTCAGGGAAGTCTCTGGAAGTGAAGCTGGAACCTTCCCATGTAGGTCAGTCTTGTAGAGCATCTTCCTTTACCGTTAAGCCATCATCTGGATTCCCTAAAGGTATTTCTTTTTCTTTCTTTCCTTTGTCTTAATTTCTCTTCTAGTGAAGTTAATGCTGTTAGAATTATTTCATTATTATATTGGGTTGTTGGAAAACTCATAACATTTTTTCTGTGCAAAAATGCATTATAACTTTTCTGATGACCCAATATATCATAAATGAATAATTTACAAACTATTTTGACCTACCTGGACTCCTAAATGAGCAAAAGAACTCCATAAGTGTTGAGCTTGGTATCTCTGGGTTAGGGGGAAGAAGACAAAAAAACACAGCTGGGAGTAAAAACACCCCTCTGCCCTTAAGCTTATGCCTGGCATTGTCATTCTAGATGCTTAAAAGCCCAATAGGTTTGGCATAAGGAAGATCAGCTACCAAATATCATGGGAAAAGCTAAAGAATTTTTGTAGGATATTCAAATCCTCCACCTAAATTGGCAAGGGAAGAGGGTGCACAGCAAGAGAGTGAGTCAACGAAACAGATGAGATGAGTTCTCAGATGATCCAAGCCTTGTCTACGTATCCTCTCTCAACAGCTGCTTTTATCGGCTACTTCAGAGAAATGTGGAAAGCCCCCATAATGCACCTCGTGAGTTCTGCCAAATGTATGAAATTCTGGCAGAAGCAGGAAAGGGAAACATGCTCTGCAGCTGGTATTTGGCTCAGGGATAAAGTTTGATGACCATCATATATCTCCTGTCACATCTTTGCCCTTTTCATAATGAAACTTAGTGACTTATATATAAATCCTGGGATCCATTTTATCTTTCTCAAAAAAAAAAAAAAATAGATAGGTCATCACATCAAGGATTTTCCTTGTCCTTCTTGTGATAGTTCTTTCTAAATTGCTTTATTTTTCAGAAAATGTTTTCAAGTATGATAGGTCTGGAGCATCATCTATAGATACATTTCTCAAATTAAACTCTTCTGTCTTTGGTTCTCATGGTGACCTTTGATAACTTTAGAATTAAAATTCTATCAATATGACTCATGTGTAATAAAAGGATCATGGGACAGGTGTAATTGTTTCTGGCTTTCTCAATATTTGGCAAATACAGAGTAATATACACAGTTGGATTACCTTTGCAAAGAAAGTATTTATATTTATAGAATGCTTGTGAGAACAGAGCTAATGTGTTCCATAGTCCTATTACATTTTAATAAAGAAGATTCACTTACAATTTGGGCTCCAAATCAAATATTTCAAAAGAAGTCTCATAGTATGATGATTAGGTTCAAAAGAAACACAGTCTTTACAGAAAAGCTATCTCATAGCAATTTTTAGAAACAGTCTTCTTGGTCTGAGATAACTTTGTGTGTAGTTATTTAGAAGTTTTTTTGTTTGTTTGTTTTTGGAGAGGTTTTTGCTATAGGGCGCATGCGCTTGCCAGACAGACAGAGACAGAGAGACAGAAAGCGAGAAATCACTCCCCGGGGGGATGGCCACGCCACAATCCCTTCTCCTCCATTCTCCTCTCGGGATCTTAGGCACGCACGCACACTCGCCCGGCGTGAGTTTTAAGCCACCGGGTCCGGGACTCGAACCGCGGTCGACTATGTGGGAGTCCTGTGACAAAGCCATTATGCTAACTGCTGGTTCCCCTAGTCATTTAGAAGTTTTGACTGACTCTTTCTGCGATATTAGACTGAAGAAGAACATTGGAGTGGGCTTTCACTTCTAACGTAACTCAGTTTATGAGAGAACTGAAGTAAACTCACAAGACTAAATGCTGGACACAGCGTTTGTGCAGTTCTGGGGTGAAAATGTGGCTTCAGAAAGAACTGTCTTTAGATGAAACACATCTATTACAAGATTACATGATTTTCAATATGATTTTAAGCCTAAATGACTCCTTCAGTTTTAATTTATTTTTTCTTAAGCTTTTGCCATAGGGTACATGTGCTTGCTAGAGAAAGTGAGGGGGGGAGTGAGAAATCACTGCTCTCCCCTCTCTCCCCATGGGGAGGTGGGAGATAGCCATTCCGAAATCCCTTCTCCTCCATTTTCTTCCTGCATGCACATGTGACTGGCATGATTTTCAAGTCCCTCCCTCCCCACCAGTCTGGTATGCAAACTGTGGTGGACTATGTGAGATTCCAGCAGTTTAGCCACTATGCCACCTGCTGACCGCACCTTGGGCATTTTTATAAACCATTTACTTGTAACTTTTTTTCCATTTGAATGTACAGATTTTCCTTGCAAGCTAATTAGTTACAGTCCTGGCAGAAAAGTCTCGGCCTTGGGAGAAAAAAATGGAAGCAATACCCAAAAGCATAACCTTTTTTATAAAAGATTTCATTTTTGTCACAAAAAATACAAGTGTTAGCAATGATGGGCCAGTCTAAAAATGCTAAATCCGGTCGCTAAATCTTGGCTGTATATTTGTTTTCAAGAGCAATCATTATTTTATCTCAAGCTGCTCTTTGGTTATTACATTTGAGGAAAAGTACTCTTGCTAGAAAGGTATTTAAGATTTTTTTTTTTAACATAATGGAATAGAAAAATAGAGTGCACAATAAACAAGAAGAAGGAGATAAAATGATTTTATTAGTTCAACTAAAGCAAATAAAATAGGAAAAGATACAATCACTTCATTGCAATCATAAAGAATTCCACACTCTTATTTAAGCATAAATTTATGCTTACAGATTACTATTTGCTAGCCTATAGGTTGCTATTTTTGTTAAGCATTAAGAATGAACATGAAAGTTGTTTGGTTTTGCAGGTTAAATTTGTAGGTATGCTGTCTTGTTAAGTATTGAAATAAATTTTTTTTTTTCAAAATTGTTATTTTACTGGATTATGCTAGAAGCAGGACTGTGTTCCTAAGCGGGAATAAGCTTTTCTTTCAGCCTATCAGAATGAAGCTCTCACTGTTCTGCCCTTCAGAGGCTGGGTTGGTCGATTGTTCTTCTTTACAGGGACAGGGCTATCACCTTCAATGTTGGATAGAAGACTGCGGAACTGTGTCAGCTGGGAAGATACAACACAGGAATCAAAAGCTATTAATGTTACACAAAGCACATTATTTCCAATATAGTGCACTGATATTTAGAAGATGGAGACAAGAGTTGCAGTGGTTTCACTAGTGGAAAGGGGGGAAGCCGAAAATCCTTCGCATTCCTTTCAGCTAAGCATTTTGGTTAAATTATCAATGATTGACTGGGTTAGAAGGTACCAGTTTTTTCAACTGGAGTACCTTGGACAAGTGGCTCATCACCATGGTGCCTCAGATTTGATATAGTACCTGCTACAGAGTTCTGAAAATTAAATGGGTTAATACATGTAAAGTACTTAGAATAAGGCTTGGCACACAGCATGTGCTGTATAAATGTGTTAGAAATAAGCCATCATGCTTGTCCTGTAGGTTTGTTATGGCTGGCAAAACATAGGCAAGGTACTTAATAAAATTAGTTGCTCAATTACAATTATCATCATTATTATTATAAATACTACCAGGTTGTTGGAAAAGTTATGACATATTTTTCTGTGCAAAAAGTGCATTGTGACATTTCTGATGCCCCAATATGTATGATATAATGATTATAAATAAAAATCTTATTATAATGTTATTAATAATGAGGTAATTTATTGGATATTTAAAAGCTTAAGCTCCAGTAAAAGAATAAAAAAGTTTTGCCAAATATATATTTCAAAGATATGACTATTTGAGAGACACAATTCCCCAAAGTCTTAGTGGAACTTTCAAGAACATTTTTCCTTTGTTTCTGAACATTGACAAAAGACATTTAACAAGGTTGGACTCTTCCTTATTAAGGAGAAAAGAATAATGGGAATTCTGAATCTTATCTATATACTTATTTTTTTTCTGCATAACATAAAAAAAATCAGCATTCTTATGCACTTTTTGGAAACTTTACTAGACCTATGCCAGAAACGAATAAAGTTTTTGAAAAAGTTCATTTGGAAGGGAAAGTAAACTCTTAAAAATCGAATCTAAATAATAATCTCCCTTGGTAATGCAATAAATTGAAGCAATATTCCTGCTTTGCACTTCCAATTCCCACCTATTCTCTTCCTATTCCTATTCGTCTCTGATACCCTACCTGTTCCGAGCTGACACTGATGTTCTCCTTACAGATGATCCAGGTTACACTCTCATGAAGAGGAGGATGAGTCAGAGAGCCAGTGTAGGTCCAGTAATCCAAAGAGGAAGGAAGAAGGGTAGAGGGGTCAAAATTTGTGAATGGGGCTTGTTTACCCTGGAAAGAAAAGTACATATCAATATATTATGATATAAAATCTTTATATCCATACATATGATACGTGTTATATTATCTTGTTATACATTATCTAGAGATTTTTAGCTAAGAATTAAATGAATCTTTCTGTTACATAGCTGGCGTGCTTGTGTATACAAACAATAAAATCGATAGTAAAGAAGAAATTAGAAATGCACTCCACTGAAGGAAGATTTAATCAATCTTCCTCCTTCATTTGGCTGAAGATAACAAAGTTGAAAAAGAGTTTACTATTTATGTTCTGTAAAAGATACTTAATTTCCAGTATAAACCATTTATTGTTTCTCTAGGTAAGGTGTCAGATTCTAGTCCAGTGGCAAAGACGTTAATTGGCATGTATGTGAGTTATACTTTAGCCATATTCTATTTATTTCTATTATCTTTTCTCATTGATTATTACTGGTTTATAGAAAATGAACTGATTTTGTATGCTAATTTTTATGTAGTTAGCTTTATCAGACTTTTATATAAATTCTGCTTTTTAGCTTGTTTTGAATTTTTCAGGCCAATGTTAATAATCATATTGTCTGCATATAATGATAGTTTTGTCCTTGTTTTTCCAATTTATATTCTAATAGGTACTCTTGTTTGTTTCTTTATTTTATTGCATTGATTAGGAGCTTCATTATAATGTTTAATTGTGATATCACTGCTGACATCTAGTGTTGTTCCAGATTGAAATGGAAATGTTTTGAGTGTTTTACTATTCAGTTTGATGTTTAGTGAAAGTTTCTTAGTTGTATCCTTTACCAAATTTGAGAATTTTTCAGAGATTTTTCTTTTATTTCATTTTGTTTCATCCTCTAGAATGAGCATCAAATTTTATCATGTGCTTTTAAGCATCTAACAAGCTGATTATGTGAATTTTGATCTTTAATTTGTTAACATAAGAAATTATATTAATATATGTTTTAATATTGAACCATCCTTGCATTCCTGGGATAAAATCTCTTAGTTCAGAAACATTCTTTTAATACACTATTGAATATGATTTGCTATCATTAGAATTTCTTTTGGTTATATTCCTAAGATAGTCTGGCCTTGAGCATTCTTTTTTATTAGTGTTCTTACCTGGTTTTATTAGATTTCATTAAATTGGTGAAAGTTTCTGTCTATTTCCTCATCTGGGCAGTTTTGGTAACACTGGCATGATTGGTTCTTTTTTTTTTTTTTTTGGAGAGGTTTTTTCGCTTTAGGGCGCGTGCGCTCGCCAGACAGACAGAGAGAGACATAGAGACAGAAAGCAAGAAATCACCCCCCAGGGGGGATGTTCACGCCGCAATCCCTTCTCCTCCATTCTCCTCTCGGGATCTTGGGCACGCACGCACACGCGCCCGGCGTGAGTTGTAAGCCACCGGGTCCGAGACGCGAACCGCGGTTGACTACGTGGGAGTCCAGCGACATAGCCATTATGCTAACTGCTGGTTCCCAAGCATGATTGGTTCTTAAGGGCTGAGTAATGCTTTCCCATAAAAAGTTTAAATTTTACTTAATAAGTACATTTTGACTATGTTTTCAATTTATTTTTAGATTTACCAGTTTACTTAATTTTTCTTACTCAAGTCAATTTTATTATTTCACATTTTCCTAGAAAACCATTTACTTTTTTCAAATTTAGTGGTGTAATGTTATAAATACTTTTCTTTTATAAAAGTTTCTTCTATAGTTTTTAGTTATATCCCATTTCTTATTTCTAAACAATACTTTGTAGGTGTATATTTTTTTCCCTTTAACTTGTCAAAAGTCTTTTTGTTGGTTTTTCTGAAGAATCAATATTTTTATTTCATTAATAAAATTTTACTTTGTACTTATTCATCATTTTTCTTTCTTATTTTTATTGTTTTCTGCTTTTATATTCACTAATAACTTTCTTCCATTTCCTTTTCATGTGCAATTTTTGCTATTCCTATTTTTTTTTTTTTTTTGAGAGGTTTTTGCTATAGGGTGCGTGCGCTCACCAGACAGAGAGAGACAGAGAGACAGAAAGCGAGAAATCACCCCCCAGGGGGGATGGCCACGCCTCAATCCCTTCTCCTCCATTCTCCTCTCAGGATCTTGGGCACGCACGCATACGCGCCTGGCATGAGGTTTAAGCCACCGGGTCCAGGACTTGAACCACGGTCGACTACATGGGAGTCCAGCGACATAGCCATTATGTTAACTGTTGGTCCTAAATTTTGCTATGAGTTCAGTGATTATTTTTTATTTTCTGTCTTTCTCACTTTGTAATAAATTTATTTAAAGTTTAATTTTTTTCTATAATAAGTACAAATCAGATTTATTGTTTCATCAAAGTCATGATATATTTTTCTATGTAAAAAATGCATCATGACTTTTCTGATGATCCAATATTTTTTATAATAATGTGGCAGTCTTGTCCAATGTAAAAGAAAACAATAATTCTCTGACTTATGATTTAACTATTACTGTTTAAAGTTTAAGTTGAATATACTAAAAATTCTATCTGTTTCTGAGTTGACAGATCATGGTTATCAAATATTGTATATAAATGGAATTTCAAAAGAATATCCTTAATTCATGAGGCTTTGCACTGCTAAAGAAATATACTATTTTTCACAATATTTAAGTTGGGTATAGATTTTAAAGTAAATTTGAATGGTTAGGTAACCTTGTATTTTTATGGGCTTTACCCTACTGAAATACATTTTCACAAACAATAACTAGGAAAAGCAAAAACAAAACAAATCCCCTGAATTAGAGTCTTCCTCAGAAACAGACTATCTAAGGAATACCTTGATTTTCAGATTGGTAGCTTTTGCTTGGGTCTTTTCACATCCCAGTTCAAACACGTAATTAAGTGATTTCCATACTTCCGAGGGTTCTTGTTCTCAGAGTTAAGCTAATGTATTAGACTATTTACCTTAGTTTTAACTGCATTTACAGCATCAAGCACTTTCTGCAGCTTCGGGTTGGCCTGACCAACCTGGAGATTTAAAAAAATTAAAAGTGAGATAAAGATCATTGTCAATTAAACACTGTGGGGATAATTTTTACCTTTTTCTCAATTAACAACATTAATTTATGAGAGGTGAGGTATTTTTTTCTCTGCTTTAGAGGAAGGAATTTTGCAAGATGTATGCCTTTGTAGCCCTTTGTACTCTACAAAATATTCATACAGTGGCACTATTATTAAAATGACAAGCGAAAAGCATGGAATAAATTTAATTATGGACGAGATGTTCAAAACATGCTAGATATGTGTATGTGCATGCCTCAAATCCCAACAGAATGGAGAAACGGATATGAAGGGATTACAGCATAATGTTGCCTCTCTGGGGGGCATTTTTCTCTCTCTCTCTGTTTTCCCATCTCTCCAGCAATTAAAAAATTAATCAACAGCACATTTAATAGACACAAAAATAAAAAGTTGTCTGCTGATGATAATGTGTAAGGTATGTCTTTGATTTGACTGATATGTACTGTATTCATGCTGGGAAAAACCATGTTGTACACTGTGAAGTTGTACAAGATTAAATGTAAATAAAAAAATACAATAAATACAATTTAAAACATTAATTAAATTTTCTTTATGGAAAAATGTTTTTAATATTGAGATATTCAGATGATAAATTCTTGAATCTATGAGGTAGACGCTTAGAAGAAAGAGACCTTGAATGAGCTGGAAATAAAATTCTCTTTTTCCCTGTAAGTACCTTCCTATTCCAGTCCCAAACTGAAATTTATTTCTGTCAAGGGAGAAAAGCAGTAAACAAAAATGTCAGAAAATACTAGGAACTATGTGTCCACATGTAGTCATTCACAGAATGGGAACTTTCAACGAAAAAGACTCCAAGATCTTTTGCCTGATACCATTCTATTTTGAGGTCTGATTGGTAAGAAATCGTATTAGCAGAGCTATCTATCTGTAACTCACCTTCATTAAAACTCCAATAATTGCCAGACCATCAGCCTTTGAGGAAGCTTCTGCACAGCTGGAATACTTGGAAGAATTCCAGTGAACTAGATGAAGCTACAAATGATAACGTAGTTAGTTACTTATAGTGAAAAACAAAAGGGGAACCAGCAGTTAGCGTAATGGCTATGTCGCTGGACACTCACGTAGTTGACCGCAGTTCGCGTCCCAGACCCGGTGGCTTAAAACTCACGCCGGGCGCGTGTGCGTGCGTGCCCAAGATCCCGAGAGGAGAATGGAGGAGAAGGGATTGCGGCGTGGCCATCCCCCCTGGGGGGTGATTTCTCGCTTTCTGTCTCTCTGTCTCTCTCTGTCTGGTGAGCGCACGTGCCCTATAGCGAAAAACCTCTCCAAAAAAAGAAAAAAAAAAAGGTAATTTATAGGCTAATTTGTTAATATATGAAGATGTGTCTTGTTTATATAGATTAAATTTATTATCCAGTGGATTGGAAAGGTTATGTTCTCACCGTTAGAAATTATTTGTGTGTTGAATAGACTAAGTAGATTGCAAATCTTTGAACCAGTAAGTAAAATGTTTTTCCCTCAGTATTATCCACATTCAGTATTACTCCTATAGATATCTATCTTTGGTATGAAAAGACCAGGAAATCTGCCTAACCGGCTTTAGGATACAAATTGAAGCAATTTTTTCTCACACGCAGTACTTTGTAATAACCTTACGAGATGGGGTTCCTGAAATACCTGGGAGGTGGTGGCCAAGGACAGATTCTCCTAGGCACAGCAGTGTCCTTTCCAGGCATTTCTCAAATCATTATCTCCAGCCTAACCTCTCTGTGGAACTCTTGACTGTGTCCAAGTATCTATCTGTGTCTCATTATCTTCTGCGTATCTCCACAAAGATGTCTAATAGATGTTTCAAACTTAACGTGACCAAAATAGAACTCTTGATTTCTACTTGCCAAAGAAGGTTTACTTTCCTTTCTAAGGAAAAGTTAACATCGTTCTCTAATTGCTCAATGGTATGATAGTTAAAATTAATTTCCTACTCATTCCTTTCCCCTGATCAACCTCCATGCCTCATTTTGCATTAGCCACTGATTTTCTCTGGACATTCCTTTTCCCATAATTCTTGAATGGAATTTGTTCATCTTGAATTAGGGCTGAACCCATACACTACTCCCCTAAGAATTCTTTTCTGATCCCTCAGTTTAAGGTGACCACCATAGGGCCAGCAGGTGGCTTGTAGTTAAGGTGCAGGATTCTCATATAGCCAATGGCAGTTGGACTCTTCTACCTGGCAGCTAGTTGTTTTCTCTCTCTCTCTCTCTCTCTCGTGAGCACATGTGCCCTATAGAAAATTAGAAAAAAATGATAATAATAAATAAAATTAAACAATTTATTTTTTTTTTAAAAAATAAAGTGACCACTATAAATCAAGTCTTTTCTCTCCATACAATAGATCTAGTCTCTTTTCCTTTCTCCTTTCCTCCCTTCTCTTCTTTTCTTTATTCCTTTCTTCCCTTTAAAAATTTCCTTTCATCTATCAAATTTAAGTTCTGACACTAGGTACTTTTAAAAAATGGTATCTGGCACATTATAGATGCTCAATGAATATTTGTCAATTGAAAAAAATGATTAAAGTGATATATCAAGAGAGATCACTTTGCTGTACCAGTTGAAATGTCATCTCATTGTAAATTTCCTCTGACCATGTCAGTCTTGATTCTTCCCCTACTCTTGCTTTATTATTCTTACATCTATATTCCCATGGTACTTTGGGAATAGTCATACTGCTGTTTTCTATGATAGTTAATCACTATAACTTACGCCTATACTGCTCTGCTTGAGGAATGCTTGCTTGTATCTCACCCATAAAACTGAAATATTGCTAGCATTTATGATGTGAAAGTGCCGCTCTGAGAGTGTTTTAGATGGGATTACTCATTTCATCCTCCCAGCTACTGCATGAGCTAGATAATAATTACATTATCTTGACTCTATAGAAGAGAGGATTGGGATAGAGAATGATCTGCCCAAAATCATTGTGCAGTTACTAAGAGGCAGAGCTCTCATTCAATGCTAGCTGTTTGCTCTAGCATTCCTCACCACTTGAACTGGTGCATTTTAGGTACTCCAAGTAAATAAGTGTATTGATAGGAATTGAAACACATGTTGAACTCTGCTAAGTGTTTCTCATCTATAGCCTGGATTATTTTTACTTTTCTCAATTTCAGAAAGAAGATTTGGTGTGCGGTGGGATCATACTAGGAACATTCATTTTATAAGCTGTGTTGATATACAGTGATTAAATGAATAAAATAAATTTAAAAATACATAACAGTAAAAATAATTAAGGGACACAAAAATGGAAAATTATCTGTTGATGGTAACGTATATGGTAAAATCTTTGGACTAATATACAGTGTACTTAAGCTGGGATAATTAACCTTATATGATGTAATGATATACAGTGATTGAACGTAAAAAAAGTAACAAAATAAATACAATTTAAATAAAAAATAATTATTAAAAAAAGAGAGGACCACTGATTTAGAAATGTCTTTCCAAAAAGATACTATGAATTTAGGCTCCTGGCTCTATTTGATTTTAGATTACATTCAATTTCATGGGGGGAAATGGAGAACATTTAATATATTTCTGCAAAATTGAAAGATATTGGCCAAGTTTAAAATATAACGTAAAGCAAGTTATATTTGTATACAATCCCCAGGTCCCCATCAGAATAAAAGTAACATATACTCTGTAGTTTAGCAATTCTTCTTGTGATAATCTGTTTCACATAATTGATTTTCCTAGTGCCTATGATACATGTCCAGATGTCTTTATTAGAACATTTAAAAAAAAAACCCAAAAATCAGAAGACATTGTGATTGTTCTTCATAGGAACCAGTCAAATACATTCTGATCTATTCACATCTAGTAGAAATACTACATAGGCACTAAAAGAATGTGGTAAGAGGAACTCCTACAAGTTGAAAAAATGTTAATGATAAATTGGTAAGTGAAAAAAAAAGCAAGTTGCAAAATTTTATGTATTATAACATTTATTTTACGAAAGTAAAATTTAGAAAACCAACCTGTATACAGGAGTGCATAGGTATTACATAATTCATCCATAAAAAGCAAAGAGCAAAATTTCTCATTTTACTCTGCAAGACCATTGTGCAGATCAAAACAGTCAGGTCCACACGTGCCTAGTTCAGCTGTCTCTTTCCTCATGAAAATTTTCTCTCTATTGCCAAACATGGAACGTTTGAGTTTGATTTTAATGACATCTGGCAGTTTTTTATAGAGGCTAGAATGTTCATTCCTCTGGAGTTTCATGTGGTATGCTATCTTATGTACTAAGAAAACTTCAATGTTTCTTATGTAGAAAGCGAACTGCTTCTGAGTACTCTGTTACTGAATTGTATTACCTCTCCAGAGTATTTGACTCCATTCACCGTGTGCTCGGAGCCATGGTCGTCTGTACTGCCCCAGTGAAAATGAAACTGGCAAAGCCTGTAGCTTTCAGAGAGAGGACCATCTTTCAGCACTGCAAGAAAACGGAACTACCATGAGCTTTATTTATGATCATCAGCTCCAACTTCTCATTCCACTTGATATAAACCAACACCAAACTGTTTTGAATAGAAATGAAGATAAACCCTAGTGCTAGAGTTTTCATCTCCTTTTGTCTTTTTCCATTTCCAAAATGATAGCATTCATAAATGCGGTGTAACCCTAATGGTATCTTTAGTACAATAGTCTATAAGTTATATGTATATAACCCAAGAACCATAATTTTACCCATTCTACTTCTGAGAGAATATATTGCAAGGCGAGTAAATCACACGACTGCAGGGATTTCCTTGAATCTCCTTTTTGGAAGGAATCTCCTTCATTTATTTATTATTTATTTTTGAAATTTGCCTTTATTCTTTCTTTCAGCACAGGCCATACAGGCAAATGCATCAGAATCTCTAGTGGTTTAATTACCCTGATTTGATCATTACACACTGCATGCATGTATTGGGGGAAAAATCACACTGAATCTCACAAATTTGTATATTTTTTACATGTTGATTTAAAAATAATGAAAAAAATGTGGTGGAGAGGTTAAGGATTAAAAGTGAACTGCAGGCCAGCAAACGTCCTGAGAGAAGGTTAAGGTGGGTGGATCTCACATGATCAATTGTGTGATATGAGTCCTGGACCCAGATGCTTGTAAAACACTCCAGGTGTGTGTGTGTGCATGCCCAAATCCCAAGACTAGAATGGAGAAGGGATCGTAGTGTGGTTATTCCCTCCTCTCCCCATGCTTTCTCACTTTCTCTCTCTCTCTCTTTCTGGCCCTGGTGAGTGTTCATGCTCTATAGCAAAAACTAAATAATGAAATAAAATAATAATAATAATAATAATAATAGAACAGAATGTCTGGTGTGTAAGTAAAGATTCAGTAAATGTTAGCTATTTTAAATACCTAATTGATGTCCTAGTAGTACACATGTAGCAAAGTTGACAATTGTAGAAAAATAAATAATTTGTGATTTTTCATTTCACAGACAGGAAAAAAAAATATTGATCAGTTAATTTTGAGTGGAAAATTACATACCACATACTTTGTAACTAATGAAGACACAACAGTGTATCTTGACAGTTTTGATGAGAATCCCTGACCAGGGACCAAGAGAAGGAGCCAACTGGGTACTGGGGTCACTTCGCAAATTTTAACATTGAATGACGATGACGTCGTCATTTTGGAGAGACTATGCGATGTTAATATTAATAATGGACATAGTCACAAGATGCCTAAAAATTTAGGCTCAGAACTTTATAGGGAAATAAATTTCACCTTTTATATCAGTAGTACTGTCTTATGGAATTGTCATTAGCAAAATAGTCCATAATCATTTATGAAAAGTCAACTATGTAGCAGGAAATGTGCCAGATTCTGGGAAAAGTTATCTCTCTTCTCTACTACACTCCTTCTCCCTCAACCCAACTAGAAAATATTTGCCTGTACAATTTTATATTCATATTGATTCACTAGACTTTCTTTCTTCCTTCCTTCCTTCCTTTCTTTTCTTTTTTTTTTTAAAAAAAAAACTATTAATTTAGAGTGAGTGAGATGAGCATGAAGATACTGGAGTGGCCAGAAGAGACGAGATGGTATAATTTGGAAGAAAAAATACTGGAGAACAGAGATAAGAGTTTCAAAAATCATCTCTACCATTTTCCAGAAACTTAAGTTGCTGCATCAGAAAACAATGTTACATACCTCCACAAAAGACATAGGATGGGTCTTTGTGTTTCTTAAGTTCCATTGTTTTAATTTTCCCAGTGGACACTAAGGAAAAATATGAAAGGGTCTGTTGGCTCACCTGAACGGTTATCATGGTCCTCGAAATTTACATGGAAGGAATGGCCCACGTTGATTATATTTTTGGCTGTGCTTGGATTGTAGCTGATGCTGATAGGTTTCAGTGAGGCATCATGTTTAGTTTCACTGGTTTTAATATCAATAGGAGACTGGTTATTTCCATCAGCGATCGGATACAGCTTGCTCCATTGATCAGGACCTACCAGGATGAAATAGTATACAATCATCGTTTTATCAAATCCTTGGTTCCAAGGTTTAGGAATATAACTACCAATTTGCTTATTAGAGTAGGGGTTTATTCAAGTATTTTAAATGACAGTATGTTTAGCTTAAGGGAAAATCTGTGTTTCAGAATACTAATTCTCTGTATTATAAAACAGAATATTAGGGACCAGCAAATGGTATAATGGTTATGTTGCTGGACTTCCATGTAGTTGACTACGATTTGAGTCCAAGATCCAGTAGCTTAAAACTCATGCCAGGCGTGTGTGCATGTGTGCCCAAGATCCTGAGAGGAGAATGGAAGAGAAGGGATTGGGGAGTGGCCATACCCCTGAAGGGGTGATTTTCCACTTTCTGCTTTCTGTCTCTCTGTCTCTCTCTGTTTTCATGGCAAGCAAATGCACCCTATAACAAAAATCTCTCTCTAAAAAACAAAACAAAACAAAACAGAAACAGAATATTAGTTAATACTAGTAATAATAGGCCTATACCTGTGGTCTATAGAATCAGACTGTAAGTATTTTACTAATAGCCATAGATTTCATTCACATATACAAATATATAGATATATAACATTTTGTAGACAACCATGTCCCAGAAGTATACATGCAGGGACAGCTGGTGGCACAGTGATAAAAGTAGCTGGATCTTTCATGGCCAACTACATCGTTTGAGTTCTGGACCTGGAGGCTTGAAAAAACGTGCTGGCATGTGTGCATGCATGTCCAAAATCTCAAAAGTAGAAATGAGGGGAACCAGCAGTTAGCGTAATGGCTATGTCGCTGGACTCCCACGTAGTCGACCGCGGTTCGCGTCTCGGACCCGGTGGCTTACAACTCACGCCGGGCGCGTGTGCGTGCGTGCCCAAGATCCCGAGAGGAGAATGGAGGAGAAGGGATTGCGGCGTGACCATCCCCCCTGGGGGGTGATTTCTCGCTTTCTGTCTCTATGTCTCTCTCTGTCTGTCTGGCGAGTGCACGCGCCCTATAGCGAAAAAACCTCTCCCCCCCCCAAAAAAAAAAGTAGAAATGAGGTAGAAGAGTAAATATTAATGGGACAAAGAAATGTGGTATTATCTGTTGAAGATAATTTTATAGTTTTATCAACTGGACTAGGGAGAAATGTTCACATGTTGGAATATTCACTTTATAAGCTAAATAACGTGACTGAATGTATAAAATAAAATAAAAAATATTGAAAAAAGAACTAAATAAATAAAAAATAAAGAAAGCATGTGAGGATATTAAGATGATTTAAACTAGGCTATTTAGGGGCCAGCAGGTGGTATGGTGGTTAAGACACTCTTCTCCCACATAGCTAACCTGGGTTCCAGTCCCTGACCTGGTGGCTTTGCTTTCTAACTCCCCACTCCCCCGTCTTCCCTGTATGAGCACATGTGCCCTATAGCAAATTAATAATAATAATAATAATAATAATAATTACTAGATAAATTAAATGATAAAAAATAATTCTAAAAAGAAATCAAACAGGCAATTCAAAGCATTAACCTATGACTGTGCAATTTTTTTAAATGCTTGAAATCTCTTCTGCTGGAAAAGGGAATACGCTGTTATTTTTTTATCTAGATAAACAGAAAAAACTCTTACCATTGTTGCCGTCATATCCCCAGTCTAAACTGGCCATGATCTTCCACTGAGTTTTCCTTTTCTGAAAACAATAACACCTGTAATAACTAACTGGAATGGTACATGCAGTAAGCACCTTGAACCACCACTTATGGGTTTTTATAGAAAATTCTCGGCCATTAAGAGGTCACTATTTCATCATCTTTGCTTATCAGGAAGTACATAGATGTTAAAAAAAAAAGGTATTATAAAAAGTAAAGTCAGCAAGGGTTATGTCAGCTATAATTGCTTTATTTCCTTATATTGTGAATGAGAACTATCAAAGTCTTAGATTCTTTTTTTTTCTTTTTTAGAGGTTTTTGCTATAGGGCATGTGCGCTTACCAGAAAGACAGAGAGAGACAGAGAGACAGAAAGCAAGAAATCACCCCCCAGGTGGATGGCCACGCCGCAATCCCTTCTCCTCCATTCTCCTCTCGGGATCTTGGGCACGCACGCACACGCGCCCGGCGTGAGTTTAAGCCACCGGGTCCGGGACTTGAACCATGGTTGACCACATGGAAGTCCAGCAACATAGCCATTACGCTAACTGTTGGTCTCTCAAAGTCTTAGATTCTATAAAATCAAGTCCTATATCTCTCATCTTAGAAGATGTGGCTAGCAATTATCATACAAAAATTCTTGGAATTTCTTAAGTTCAAAATACTTGGTGCACTTCAGACTTCCAATTCTGCCCTTGCTAGATACTTAAGTGATACCAGCAACACTAATCTAATAAAGAGAATAGTGTGCATGTTTGCAGGCTACTCTGAACGGGTATGATGGTAAGCTAAAACTGGATGACAAAATTACTTATTGATTATATTATTCATAATGATATATTTTATAAGTACATAGAATAAAGTCTTTAATTTTGAAGCAATATTGGAATTGTAAATGGAGATTTTACTACCATAACAATTAAATAAGGCCCAATATTTCTTTTAGACATCAAATAGGTTAACTAGAATAAAAGTCTTCTTAGAGTTTTATAGGATTCATAAAGCATTTTCTTAGTATTGTATTTTGCCATCACATACTGATTCCTACAAAGTAAAAATTATAATTCTGTAGTGGAGAGGTATTGAAGGACTTCACCACAACTAGCAAGAAGCCAAGATGTCAACCTATGAATCCAGTTGCTTTCTTCACTGTCCCTCCGCTGAATGCCACACTGGGTGAACTATGAGGTAGATGATCCCTTAATCCTCTTTCTGTGTCTCTGGCTCTCTTACTTCCAATTTAAGTCTGCACCAAGATGAGAACTGACACCTGTTGTGTGATGAGAACGTTCACAGGACTTTACAGGGAGGCCAGAGAACTGATTACAATGTGTCCGACTCTAGCTAGGTCCACATTGTCAAGTCTCTAAAAGTGTTTGGAAGAAACATAACCAGAAAAATAATCTTCTGCAGTAATGTTTTTTTTTTTTTCTTTTTAAAAAAATTGTCAGGAAACATGTGTACTCACCAGAGAGAGAGAAGAAAACAAAAACACCTCCCAATGGGGCATGGCCATGCTACAGTCTTTCTTCCCTTATTTCTCCATCCCAGAAGGATTTGGGGCACATACACATATTTTAAGGTTACTAAGCTTGCAAGTGCCTACTTATATCTCATAATCTCAGGGTTTAAACCCGGATCTGTCTAACTCCCAAGCTTATACTCTTTCTTCCTTAACCTTCCGCTGTCAAAAATGCCCACTGACTTCCATGCGTTGCTATTTTCGAGGGATCAGATTAGTTGATGTGGTCTGGATTGGCTCAAAATGACCCAGTCGGTCTTCATCCTCAAGCTTACTTCATGCCAGACATATGGTCTTAGGTTGGACAGAAGCTCATGGAGTGACAGAAGCAACCTCCTCTGCAGCATAGTTTGGTTCCTCATATTGGATTCTTTATTAAAACTAATTTTAAATCAAATTAATATGTTGTTTCATATTTGAAAAAGATGGCCCTTTTTACATTACACCATTACATGATAATTCATCACATGAATGTTTAACATTCATAGGGAATGGTAATTCATTTAAAGATTTAGATACAAAATTGCTTTGAACTCTAACTATTATGACCTTTTCTTTTTATTATGTACCCAGGGTGTGTTCGTGTCCCCTCATAAGCAGAAAATTGTCCAGAGAAAGGATATAGAATAGAAGGAGCCCCTATGGTTTAAATCCTAACACCCCTCCCATTCACCTTTATCTCTATTCTGTTCACAAAGCTGGCTGCTCCTAGCTAAATATCTATGCTAAAACCAATATATTTAATTTTGCAATCGCTTCACTTTGACCTGGAGCCTCCTCCCAATATATTTTTCTAGGACTATAATCTTTGGATTGCTGTTGTATATCAACAAGAAGTTTAACTTACACAGCATATGCACTAATAAACTGCTCATTCTCTAAGGCCCTAAAATATTTAAATGCTTATTAAACCAGGAGGTTTTTTTTTTCCTGATAGATTCTTCTGAGTAATTGCACATGTACTTACAACTGAATCATGAACAACTAAATTGATAGAAAAATCTATATTTTTTTATAAAAGCAATGTAAAAGTCCATAAATGATTTTGATAGCAAATTGCTAAGCTGATAATGTCAAGAAGCAGTGAGAGTGTTAAAATTATTGTTGAGAACTCTTTTCCATTGTACCCATGTGAGGACATGGTGGTGTAGGCTGGATACCTATTGTTTATTGAGTGATTTCTGTATGTTTGGTACTTTAACATAATGATTTATTTCAATTTTCATAGAAGATCTAGGAGTTGGGTTAATATTGCCTCACTTCTAAAGAGAAAATAAGTGAGGCTTAGAAAATTCAATGAGCAGAACAATAATTTGAATCCATTTCGGGTTTCCTCCAAACTCCACGAGTTTATTCTCTTTTCTAATATAGCACTTCAACATTTTTATAAAGTTGCCTATAAGACATTTGCTTTAAAGTGTGTTAACAGTCTATTATAAATACTTTTTAACATGAATTAATTTTAGCTGAAGATGTTTCTAGTGACCTAAAATGTTTTTCAAAAAATATTTCTTCAGTGTTTTACCAGATTAAAAAAACAAAAACAAAAACATGTTTTAGCCTAGTTTAGATTGTATTTAAGAACCTTTGCATTTGTTTAAATCTTTTTCTTCTAATTCCTTAGATACATTCCTTTGGCTCTTACTTTAATATTTTGAAATTTAAAACGTGAACTCCCCCTACCAATTTATTCATGACAGA
The DNA here is from genome assembly GCA_026018925.1 of Tupaia tana. NCBI lineage: Eukaryota > Metazoa > Chordata > Mammalia > Scandentia > Tupaiidae > Tupaia > Tupaia tana. The sequence goes on from JAKSZU010000008.1 coordinate 40,616,581, forward strand.
GTGCGTGCACATGCACATGAGAATGAAGGCAACAGAGAGAGAGAGAGAGAGAGAGAGAGAGACAGAGAGACAGAGAGAGAGAGAGAGAGAGAAGGGAACTCTCCACAGGGTCTGGTCATGCCACAATGCCCCACTTGAGCTCCTCCAGCTCACTGAATCCTGGGCAATCTTGCCTGTTCCCAGTGTGTTTCAGACTGGCTGGGCCAGGGATTTGAGTCACAATTGCCATGTGGGATCTGGCTTCTCTTGAGTAGTGCGTTACCATGGTGCCATGGAGCTCACCCCAAACATCGACTCTTATGAACGCGAATAAATGATGGTGGGTTTTAACTTGAAATTTGTACTTAAAAAACAATTCTTCACAGGGACCAACAGATGGAATAATGGCTACATCACAGGACTCCCATGTAGTTGATTGTGGTTTGAGTCCTGGACCCGGTGGCTTAAACTCACGCCAGGAATGTGTGCGTGCATGCCAAAGATCCTAAGAGGAGAATGGAGGAGAAGGGATTGCAGTGTGGCCATCCCTCCCGGGGGGGGGGGGATTTCTCACTTTCTGTCTCTCTGTCTCTATCTGTCTTTCTGGTGAGTGCATACGCCCTATAGCAAAAACCTCTTCAATAATAATAATAATAATAATAATAATAATAATAATAATTCTTTGCTATCAAAGAAACAGAAATATCAAGTCCAGCAGTTTTCTCCCTATCTACACTGATAGGAATGTGCTGAATGACACTGGAAAGAAATATGCACATCTCTGCAGGATGAGATTCCAAAAGGTAAGAGCTGTTTTACAGTGCCTAGAGTTTGACAGGGATGTGTCTTTCCTTGGACCTGGCCCTGCAGTACAGTGATTAAGCCTTGGGGATAGGGAGCTGGATCTCACCAGACTGACGGTGGTTTGAATCTTGACCCCTGTAACTTGAAAAATGCCCTGGGCACATGTGCAGGTGTGCCCCAAATCCTGATGGGATGGAGAAGTGGAGGATAAAGTATTGTGACTTGACTATACCACATTGAGGCTCTCCTCTCTCTGGTGAGTATGAACACCTCCGGCAATTAAAATGAAAGAAAGAAGAAAGAAAGAAAAGAAAGAAGGAAGGAAAGGAGGAAAGAAGGGAAGAAAGAAAGGGAAAAAAAGTTTTTTCTAGGATCATATTTTCCCTAAAGTGAAGATATACACAGTGTGAAAATCATTTTTTGACTATTAACTTTAGCATGACTCTCACATTGCTTCTTAAATTCCCTGTCCACCCAGAAAAGGCATTGTTTGGAGTAGAAAGATAAATCTTATTTCAGGTGGAGAAGAGGGTCATAGAGAATGGTGGTATTAACCTATACATTTCTATATTTTCAAGTTACCTGGTCTGGGACTCAAACAGCGGTCCAGTGACGTAACCATCTGTTGGTCCTAGGCGTTTTTAGATGAAGAGAACTGCAAATTCTGATTAATCAAGGTGAATGGCTGAATGGTTTTATCTCGAGCTCACAGCTATCATTTCTTAAAAACTGATTTTTTTTTAATTTGTAGTAAATATATGCTAACAATGTTTTTCCTTTTAGTGGATGCTCTTGTCTTCATCCATACCTAGCTTGTCTCTATTTCAGGACTCTTGCACTTGCTGTCTGGATTACTCTGTTTTCAATCGTTGCACATGGTTAAATACCTCTTCAGACATGACTTTCCTGACTTCCAAATCCAACACATCACCACTCTTCCCAGTCACTCTATTGTATTATTCTGTCTTACTTTTTTCCTTCCTTCCTTCCTTCCTTCCTTCCTTCCTTCCTTCCTTCCTTCCTTTCTTTCTTCCTTTCTTCCTTTCTTTTTTTTTTTTTTTTTTTGAGAGGTTTTTGCTATAGGGCACGTGCGCTCACCAGACAGAGAGAGACAGAGAGACAGAAAGTGAGAAATCACCCCCCAGAGAAGATGACCATGCTGCAATCCCTTCTCCTCCGTTCTCCTCTTGGGATCTTGGGCACGCTCGCACATGCGCCTGGAGTGAGTTTAAGCTGCCAGGTTTGGGACTTGAACCACGGTTGACTACATGGGAGTCCAGTGAATAGCCATTACGCTAACTGCTGGTCCCAATTCTGTATTATTCCTTTCACAGCATTTTTTTTTTCCTTTTTGCATCCTGAAATTATTTTGCTTGCATTGCAAAATCAGTCTATCTTTTTACTTGCTTAATATCTATAACCATCTCTAAAATGGCATTTCAGTGATAATAGGACCTCAACCATTTTTTTTCACCATTGTGTTTTTCTTCACTTGTAACATACCTGGAAAGTGGTGTTTGCTCAAATGATATTTACAAAAAAAGAAATTTTAACCAAGGTATTTTATAATGACGTAGGCAGAGTGCTTAGCAGGAACTGCAGGCCCCTGAGGGCACTGATCTGCACTCGGGCTTGTGTGACATGCTGGCGTCTAGGCATGTGAACAGGCTTCACTAGAGGGAAACTCATATTCATATTTGGACTAAGGAAAAAGAGCCTTTCCCTTCTCAGTTCTATTAATGGGAGGAATGAAGTGACCCGTTTGTGTCTGTCAGTCATTGCTAGGAGAGTGAGAATTTCAGTCTTTATAAGTGTCAAATGTTTTGAGACTTTATAAATGTCAAAATTTAACTTGTCAAATATGGTTTGAACTTCTGACATCTAAATTTTAAAAATCTGTAATTGGCTTTTATTAATGTAAAACCTTATTAATGATCAGCCTTATATTTCTTCTCTTAGACATTTTATTTTTGAAGGCAACTTTTAAATCAAGTGTCTGAAAGTATAGTTTGCTGATCACTTGCCTCAAATTCATCTGAGGGTGATATTAAAATGAAATGCATTTGCACAAAAGTAATGATAAATGTTGGAGATGGTAGATATGTTTATTTCCTTGATTTGATTATATGATGTACACATGCTTTGAAAAACCACCTTGCACTTCACAGAGATGTGCAATTATTATAAGTAAATTAGAAATTACAATTAAAAATGATAAAAAAAATAGAATGCTTATGTCTAGACCTTACTTTTGTGAAATGAGCTTACTTAACTAATTTGGATGGTCACCAAATATCCAGCTCTTTCACAAACCATCACTATCTTTGTTGGAGGTATCTGGGGCTACATGATTCCACCCAAATGATCTAATTATTAAGAGATGTATTTCAATGAAAGCAAGTCTCCAACCAAATTCCCCAGTCTTAACATGCATTTTTAGTTATCAGGCACAAAATCAGGCAATGACTTATCTGTTGTGTCATGAGGGCTGGCTGTTAAATGCAGTTCAGCAACCAGCACCTTGCATGAAAGGTTCTCTCCAAACTGGCTTCCATGACCTCAAGATGTGTGATTTGGTCTGGCAGCTGGTCCGGCGTTGCCTACCCTCACATACGACATCAATGAGATAAGAGTACTGGGTTTGGGCGTTGTATGTCTTGTTTATAAATGAACTACAGGTCCAACAAAGTCTTCCTACTCAGTCACTACTCTCGATACCACTGTTGTTTAAAGGGAACAATAAATCTTCTGGTGTAGATTTTACTGCAATTATCTAAGTAGCCATCTCTGAAAATGTGAGGCTGACTGAGATACTATAAAACATTCCTATTGAGCATTAGATTATATAAACAAAGATGCTATTTATATTAAAGTAATATATAAAATGAACAACTATTGAATGAAAATCTCTTATTCATGGCCTGAGAATCTGTATTTATGGCAAATAGCAAATAGTCCTAGTTAATATTTTAAAAATGTTTGGAGACTTTTACAAACACTTTTTATATATCCTGATTGCTATGTTCCTGACATACTTTCTCTTTCTCTTTAAAAAACATGCTGAATTAATATTCATTTCAGCAACTTTTGGATTGTTGGAAAAGTGATGATGCATTTTTACATAGAAAAGCAGTAAAACCACTTCTCAATGACCCAATAGTTCAAAAAATACTCACTGCTTTACTAAACTAGTCCCCCCTGATACCACTTCTTAAGCCCTTTAATGCTTTTACTAGTACCCAACTCTAGAGAAGATGTTCTATTTTTCATTCTTTTTTTTTTTTTTTTTTTTTTGTGTGTGTGTGTGTGTGTGATGCCCTTTAACTAGGCATGTTAAACACAGGGTGGTGACTTGCTCTCAGTGGGTATTTTTTTTTTAAACAAATGTTCAAATCAGTCTCATGAGAAAGTAAAGACAAGAACAACATCAAATGCTTTACAGTAGTGAAAATATCCATTGTGGCATACAGGAGGTTGCCATTTTGAATTACTCTTACCTGATCCTTGTTCTAGTAGATATATCAAAGAAAAGCAGGAAGAGCATTATTTGAGATAGCAATTTGCAGAATGACTTATTATTCAAGGATAGAGTACATGAAAGAAGTACATTACAGAAACATTCTTGACTGCTCTTAAGAGTAGACAAAGACACAACTCTCTTTTATTTTTTCTCTAAAGACTTTCTTGTGCTTCACGGTTATTTTTGGGTGTTGACACTAACTATATAACCCTGTATATCCCTAGTTCTTTGAGTAATACTATTATTTTATTGTAAAACTGGGTTAATAACAATTGCTTAATTTTTTTTTAAAATGAGGACTGGGAGGCATAGTGTTTAAAGTACTGGACTCTGAGATGGCCAACCATAGTTTAAGTCCCTGACACGGTGGCTTGAAATCACACCAAGCATGTGTGCATCTGTGCCCCAAATCCCAGGGAGAGAATGGAGAAGAAGGCATTGAGTCATGGCCATTTTCTCTGGGGAGCTATTTCTTACTTTCTCTCTCACTCTGTCTCTTTCCAGCAAGCACATGCACCCTATGGCAAAACCTTAAAAAAAATTAATGAGGGGACCAGCAGTTGGCTTAGTGGCTATGTCGCTGGACTCCCACATAGTCGACCGTGGTTCGAGTCCCAGACCCCGTGACTTAAACTCACGCCGGGCACGTGTGCGTGCGTGCCCAAGATCCCGAGAGGAGAATGGAGGAGAAGGGATTGTGGCGTGACCATCCCCCCTGGGGGGTGATTTCTCGCTTTCTGTTTCTCTCTGTCTGTCTGGCGAGTGCACGCGCCCTGTAGCAAAAACCTCTCCCCCCAAAAAAAAAAAAATTAATGAGGACTAGGGATAAAGGCACATAGCGGATGCACACTAAAAGATAGCTTTTATTTATTTTTTGAGTGCACCAACAATACTGGAAAACTGCAGGCATAGTTGAATAGAATGGGAAAGTTAGATGCGAGGATGGAGGAGGACTCAAGGTCCTGTCAGAGCTTTCAAGACTTTGGATGACAAAGTATATTAGCTAATCAGTCTTGAAATAATGGGACACAATCCTCCCTAACACTTTTTCTAATACATGGATGAAGCATAAATGAAATGATTTCATTTACTTTTCAAGGAAGAAATTCCTTTAGAATAGCCCCATAGGATGGGTACTTCTACTCATGTGCTTTATCCACATGATCTTTTTATAACCTCTAAGAATCTGTGATGTAGGTCAAATAAATAATGAGTATCTCCATTTCCAAATGAAGAAAGAAGGTTTCATATATGAGGACATTAAACCACTGTCTAAAGTCAGATGTAAGTGTTAAAATACAATGTTGTCTTCAAACTCTTAACAGGAATTCTTTCCACTACAATAAATTATAAAATTAACAATTGTTTTCCTTTCATTATTTTTTACTTCATTATTACAAAAGAATTCAATCATATGAAGACCTACTACCTAAAAGCAGTCATTGCCATTTCCATTATAGAGATCCTATAATGTTGCCATAAATAGGGCTTGACTTTACCTATGGGGCCCAGTGGTTAACAAAAGGGCACTGCCTCTCCCTAATAAATTTGTGCTGTGGTTTTTGCATGTCTGCTGTCAGCTTGCCCAGGCTAGGGGCTATCACATATATGCCCCCAATACTCTTCCATGTCCATCCTTCCTAGCTTTTTATGGAGAAACCAAACTATACAGGATTTAAACTCCCTGATTCTAGTGTGATTGGAGGATGAATATATCCACATTTCCACAAAAATCTACATTCTTGTTTCCTATCCTAGAAAGTAAAGGATCCTTCCTTTTATTTCTAAAACAGGAAGGAAAAAAGGAACAAGATTTCAGAAAATATCTCTGTTCTCCTAGGTAAGGCAAAATAATAAGATTTAAAGGAAAGTCATTCCTGATCCTGTCTCCCTATATAAAAAATTACTTGGTCAATTAACTTAGCAGACAAAACTTTGTCTTATTCCAAATTTCCAAATTTCATTCTAAATTTATTTTCATGTTCCTACAGGCAAATGAAAATATCGACAAATGTAATATACAGCAAACTGGTCTGTAATAGAGATTCAGCTATAAGTAAGGGAAGCATTTTAGGGACTTTTAAAGATCTCTTATATACTGTAACTCTTCTTTTAACAATGGCTCCCATGGAAAGAATGCACAGGGTCTTCTGTTGTTTCTTTCTTTTTTTTCTTTTCTTTTTTTTCTTTTTTTAGAATTACTCATTTATGAGACCAGCAGTTAGCGTAATGGCTATGTTGCTGGACTCCCACGTAGTTGACTGCGGTTCGCGTCCCGGACCCGGTGGCTTAAAACTCACACCGGGCACGTGTGCGTGCATGCCCAAGATCCCAAGAGGAGAATGGAGGAGAAGGGATTGCGGCATGGCCATCCCCCCTGGGGGGTGATTTCTCGCTTTCTGTCTCTCTGTCTCTCTCTGTCTGTCTGCGAGCGCATGCACCCTATAGCAAAAACCTCTAAAAAAAAAGAATTACTCATTTATTATAATTTTTTTCTTTAATTTTACCAGAGAAAGAGAGAAAGAGTGAGAGAGAGAGAGAAGAAAAATGAGAAAACAAACTGCCAGGTCAGGACCCAAACCATGGTTGGCCATGTGGGAGACCATAGCTCCAATCACCATGCCACCTGCTGGACCCTCTTGTGTGGTTTCTTAAGAGTTCCTGCAGCTGGAATCAGGAAACTTTGGAAAGGTTGCTTAGACAGCAGTTCCCAGTTGTAATTCGAAAGGCTCTGGGTTTCAAAGCTGCAGGGTTACAAGTGAAAAGGTGTTGAAGGAAAGGCTCCTCATTGCTTCTTCCACCTAGATTATCTGGCCCCGTGATGGACTGTTTCACATGCAATACTTATACATCGCAATAGTGTAATAGTCCTAATACTTTTTAAGACTGCCCCAGGCTCTGCCTTTAACTAGTTGGTAAAGTTCCACATAACCTTTGTGCAACTGCCTGAGGATTACAAAATGAGGGAATGACATGTTGGCAAGTGCCTTCCTTTTCCATCATCACCCAGGAGGCAACCGGAACCAGTCTGGTGAGAAAGAACTCCAGGAAAAACACCTCCCCAGGTTCACGTCAATAATGCCTCTAAAATGAAGATCTGCAGAGTCCTAATGAGTCTGAGTGGTGAAAAATCAAGTTCTAGTTAGGATGAAGCTTATGAGCACAGACTCTTAAACCAAGTAGGGGTAATTTTATGTAGTGATTGGACTGGGGAAGATGAATTCCTGGAGATATTCTCAATTGCTCTCCTTGGTAATTCCTGGGGTGCTAGTTAGCCAGGGTTTATGTTTGATGTCCTCACAATGTCGTCTTTGTTGCTCCTGCTACTGGCGCTGAGAGTTCTCAGAGTCCCCTGCAGAGCTGGACAGGATTTTACTGTGTGGTTGCTTGCAGCTGGCACCAGCTGTTGCTTCACTTTTCTACCCTAATTTATGTGTGTGTGTTAATATTGCGTTTCTCGTCCTCCCCCACTTCAGATATTACACATAGAGTGCCAAATTATTTACTTGTGAACATGATATTATTAGTGAAGGCCAGTGGCTTTTTCCAAGGGAGCAATGACTATTTCCATAAAGCCATTTCCAGGTGTGAGGCTGACGGTGTCATTTATTTTGGTTAATATAATGTTTTTGAAAGAACTATTTTAACTTTAGAGTCAGAAGCAGCAAGTGAAACTTAACAATTTGGATCCTTAAAAACGAAAGCTGGAATAATAAAGAAGAAAAGAATCATCTTTTAGCAGCAGCAACCTATAATGAAATGTGAAGAAAAGCAAGATAGGGTGTCTTTTATTAGATCAGATATTGATAGCGAGGTTGTGGCATGAAAAACATGCCTTCTGTATGAGATGAGTATGACATTCACTCAGAAAACAGCCTAGTGGGGAGAGAAACGCCAACCATAATAGAAGTGACCTTTCAGTGCCTTGGCCATTGGTATTGCCCAAGGGTAATCCTAGATCACCCATTTTTCCATTTAGATGTAGCTAGACTGACGGGGCAGGTGTCCTGTCAAGAGCAACTGATTTATGAGCAGCTCTCTGTCTCCTTCCTACTTGCCTCTTCCAAAGTGAGCTTGAAAATCTGATTCTCTACCTCCTCATAGGACCTAGAGACAGGACCTGATATATTCTTTGCTGTAAAATTGCCATTGAACTAATGACGACTGATAATAAAAAGATGTGTAGTATTGCTATAAAGTTCAGGAAGATTAAAATGCAGCTACTGACAGTGGGCTTGAACTGCAGTGTCTAGATGAAGTTAAACTGAGCACAACTTAATCCCTTCATTATTATACAAACAAAGAACAAAACAAATGATAGCAGTTGGGCACTGCCTCAAGCACCATAACTTCTGGTTGTTGAAATGAGCTATGGGTAGATTTTGTAACCCACTGTTACCCCACCCTGCCACCGATATCACTGGCCTGCTTCCTTAAACAACTGGGATACACCCAAATCCTTCAACCCAATTCTAAAAGATGGAAGGTGGAAGTTTGTTTGGAATTCAGTGACCTGTGACTTCTTAGAGGTATAACTTGGGCTGGATAGCATTGAATGTAAGAGAAAAAAGAATCACATTAGGTCCAGTAGATGTTATTAATGGCACTTGCAGAATCCTGCCTCTCACTCTTATATGTTCCCAGCAGGAAAAGTGCTTCAAATCAGTATGGGGACATACCCTAGTTATGTCTTGGAGTGGGGTGTGTGTTTATGCGTCTTTTCTGGAAGCTGGATTCAGATTAGCTTGAATGTCTAACTATACCTGTATGCTTGGTCTCTGTTCTGTGCCCTTCAGA